>VXAA01003690.1:100023-118878 GCA_013399115.1 Anseranas semipalmata | reverse complement strand
CCACCCCTGTCACAGCTTCATGCTGTTCCCTCGGGTCCTATTGCTGGGCACCAGAAAGCAGAGATCAGTGCCTGCCCCTCTGCTCCCCCTCGTGAGGAAGCTGTAGGCTGTGATGAGGTCTCCCCTCAGTCTCCTCTTCTCTAGGCTGAACAATCTAAGTGACTTCAGCCACTCCTCATATGTTTTGCCCTCTAGACCCTTCACCATATTTATAGCCCTCCTTTGCACATCCTCTAATAGTTTTCTGTCCTTCTTGTATTGTAGCACCCAAAACTGCACACAGTACTTGAGGTCAGGCTGCACCAGCGCAGAGTAGAGTGGGACAATCACTTCCCTGGACTGGCTGGCAATGCTGTGCTTGATGCACCCCAAGATATGGCTGGCCCTTTTGGTTGCCAGGGCACACTGTTGACTCGTATTGCTTATTCTGGAGGAATCTGCTTACCTCTGACAGCAACAGCTGTTTGCAGGCACCTCTATGCTCCCTCTTGCACTAGTCCTTGATCTCTGGCCATTTGTTTTTGTCTTACTTCTGTCTCTTGTGTGGTCTTATATTTCAGAGCTGGAGATCATCCTCTCTCATCTTTAACACACATGCAGACATCTGCTGTGGTGCTAGGGAGCACTGCCATATACTGATATAACTGAATACTTCCCTAGAGACTGCTCAGTCACAGTGCAGATAAAGTAAGTGGGAAGGAAGTTTGCTATATGATACCTGCCAAACCCATTTTCAGATGTGAGTAGAAGGCTTGAATAATTTTCTGTCTCCCTTCTGGAGCAGATCTCCTTGAAGGGGCCCAGCCTCAGTGAAACGAAGCATAGCAGGGCTCTCTTTAGCAATCTTATGTTACAGCAGCCCATCTAGGCTCAGTCACCAGTGAGAGCCTGACAAAAAAAAAAAAAAAAAAAACCCATAGACCTTTATTTTTAAATATGCCTCACAGTTTGAGACGATGATAATGAACACAGACAGTAAGTGAGCACATCCTTGCCCCACTCTGTGCACCAGGTAAGTGCATTTCAGCCTACTACAAATAAGCTGTCCACACTGTCAGTTTTACTTAGTACATAAAATAGTCAGAGAAATTAAGTCCAGCATGGAAATGGGTTTGATTAGATACTGTCTGAAAGAAAAAAAATAACCTGGACATAAAAAGGCATAGACTCTAGAAGCTTAAAATGGTAGGTAAACACCTGTTACATAGCAAAGATTTTTCAAATTGATGTCAATTCTCAAAACTTAAGCCAACAGCTATCAGCAACTATTGTTTATCACCTACTTATCTATACCTAGATACAGAGACACAGTGAAATCCTATGACAATTTGCAAGAGTGCAAAATTCAGCTATCATATCAGCTATCAGTGCCAATCATAAAGCCTACCATCAACTCCCCTCCCCTTTTTTCAAAATAATCACTTGTTTAATAATCACCAGTAGCATAAAAGCAAAATACAGCTACCCACTGCCTGTAGTGCAAGGTTTAATGCTAGTGAAGTGTCTGTCGGCTAATAATAGTATCTGCATCTCTTCCTGCAGGCAGGAACTCTCCCACAAGCCTGAGATTTGGAGGATAACTGCCTTGAGTGAATCCAGACTCACTTCTGATATATACTCTGCTTTTGGCTAGTGCGCAATTATTTGTTACACTACTACAGTGAGTAGTGCAAAAGTGAGTGTCAGATAATCACAAATAATTTTAACATTTGTTTTAGCAAGTAACTGCATATCAGATTATTGGAATAAAAGTAGTAAGAAAGGACCTGTGCTTTGTTATATTTGCTTAAGCAAGCCAGCTGAGTACCTGCTGTTCAGACAGTAAGTTTCCTCTAACAAGGCTAAATGTACTGCTTGCTGTTGGGCTGGCTTAGCTGTTTCTTAGGAATGAGGCTCTTTGAAATAGTAGCTACATCCTTCAGAACAAAGAATCTGCTGATGGTTTGATGCTCGAGGCATTTTATTCTGCTCAAGAACCCCTTCTTCGTGAAACTTCCATTTCTGGACCAAAGTTGCCCTAAAGTCCCTGCTCAAAGAAATTGCTATCCTAAAGGCCATTCCTCCTTAATTTGCTCCAAAACATACATCTATCCTACACTGAAAACAGAAGTAGCTGACCTAAGCCCTGTTTTTTAATCAGCCAGTTACAGCCGGTGAAGAATCTGGATAAAAGGTTCAAAAATCACAGCAATGCCACTGAAAATAAGCAGAACTTACTTTCCAAAGCACTTCAGTTAAGGAGTGGAATATATCTGTTTCTGGTACGGAAATGCACTGTTAAAATCATCACCTTCTCATATACTCCAGCAAAACTCTCACTACAACCAAATTTGACTTCTGATTATTAAACTACAAATCATAAAGTCCTGAAAATCCAGGTAACTAAATGCAGCCTTTGGACATCTTATACAACTAAATAAGACTTTGTCCACATTAAATAAAGTCGGACATAACTCAGATTATGAGTTAAAAAACAATATAAGACACCACACTTTTTACACCAAAAAGGAATTAAGCTCTCATTTAGTGAAAAACAGAATTTGTTAAGTAGCATCACAGTTGGATCTAGATCCATAAAGGGGCACTATTCATCACCACTGAGTCAGCAAGAGGTAGGGATTTAACTGTTCAAGACAGTCAATCAAATGCACATTCTGTTTTACAGCAGGTGCAATACATAAAATGCATTAAATCAAGACATTTTTGTCTGAAAGAGGAACAGAAACATCCCTCTAGATACTGTAGGAAGAGACAAGGAATAAATCCATATTGATTTCAGGTTAGCTTATTTGAAAACACTGAGAAATGATGCCACTTGTTTGACTTGCTGTAATAGCACTTCAAGGAACATAACTCACACTAAAACCATCTTGCTTAGGATTAGTTTTCTTCCGTAGAAGAAATATCCTGTGCAATGCCAGACAGCCCTGATGGTGTTATGCCAGTGCTGCTAGAAGAAGTAGCCCCATTACAATTGTCAGTTATCTTCTGGAGAGCAGTATTTATAAACCAATCAGGGCTGAGCGACAGCTCTTTCCCCTGCTAAATGTAGTCCAAACCTCAGTCTTCAAAATACCTTCCTGATTGGATTTTAAGATGTTTAGAAGGATGCTCATACTCCCCATGTTTAATAGCAGTATCTGTACTTTTGAGGATAGGAGAAACAATGAGATTTTCTATGTAAATGATGAATTTCCATCTTTTTAGATGAAAGATGGACCCTCTTTGGTGGATTCAAACCACCACTTCAACCCATTTAAATGGTTCAAACCAGTGCACATCATCAATGCAAAAGGAGTACAGTACAGAGAAAAGGTGAACAGAAACGTGAGAAGATAAAACCACACACAGACATCCAGCTACTAAGTCAAAGACACCAATGTGATAAACTCAACTATATGTGAAGTCTGACTTGTGACTGTTTCAACAGTACAAAAGAGGTGCGAAGAAGGAAATTGACTACTTCACCGTGTCTATGCTGCCTGTTCCAGCAGCTGCAAGGGCCCTGGCATCCTGCTTGCAAAGCCCTCTGCTCCCAAAGCTGAGCAACAGGGACTGGCTCTGTGTCAGAAGCCCAGCTGTCTGCCCCTCTCAGCAGCTGCAGCCTGCTTTGGGCTGGGGGAGGGCCAGGCCCTGGAGGCAGGAATGGTGAAGGAGGCAGGTGAAAAGTGCACCCACAGCCCTTAAATTCCTCCCAGTCCCTGATTTNCCCACTGTTATCCACTCCACATCCAATGCAAAAAAATCAACTTTTGCCTGTCCTGCTGGCTACCACAAAAATATCCCATTCTTTCTTCTCAGCATGATTCACACACTGTTGTGCCATTCCTAGTTCTCCACTGCAAAGGGTGTGTGGATGTGTTCCACCCAGAGGTATAAGCAATGTCAGTATAAGCACCTATATTCACATAAGTGATGTCAATCTCTTCTTCTGCAGAGGGATCTGAAAGGCCTAGTCCAAGCTACCACTTGTCCCTTTTTTCTGGATGGCAGTCCTCACTCAGTGCACTCATGAGCAAGACACTTGGGTTGCAGCTCTGCTCCAGCTGAACCTAAGTAGTCCCATTCACTTTTGGACTATACGGCCCTCATTGCCTTGTCACCTCCGCTCAGAGTGCACCTGTTAACCTTTCAACTTCCCAAATGGATGTAGTCTAAAAAACTTTATTTTCCAGCAGTTATGCTCTTTTTCAACCAAGCCTACATTGTTGTGGTGGTTTTGTATGGAAAATACATTTGTGTGTCTTGAGTTCTAGAAATTCTCATGCAGCCCCAAGGGAACTAAGGTCCACCCCTGCATTTTTTGTCTGGTGTTTTTTTTTTTGGTTTTTTTTTTTTTGTTTTTTTTTTTTTTTTTTTTTTTTTAATATCACCTTAAGTCTTTCGTGGCTGGTAAAACTTTTTGCAGTAATCAGAATGAACTCTAATGTTTCAGAGAAACGAGACAAAGAAGGATTAAACAACACCTCACACAAAACTGAGCATCAGAACCCCTTGCAGAACACAGATATAATTGTACTAACCTCTCTATTATGTCTTTTCCCCTTTAAGCTAAATAACAGAAATTATAGCTTAAATGATCCCTCTTAAAGGCACACAATTATTTCTCAATTTTTGCCCTTTTCCCAATGAATAAGCAGATTCCAATTTCTGGTCTTGGAATAGAATGAATTCTTCCTATTTTAGGAATAATTTTGAAGCTACAGATGTAAAATACAAAAGAATGAGAAAAGCCTACTCCATTCTCTAAAGCCAGAACCCTGTCATTAAAAAAAAAAAAAAAAAAAAGATTTTAGAATTCAAAGTTTTGCCATGGCACACCTTCACTTGAAAAGAAGCAAGTGGGTGCTTTACATTTCAGGAAAGCAGGCTGTAATAAAGGTAATTGATCTGAAAAGACAAATACAAAATAACACGAAATGCATGAAAGATTTTCATACAAAAGGAAGAAGAGCTGTGTACCAAAATAAATTTCTTACATTCCTTCTGCTCTCAGTCTTACTCTGCTGCATTTTTTTTTAAATAAACATCTGAGAAGCATAATAAATAGATACCTTTTAAAAACAGCCTCTAACTTCCATCACAAACCTTCACCCTTTTACCTCGCTACATAAAAATTGGAGGTTCACAACCATACATCAGTAATGATTTGCGCCAGCAACAAATTCTGGCTCTACTTCCAGGAGTACCTTATGACATGCTATACATTAGATTTCTGGAACTCCATTTTAAATATTGCTTTTGAGAATAGTGTCTTCATTAACTATTAACAAGCACTTAATTAACCATCAGGTCTAGAAATAGATGTGAACATTTCCATCTCTCCTTGGCTATTTACAGTCCCACCCATTCCCACTTAAATATCATGCACAGATCTAGTACAGAGAGTTCAACGGTATCAGATCTTGCAACCACTGTCCTGTGACTTCCCGGAAAACCTATTCTACTTTAAAACCTAAACCTAATCTTCAGTCTACAGTCAGGAAAAGTGTTTTAAGACCCTAAAATGACACTATCGTATCTATGTTATATGGTACGTATCACATATCTATCGCATCCTAGGTAAACAATAAGACTGAATGAAGCTCTGGGCTGCTGAGGACCACAAACTTTACATCAGCAGATTTTGCCAAAACGATTTGAAGAACAACAACCCAACAACTAAGAATCAGGGTTTGGGTTGTTTTAGGCACTTCCACAAACAAATAATATGTACTGAACCTTCTGAATGTCTATCTGGCAGCAAGTTACGGTCTGAGGAGGGTTATAGCAGAATGAATGCAATTTTCCTCCGATAGACAATACCACCTCCACCTACTCATTTTAGGAACTAAAAAAGTAAGGTGAAGCTTTTTACTACTGTATTTGACTTCCTGCACAAAAGTAGTCTTTTAAAAATACACATGATCTAACTAAATGACTCAAAGAAAACTATCATGGCTGTTCTGGACATTTCCAAACTAAACTTTAAAGGAAAGAACTTCACCCAGAACTGAAGCTGAAAATAGTTAGCTTGTTAAGTTGGTGAAATCCTTAATACCACAGAGTATTACTTTCCACTAGCCATAAAAGTTGGTCTTGAGGTGGCAATTTCAATCCATTAAAGCCTGGGAAGATCAGATACACGTGACACCAGAACTTTGCTAAGAAGGCAGGAACAAAACTGCTACAGAAGAAAATGAATCCTCCCTCAGGAAAGCAACAATGTTTGCTATCAACCAGAACCCAGAGTCACCATACCAGAGACTACAGGCTCCTGGTTGGAAGAGATCAGTAATGGAAGCATACGGAACAGTGAGAAACAGCTTCAAATACCCCACCAGTTACATCATGGAACCACATTCATTGTTTCATCAACAGAATTAAAAGCTAAATATGGTACATGCAATAGAAAGACAGCTGATCTCGATATACATTCTCTCCAAACAACAAACACTTACAGATTCTGCTGACAACCAGTAAAGATAACCCAGGAGCTCTATGTCTGAGCATAAAAAATTGGGAAGTTGCACTTGCTGCAGCTGAGATGCTATTGCCTAACCTTGCTATTGTCAGACACAAAGCAAGAGTAAGGAGATAATCCATGAACTGAAAAATTAAGAGGGAATAATTATAATGACCCAATTTTCAGTGCCTTAATCTTTAGTCATTCCCTTTCTGGTTTGATCTGGCAGACAGCTGTTCTCACAGAGAAAGAACAACTTCTGTACCCCTGAAGTATCCGAAACAGGCACTTGCAGCTGTTACAGACAGGTGACAAACAGAATCCTTCAAAAAGTCTTGTCCAGATTAGACAGAAAAGCAATTTGCAGGGCCACTTTGAGAAGACAGGAACATCTCCTTTTAGAAAGTTATGGCCTTGGCCATCACATGGAATTAAAAGTGTGTATTTGCTTGTATTGTTGCAATTTAGAGACAATACTTTTCTCAGCACTCAATGGACTTGTATTCATGTTAGTGACAGGAAGATTTAGGGAGGAAGGATATTTTTCTGTGCCTCTCACATCACTTTTGGTAAGAGCCAGGGACCAACTAACTGTGATCCTCTGTGGGTCCTAAGACAAGCCCACCTTCTTGAAAACCATATAAGTAAAAGGCATGAAAAAGCTTTCATGCATGTGTAAATGCGTGTTAGCATCTGTGGGTATGCAGAGCTGCAGGGAACTGAATTTCTATAAAGAGACAGAAAGAATACAGCCTACTGCTACACTCAAGCACATAGAAACTTAGCCAGGATAGAGATCTGCTCTTCAGGCCAAAGGAAAAGCCCAAAGAAAGACAAGGCATGAACATGTGCACCCAATGCAAATCAGAAATTGCAATCTTCATTGAGGTGTTGAGGATGTGTTGTAATAGGGCAGGCAAACCAGATAGGCCTTATTCTATACGTATGCCAAAACTGGCACAGAGCTAGGTAGTATCTAAACATAGTTATCTATCTATCCATATTTTGAGTCTTAGCATACCATGCAGCATTTTTTTCCACTAAAGAAATAGTCCTTGCAGAACTGATTTGTACAAATATCACATGGGCTCAGTTCTTCAGCTTTTCAGATACTGTGTCCTCAGTTATGTCACAAACAATCCCATCACAGACCACTCTGTAGGGCTTATTCACATTTGAACGTCAGACTGCCCAGGATTCTTGTCCGCAGGAGCTCTGCTGGTGGTGGCTGCTAGAACATAAGTAAGGACTTCACAAGAAGCAAGGTGTGGGACAGGGAGTCGTTCCAACTGAGCAATGCAAGGCAAGCAGCAGGCACTGGATCTCAGCAAATATGGCTTCTGGGAGTTACAATCAGTAACTCCAGCTGGGCCATTTGCTTAGGCTTCCTGCCAAAAGATTTATAAAAAGCACACTAAAGAATGTGAAATGGCTTTAAATATGAATTTCAAATACAGCACAGCCAATATCCACATTTGTTGAGGCTTCCATCCCTCAGCTTTTCTGTAAGGCTCTGAGAGGAATGTAAGGAGTTTCTCCTGCTGATCTAATTTTATCCCCTCAGAGATGTCCACCAGCATGAAGGAATGCATTAGAGCCAGTGCAGTTTCTTTATTACTTCTTTATTTTACTTTTTTATTACTATTTTTCTACTATTTTATTTTTATTTACTTTCTTTATTACTGATAATTTACTAGTAGTTGATCCCAGTCTTTATTCAGACTGCATGCCTTAATATCATACATACTACTGTAAGTTTAACTTCAGCAGAGTCTAGTGGTGAAGAAAAGTGGCTACTGCACGTTAGGTGAAAAATGCAAGTGGTTTCCCCATCAGACACATTAACTGGTTCCTTAAAGGCCAGCAATGACTATTTATCAAGATACAACTTTCCATTACCTAATAGATTTTCCATATTCTACTATTTGAAGCACGTTAGCATGACTGGAGGTGGGTTTATTCAAGTTCACAGGAGAGCTGGCCCTGCTACAGTTTGTGTTCATACTGAATCTATGCCAGCCACGAGTAGCCTGATCACCAAGGTTAGGCAGCCTCCAAGCACTAAAAGGAAATCCAACAGCCAAAGGAGTTTGTCCTTGACATGACATATGGGACTTCGCAGTGAATATTAAAGGCCACTTGTTCAAAACGTAAGTTATACCACAGAGCATAAAAATCCCCAACATCAGCACTGTAGACAGGTCAAGTGTAGTAGCTGAATCATTTATTTGCTTTCTCAGTTAGTGTACTTGTAAGTGTCCACCGCTTCTGCAGACATCTACATGGGATGGGGTACTGCAGCCAGGAGTGAATTAAAGTAATCAGACTTCTGATCTAATTAATACAACAGACTGTCTCCACCTTCTGTCCTCACAGCTGTATGAAACATTCAGAGACAAGTAAGAAAATGTGGAGTCTGTTGGTTTTTGTTTGTTTGTTTTCCCCCATATGATGTATGTATACCAGTCTTAAATACCAATATGTATTCAGGGTACACACCACCATGACCATGACTGCTAAAAACAAAACAAACAATCAAAAAAAAAAAAAAAAACCACCACCCCAAAAAACCCCCTTACTAAACTGCAATACTGAAGCAACAGTATAAACAAATCTGACAAATCCATGTCCCCAGTAGAAAAAAAACTCCTCACTTACCTTTTAAGAACCAGGAGTTACGTGTACTTTCAAACTAACAGGATGGGCTTTTCATCAGGGTTATCAGAACTCTGCAGGGTCCTTCTTGCAGCAGGACAGGTCTCCTGCTCAACATTTGTCCAGAGTGCTGGTCTTGGGAAGCTGGAGGCAGTCCTGCAAAACACTAAACATCTGCACACACTTACCTGCGGCACAAATTCTACTCCAATCTTACAATGTTGCTGCTTCACAGATATGCTAATAAAGGTCAAGTTCAGGAGCTAACACAGGCAAACACAGGGCTTTGGAATGCCAAAATTATCTCCCTACCCAAAGGTCATAAAGATTCATCCCCTTGAGAAATTTAAAAGTATTCAAATCTCTCATGAGACATCATTGTAAGCCTCATGACACTGCTCTTATGAACAGTGCATGACACTCCTCATGCTGCAAGGCAGCTAGCAAAACAAATATTTCAATATGCAAAGGAAAAAAAAAAATCAAGACAGCCTGAAATTTCTCTGAACCCAGTGTTTTATTGCTTTGTGATTATTAGTTATACTTTGACACAATGTACTTTGGAATAAATTGGCACCTACTACATAATTTAAAAACTTAGTATCTTACAGCTCATATATTGGCACTATAGAGAAAAAACAGATTTATCATTTTGATGCAAGATTAAAAGAAAGATAAAATATTTACACCCTTTTTTGTTGGCAAGTAAACATTCATTGTGGAAGGCCCTTAAAAATAGTGAAGAAAAAAAATAACCTAAGTGCCCTCCAAAAAAATATAAAAACAGTATCAGGTAACTCACTTATGCCAGTTTTGTTTTTTTTTTTTTTTTTTTTTTTTTTTTACNTTTTTTTTTTTTTTTGACACTTTTAGTATCCAAGTACACGGTAACTCCCTCCTCTCTTTTAAGGAAAAAAAAAGTAACGTGCTTAAATATACACTGACTACTTCAGGTGACAAGAGAGGAGAGATTCCCATACACCATCCTCAGCTCCCACGCAAACAGTATTTTCATCAAAAGTGACACTGCTTCAGGATTTAGCACATACCAAGGAGTTTATAAATACTAAAGCTTTTTTTTTTTTTTAATAAGAATCATTTTGAATAAATGACAGTTGGTAACAGAGAACTGCATTTGCTTTGGTGATCAGTTATCTATATGCAGCATAAGTTATCTTCGTAAGGCAAACAATGAGATAGCAGATGTGAAGTCCCTGAGGATCAGCAGCTCTGTGTTCAACATGCTTGTTTCACAATGTGTGTAGACAGCCTGGAAAACAATCAGTCCCAAGGCACCTGCTTTTTGATCTCCAAGCACAGCTGCAGACCACAATGAATTATTTCTGTACCTCTTCTGTAGGCAGGAATATGTAAAACAAAATTCAGAATACTTAGTAGACAGTGGTGGGGAATTAGTTCTTCTAATGCTGGATCAAGTGCTCCATCTTGTGTTAGTCCTTGGCATTTCTCCATCTTGTGTTAATCCTTGGCATTCAAAAGAAGCCTTTTGTTCCCTCAATAATTGCTGGTTGGGCAGAATAGCTTGTGACTTCTGCCTATGAACTACTGTTGTCCATGGTGCCATATGATTGCTGCTCCTTATGGGCAAGCATCGTCGTTTCTGTAGAATGAGGATGCAAAACTCGGGGGATGTACATCTGAAATCACAAGTGTTAAGGATTTTACTAGTCTCTCAGAGTATAACGTTGGGATAATTTACCCAGGATAATTTTTCCCCTTGCCATTCTTCTTTTCATCCATTTTCCCATTCTTCACCTTAACACCTAAGGCCTTTTGCACCCTACAGGAGGCTTCCTGGTGCAACACTCACCTGTACATGCACAATTTGTAGACTGTGGCACAAAGACCTCTATTTCTACTTCAGTCCTACAGCCTTTTTAGTGACAAGGCAAAGACCTGCTATACACGTCACAACTTTCAAAGTCACAAAGCAGTGGCAATCGACTACATTTGGCTGCTGTCCAGATGTCAAGTACTGTCTGGTATAAGGCCCAGAACAGCATAGAGAGCTGCTGGAAGTAGCACATCTCAACTACTCCTAAAACTTCAGCTGAAGGTACTTCTGGAACACCACCTAGGAACAGTCAAGGAGCCCAGCTGCAGAACTCACTGGTCCCACCAACATATGGGAAGTCCTACAGTCCATTCAAACTAATACGTCCTACACAAGCTCTTTGGTAAGCAGGGTGAGAAGTTAGGCTTTTCTGAGAAATGTAAGAGAATATTAGTAACTCTTAACTTCTTACAGAAGACGCTGGGATGGTTCGTACATCTGTGTTGTTTCCGCTTTCACCTTGCACGTCTTCTATCTGTAACAAGTAACAGGTGGGGGAAAGGGAGAGAGAGACAATATCAAACTGATAAGTCAAAACAATATAAAGAGATGGTAAGCACTTGAAAACCTGCAAAAATAGATCACTGGGTAGTGCTGGTGCTCTACTGTAGATTTACAATGAACTTGCCTCCAATCTTCTTCCATACTGCTCTTTCCTCTCAAATTCAGTTTCTGATGACACTAACACACTTCCCATTGTGCCAAGTAACCTGACTCTACTGATCAGCCCTTATTAGTCACTTTACTGAAATGAATAATTGTGGAGAGACATTGCTACTGTCAAGGCAAGAAACAACCCAGTATGAATAGCTGGCTGCATGAAACACATAGGTGCTGAGAGATAGTAGGTATCCATCACTTACCTTATAATTCAGTGGGCTCAGATACTTGAAACAGCCAAAACAAGTATAAGCCACGCAAATAGCAATTGTGATGTTGACAACTAGGAAGGTAAACATGGTTGTAGGTGCTTTAAAGCCTAGAAAAATATCCAGAGAATATAATATAAAAATACATAACAAGAAAACAAACTCACTCTTACTTTGTCTTCCCCATTTTCAGAAGTCTCAGGTTTTTTCCTTGGGGGGCTGCGCAAGCCACTTCCAGCCTCAGCTAGAAGAACCTGGTTATGCACAAAGCTTGTTGGCTGGTAAAACTGCTGAATGAGCTATTTTCCCAGCTTTTTATTTTTATTTTTTTTTAAGAGGCCAAAAAAGGCAGCTGCAAAACTTGAATGCTAAACAAGACTCATAGATCCTTCTCCTCCCTCAGTCATCTATTCTGGACCCACTTCTAAAATGATCTGTGAAATGTAATAGGCAGAGTCCATTTATTAAATATGATGATGGCACCAAACTGGATGGCTTGCAAACAACTCAAAAGGAAAAAAAAAGTGAACTTCACAGATTAAGAGATGTCTCTCCACTACCTCCAAGAAAAAAAAAAAAAAAAATGGATAATAAGACTGTAGCTCCGCAGAATACAACTGATGATTACAAGCTAGAAAGCAGTCAATACTGTGATGCCATCACAAAACATGGAAAGAAAAAAAGCAAGTCTCTGGTACCCATACAAAATAACACTACTCTTCAGTTCTACACACCCTTCAAAACAGCCTCATCTGTGTGGGGCACCATAATAAAAATACGGAACTGGGAAGAATCCAAGGAAAATAAACGAGAAAAAGCTGAGGAAACACGAACTACCTAAAAGGTAAGTTTTTTCATGGAGTGGAGGCTAGGTGGAACAAACACTGTAGGAAAGGAGGTGGTAGGAGACTAGTAATGAGAACAGTTACAGTGAATACGGTGATTATTCTCCAGGTCCACTGGGGAAATACTTTGAAGAAATTAATTTTGCAGCAAAGATAACTTGGATAAATATCAGGGGGAGGAAAAAAAAGTTAACCCATCTGTTTCTAAACTTCTTTGGCCAAAACAGGCAATACCAATCCTCATGTTTTTGTTGTGAGGTGACACAGAATAAGAACATTTTAACTGTTTAGTAGGTTATATGAACAGATCTGTGTGGATCTGTTTGAGGGGAAGAAGGCAAAAACAAAACACATGTCACTGTTCAAACAAGAAAGGGAAGTGAAAGAACCTCCCTATGGGTATTCTGGAATGTCCTTTAGAAGAAGTTGGTTTTATAGGCATAGGTTACATCAGTATTTACCAGCTGTTAAGGCATGTCTACATCAAAGCGAATGTATGGAGTGAGCCACAAGGCAAACAGCAGACATCAGGGGAGAAGAAAGCTCTACAGATCAGCTTTTCATGCCCTGCATCTTCAGCACTCATCCCTGCCAACAGCTCTAGAGAACCATGGGACTTAGGCCGCACCAGTATCATCTGTTTCCTTCTCAGCTACTGTTTTCTTTTTCAGCCTCATGCCACCTATCCATCAGACACCTAAAACAATGCTGTGTTCCTCACAGCAGAGGACATGATAGTACTGTCTGCAGTTCAGCCCATCTCCTGGGATGGTCACCTATCTGCATGCAGTCAAGTGATATTTGATCCTGACTCAGAACTGGGATGGTAGTCTTTCCAGCCTTACATTTCTGAGTGAGAAAATGGAGTATTATCACTATCAGCTGCAACCACACTGAATCTACACTGTATCCACAGCATCCATACTGCACCAGGCAAACTATACAAGTCATTGATTAAGCAATCAAGCTTTACACATAAAGTGATTTATTTTGCAGATAAGGAAGCAGAGCACTCTTCCCCCTCCTTCCTTCCCCTTGGCACAAGCAGCAGCAATGAAATCAAAACTTCAAGATCCTACCTCTCATCCTCACACCACCTGGCTGGACTGCCTTGTGCACTGACAAAGCATTGAAGAATATCCTGTAAACAATTTTATACTAAACCAAGCCAAACATAGTAATGGAAAATACGGACTGGGTTATTAAGTTCCATGGCAAATGATGGTCTTACCTCAAAAGCAGAACCAGGAAACATTGTTATAAAGATTTCGTTTTTACTACACCAGGTTTTCCTTCATAACAATTAGAGGCACATCAATTACTGCATGTTTGAAGTTGATTTTTTCCTAAAGCATGCTCTAGAAATTCCACTGTTATTTTAGAGGACATGAATTTGTTGGTCCTCCTGGTTGCAGAGATAGTTCTCAAAACAAAGGAAAAAACAAGCTCTCAAGCATACAACTACTGCAGTGACGCCAGCTCAAATCCAAAGATAGCTTGAAGCAATAGTTCTAAGTGCCTCTTAAATCCATTGGGAGCTATCTCTGAAGTTAAATGACAGTCTGCCAACAGTAGTTTTTTTTTTTTTTTTTTTAACTACTGGTATGCTAGAAAAACATGATGCAAACATACTTATTTCTCATCAGTGCTGTGAGAACAGAGAAGAAGGTAAAATACTGTTAGATTCCAAGGGCTCCCTTCCCAAGAAGGGAAATTCAACTCCTTCAAGCATCACCAGCATTCCTGTTCCATGCTAAATGCTTCCTCCTACATCATGGGTAAAAAGCCATAAGCTATTACATACCTTTTCTGATGGCAAAGCTGTTAGTATACTGCAGCCAATATTATTAATGCCAAGTATTTGCAAAATAAAGAATATCTGTGTATTTAAAATGAATTACACAAAACCATGAGTTTTCAAATCACAATATGGGGAGGAGAATCACTATCCCACTGCAGTCTTCCATGTAAAGTTTGACAGATCATGTAGAACACAGGTCTTAGTAGCATTAGCCAACATTAACAATTTTTTCCTAAACAGCTGTACAACAGAAGCAGTAGCAAATTCACCCAGGCAAATTCAACGTACATATGGATTGCACAAATGCATGTAGTAGTGAAGCCAGAGGCCATCTTACTAGCAAGAGCTAATTCTGAACAGATTTTTGTTTTATTTAATGTTGGTGGTTTTGTTTGTTTGTTTTAAATACTGTCACTCCACAGTCCCATTGGCCAATTCAAACTCTACAGATTTAGGTAACACAATCTCCTGTAAAGTGAAGAAATATCATGTTCCATTCAAACAGTTTTAAGTTAACATATCAGCCATCTCTGTCTTCTTCAGAGTATATCTTATGCAAACTTGTATAAGCTGCAAATGTTGCATAACTCAGTGAAACAGGTAACCCCCGTGACTTCCCATTTACAGAAGCAAAAAGAAGCCCATAATGACTATGAAACTTCACATGTAATTTAGGTAAGTTGGCAAGAGAGGTAGGAGCATCTTCTCAGTGAAAAAAGGTAATACTTACCCAGCCGCAAAAATGAGAAAAAATAGAGCCAGAAAAGGCAGAGAATTGGAGCTGCAAGGGCCTGATTCACCGCTGCAAAGTGCATCTTCTTCTCCAGCTTGGCAGGGAGATATGCATAGTAGAGGTTGTAGCGGTCAACCATGTGCTTCAGGAGTATATATATTAACCCTGGAAGGAAAAAAATGGAGAGCCAAGGAGAAGCTGTTGAAGACTTGATAAAAGCAGCAGTTCTATGAGGAGATCTACACTAACAAAGTGACTGAAAATCCAGATACTAATAGTGGATACAGCCCAAATATGAATGGAGTACAGCTGCAAGACAGCAGCCTGCTCCTAAGCTTGTTCATGGGGCAGGGCCAAGACCCCTGGGGTCTCACCATCCATCCCCCTCTCCTCACACTTCTCTGTGGCACCGCTTCTACTCCCAGAGTGAACCTAGAGCTCCTTCCTAGTGCTTGCACATGGGGCCAAGCCCGTTGGATAGGCTTGGTAACTCCCTCACCACAGTACTGGTAAAGAAGCAAGGTCTAACAGTGGCTTTGTGTTTCCCCCTCAGCCTTCAATAAGTTCATGACGGGATTTCAAGTCAGCTGTGTCTTATCCCCCT
Organism: Anseranas semipalmata; assembly: GCA_013399115.1. Lineage (NCBI taxonomy): Eukaryota > Metazoa > Chordata > Aves > Anseriformes > Anseranatidae > Anseranas > Anseranas semipalmata. The sequence goes on along the minus strand of VXAA01003690.1, from coordinate 103,071 downwards.
GCAAAAATCCAAAACCTTTATAGCTGTGACAGCTATGAATTACAACAGTTCTGGTATGCAGTAGCACATTCAGATATATTTACAATTGCACACAAAGAAGTGTAAATAAACATCAAGTACCCTGTTAAAAATTTTGGTCACATTCTCCCAATAATGTGGTTATTGATTAAAAATAGTTCTGAACAATATCTAATTTAGCCAATTATATTGCATCTAGCTGTCTAGAATTTTGGATTAGAAAAGGAAAACACCAACTACAGCAAATGATTTAATACTACTTATGCCTGATAAACAGGTTTCCAGAGTGGAAATATCTGTAGTTGCTGAAATAGTTCTTTATACATAATACTTATGACAGCACATCTTTGTGAACAAAAGCTGCAATAAAATGAAATTAATCAGGTCACAGTCACTGAGGATGGACAATTGTCCGTAAGCTCTAGACAGACTGCTAAGCTTTCTGTGCACCCATACTGGATTTAATAACTGGTACAGGGAAAGGAAAGAAGTAGTCAAAGATGGATAAATAAGTAACTTAAGACAGAAATTTTAAGTTTTGTTTGCGGGACAGGTCACCAGCCAAATAAAAGAAACATCCTAGAAAAAGGCAGCCTGCGACTTAGATTTTTGGAGACCTTCCCAAGGTACTGCAGAATGACTGCAGCTCTAACTACATTACAGGGAAGCTGCATTCTATGCACATGGCCTGAACTCCTAATTAGCTGGTTGTCTAAGCCAGCACGTCTACTGGAGTACAACCAAACCTATCTGAACTCCTATGCTTAACTACTAAAAGCCACCACCAGAGCTAACTGAGCTACCACTCAATATAAAATAAGCAATCTAATCTAATATTCAAATACATATATACAAATATAATCTAACATTCAAATACAGTTTCAACTTCTAAAGGCAGTACAAGAGCTAAGTAATTCACCATCTTCTGTCCCGTTTCTCCTGCAAGAAGGGATGGAAGCTTGGATCGGAGTCCGTAACTCCCACTTGCCCCAGTCTCACTCACAGTGTCAACAGCTCATTGGAAAACTTACCAAATGGGACAATGATGGGGCACGTAATGCTATAGGCCATGATGACAGTGAACACACACAACATCCAGGCATACATTGCTCCAAATTCATATTCAAATGCTTGTTGCTAGGAAGGAAGAACAAAACACTCAAATCTCTCATGTCATTTATCAACTTGTCAGGAGTTAAGACAGAATCACTAAAACAACTGTTCACCTTCTCTTATTCTCTCCCTTTGAGAGATCAGTTATTTCCCTGAGAGGTACAAACAACAATTATACATAAATATTATGTGTTTTAAACAGCTATACTTACAGAAAAACGTTACTTCTTTCATAGCCTTAAAAGAATTCCTCAAGTGTTTGCATCTATAAGAAGAAACTACTTAAAACCACAAGGTGGGAAATAATTGTGCCAAATGCAGAACCTTCATCTCACTGAGCCTTTATCTCATTGAATCTGTATCCTGTTCCATGCATTGGCTTTCACAGTAGGGAAAGCTCAAGATGTCAAAGCTTTGGTAAGGTCAGTACTACCATTATTTTCTGATGCTTAGCTGAACTTCTTGGAATGTGAAAATCTATATAATTCATTTCAACCACAGCAAGGGACAATATGCAAGAGTTAACAAAAGTACATGTTTAACACGATTGTTTTAAAATGGAACCCCCACCCCACACACACATCAAAAAAAAAAAAAGAAAAAAAGAAAAAAGAAGAATAGGTGCAGCTGTATACAGGCTTAACTTAAGTTCATATTCCAACACCTCGAATGTCAAGCTGCAAGATGACATCATCTGGAAGTTAAAGTTTAACGCTTACTGTCCAATTTTAAACACTGATCTGAACATACATCTAACAAAATAAAAATAAAAGTAAATTGTACATGCTTGGTGGATGACAGAAGAAATTGAACTGTGGACAGATTCAAATTTTAAAAACCCTGAAGTTTAGAGTATAAGATAATATCAGAATTCTACTATAAAATCCAAATCATAAAACTCTGACTTGGAGCTATGAAGAGATTAATGCCTGAAGTTCAGAGCTTGGATTTTGGGTTTTGACCATTTCTGACTTGAATAAATACTTCACAGTTAACTATGCTGCAAAGAAAGGCAATAGGAACCTGCTATGGACTAGTGACATAAAGGCCAAAATAAAAGTCAGGAGATGATAGTTAATGGTCTGAAGGATGGGGGCTCCCACTATTTCTTATAAAGACCAGTCATTTAATTGCCTCTTGCTAAGGAGGGGCTCTAATACCTGTTTAATATTTTTCCTTTCTGCTGTGGACTTGGCCATTATCATGCGTATGGTATAAAGGATGAGGCCAGGTAGGCGCAGCAGCTCCATCCCATTGCCAATGAAAGCAGAGGCAATCACATAGTTCACAAAGAATGCTCCCTGGTCAGGCAAAAAGACACATCTACAAGGAAAGACATTAGACAGTGACTGGAAAGCACACAAGTAAATAGAAAGAGCATATATACAATGGATCCCTATCAACTTTGGAAATCTCTCCTCATAGGGATAAGTACTGGACACCACAAGAAGTGGCTAGAAGACTTCCAATAATCTTGTTGAAAAAGAATACTACATAGCTATAAATGCAGTAAGTGCAGTATACTGTAAAAGTGTGCTTTTACGATGCCATTGCAAATTAATCTGTAAGAAGACTGGCTGAGTCACAGTTTGGATAAGGAATAAACTGTTAAAGAAAAGAAACAGCACAGTCTGATGGGTGGCTGATAGACAATGAAAGCATGTCTTGATGTCTACAACAGCAACTTGGGACAAGATGAGAAGACTGCAATAGGATACTTTTATCTCCTAGCTTAGTAACTCCTAATTATCTTCTTGTTAGTCACTTTGAAATAGCATTTGAAAACTTAATTATGTCTTAATAACTGCATCCTATTCTTTCCCTCCAGCCACCTCACAGACTAGCCAGCATGCCCAGCTCACAGTCACAAGAGCTTCTAATAACCAATATCTGCAAATTTGCAGTACTGACAAAAAA
>VXAA01003690.1:21848-100009 GCA_013399115.1 Anseranas semipalmata | reverse complement strand
AAAAAAAAAAAAACAACACTTGTATTTCTTAATATCAAAAGTGAGTCAATGGATTTCAGAAAGAACTGTTGCAGCTATTTGGCCTCACTGTAATCCTTTAGGAAGTTCAACGATATACATAAATCCTCAGTACATTATCTGGTCCCCTCACCTGCATTATACCATCCTGTCTTTTCTTGTCTTCTACAAAATTTGTAAGGTTTTGAGAAAATAACTCTCCATGTAGAATGTTTGCATACATTACCTAGCAGGAAAAAAAAAAAGTATGGACTTCTTCACAGCAAATGCATCTGCATTCTCTCCTTCCCTTATTTAGAAGCTCAGCATCATCCCTAAGGTACCATCCCTGATCTAATTTTAATAAACACTAACCAAAGTTAGTCAACAGCAAAAAAGCATCCTAAATAATCCTACAACAAAGAGCTGCTAATACTTACTCCAGTCTAATGGCAGAATCAGATGATTGTCTGTCAAACAGCCAACGGAAGAAAAAATCAAGGCTGAAAGAAAGATGGTTAATATAATTCAGTGTCCAGAAGCTTAGTATTGTGTAAAATTGCTTCTCTTTCAGTAGTTCAAATCAGGATAACAGACAGAAAGAATATAATCAAATAATCTGAATACTACGTTAGCTTTATAGTTACTGATAGTCAGAAGTAGGAAAAAAAAGATACGTAATCAAACAAAACAAGTATCTACTTCATACTAAAGTTTTAATGATTCATTTTTAGCAGTCAGCATATGGATAAGACAACTATATGCCACCCTATTAGCCAGGGAAACAGTTAAACACTGTACAGGTCCAGAGAAAAGAAAAGAAAAACTAACTCAAATATAAGACATACTCAGAAAACTGGGTTCTCAGCTATGACAGCGAGTATGGGCAACTTTCAGTTAGCCATTGATCTTTCAGTGTCATAGATTCCTTTGCTACAAGAAAAGTCAGACTTCACGAACATTAAGGGCAATGAGGTCCTCAGATGGAAGTTGAACATTAGATTTCAATGTTACAATGTGTCACCAGACACACTGGAAAGGGGTGGAGGTATATCAACTATACCTCAACTAGAAAACAACTAGAAAGCAACTAGAAAACAAAATAATTATCATCTGAAATTTATCATCCAAAATTTATCAGAATATTCAAATATTACTCTATCAAACTATGACTTTACCTGGTCAGACCAAGGGAGGGCAGAATCAATACCATGAAGATCAGAAATATGTAGACTTTATGCATCATTATTCTGTTCTCTGCAGATCTACCAATAGAAAAAAGTTACTAAGAAATTCATATGAAAGTCTTCTGCACATGAAGGATCTTGCTCAAAGAATGTCAGGACCCATGAAACTTCCAGCTTCCCCTACCATATACATCGATACAAGATACTTGCAAAAGAAACATCTTTTGGATGCTCACTAATTTGGACCAAGCAGGCTGCCAGTATGTTCTTGGGTTAACCCAAGATGCTGAGTTCACAAAAATACCATCCTGCACCAAAATCAAGGGGATGAGTGCCAGTCACAGCTGGTCTCTCATCCAATGATACTTGCATCTCTCAGCAGCTTTTAAACAAACTGCTCTTCCACTGTTATGCCAAGAGGAATTAGGCAGTTTGTTAAATGGCACCAGCACCAAGAAACTAGACACTCAGACAAGCTCCTTTATTATACTTGCCAAGAGTCAAGACTTTGGGAACAACATGACACTATTAGTACTATACCTCTCCTACAGCAGCAGGAACATCTATCTAGTGACACTTTGTTGCCAGAAAAGTTCAGAGATTGCCATAAACAATTCAGACTCTCAAAGGTGGTATCCTACAGGGCATTAAAACCACAGAGGTTTTATAGGATCACGTAGCCCTGGGGCACTGTGGAACATATCAGTTAGTATAACTATAGCACGGCTTAAAATCAGATGTGTGATTACTAGCGACTCTAAAAAACTGCTTCAACCAATTCAAAAGGGCTCAAAGTTCATGCATCTAGTACAACTATCAATTAAAAAAATGATAAAAAGCATACAAAAAATTGATAAAAAGCATACAACTTTGACAAATAAATAGCAGGTTCTAGACAGAATGTTTTACAAGGAAATGGTACAAAAAATGAAAAGGATTTGACCTTAGAATATAAAAATAAACAAACAATGGCTGCAGGCAAAAGACTGATTGAAGTCAAGTGTAACTGGGATTCAGTGTGCACTATCATGCTTTTATCTGGCTGTAGGTAAGCTGGGAATGAAGTCGCGTATGCTAAACCAGGCTGTGCTGAGCTACCAGGTTAGCAGCACATCACCAGTCGTATCTGAAAATCTTGTGTCAACAGGTCTGACAGGCCTTGTTCCTGTAGGTCTTTCAGATCACCACTAACAAAATCCAATAGCACTGATTTTGCGCACCGTTACATCCAGATTATTTTTCCATGCAAAAAAAACAAGAAGAAGGATGCCCTTCTTATAAGTAGCATGCCAGCACTTGGAGCACTTTTACTTGAAGTAGGACTCAGGGACTCTGATGTTCTCAACCTGGAGGGGAGCCAAACCCACACTTCCCACCTTCCCAGAGAGTGAGGTAGTTACAGGGTCAGAGGTACTACCCATGCTCCTGTTAAAGCTACATTTTTTCTGATTAAGTTTTAAACACAAAGTGTGTATGAGGGTGAAGCATAAGCAAATCATGTAGTCAGATCTGTAATTAATACAGCAAACATATTAACTCCAAAATGTTGGTTATAACATTAAGAAGAGATGAGAACACGGTATTCCCTGCTATGAGAGGTCTGCAGATTTAAAAGCACTATAAAAGATATGCACTTTCTCCATTTGTTCTAGTAATTCAGCTGATAAGGCCAAAAGAGAGGAAGATCTTGCTTACTTTGTCCAGTGGGACTCCAGCAACGTTGAGTAATAGACAATTGTTGGTAGCAAAGCTGAGAAGGACCAGAGCAAGAGCGTTGGGAAAAACTGACTGACAATGGGATTCTAATTGGGACAAAAAAAAAAGTGTGAAAAATATTTTAATGCAGCTGTGATAGAAGAACAGAGGCTGCAATAATTAGCTTTTCATAAATTATAGCAGATTGGACTGTGGAAATCATATTCAGATGCAGACTTAGAATGAGTCAGAACTCAGCACTGGTATTCCAGACAAGAAACGGGACTAGGATTGGGATTAAATTCCATGAAGGTGAAGTCTCACAGCATGTTTTTATGGAGTTTACACCACCTTGGGGAAATATCTAAAATGGACTGTTTGTAAGAGGCTTTAGCTAAAGTCAAACCAGGACCAGACATATATGGCATCCTGGTTTTCAATCCCGTAAGCAAAATAAAACCATGGCATTTTACTTCAGAGTTTAAAATCCCAATTCCCCTCTTCTCATAAAAATCAAAATACAAGTTGGACATGAAATTCCATTCTTGGCAAAGGTTTTAGATTTTAAATATTTAAAGTTATGCAACTTTGGAATGTAACTTTTACAACAAATAAATGTAAGATTTTATATTATAAAGTTTCAGATGAAATTATTCAGCCTACTATCAAGGAACAAAAGAGGACTAAGGATCTGATTCTGGACATACACTTTATAATCAGCAGCTACATTAAACAGTTTTGAGAATTTCAACTGAAGTTAGCGTATAGACATTGTTTAATTTTCTTACTATATGCCTATCCGTTTAATAACATTTTGATCTGAAATACAGCTTTATCCAAACATACAGTGATACTCACGTTAAGGTAGTGAATAGGTTTAGTGACATTGAACTTGTCCATTGTAGAGATGATTATGGACGGAGTAGTAAGAAAAAACAGCACAATAAAAAGAAACAAATTAATGCAACACCATCTAAACCACCACTTCAGCCCACGCACCGAAAGATTATTCCTGCCAAAAAAAAACAAAAAACAAACAATTGATATAGAAACAAGCAGGAAGCATTTGTTGTTAAATATATATAATTTATAACATTTTATATATATATGTATAATATATATATTTATATATTATCTGTCAATTAATAGGTGGCACTGCTTTTTCTAAATCGGGTTTTCATACTCTCAAAGCTATACAGCAAAGCTCTACAAAAGCTTGAGTTGCTATTAGAAATGATGAAAACAGTGCAATCTTTCTTGAATGATAACATAACTTGCAAAATTTATTTAGTCTTTTACAACACTTAAACACAATGTCCAAAGTACTTAAGTTCTGGAATGAAATACTTTCTGTTTCATACTTCCATATTATTAAACTGTGAAAGTTAGAACAAGAAGAGACTGAAACTATACAGAGAATTTCAGCAAGGAGAATAGTTATCAAGAGGCAGAATCTACCAAGAAACTCTGATTAAAAAAAAAAAAAAAAAAATTAATGAAGAAACACCCAACTGCATCCACAGCAAGCACGGGTCTTAAACAGATAATGTCCTTCATGTTGTCTGAAACAGTTCCCAAAAGGGATGGAATGATTTGAACCTCATCCAAAGCCAAGTATTCAAGCATTTAGAACAGACAAAGCAGGGAGACGTGCTCATTATCATCCTCAGTGATGACAACTCTTTGTGAACCTAGATAAGTAACTTGGCAAATTGCTGTGCCATCTCTTCTTCAAGGGAAAAGCCAAACAATATGTATTTATTCGTCTCATTTGCAGTTTTGGTTCAGGCAGTGGAAACGCTGCAACAAATTTGCTGTCATATGAACTGGGGATTATATTGATCTAACCTTAAGTTATTTACAAAACAACTGGAAAGTGTTCAGTCATTTTTAGCCTATAACCATGACAGAAGACAGCACAGGAACAGTTTGATTCAAAAAGCACTTATCTATTTTCACACACCCTCCTAAGTCAGGGAAATTCACTGGGTCAGTAAAAAGATGTCAGAAGACAGACCATAGTTCAGAGTGGATCAAGCTATACTTATCCTGTAGCATCTCCAAAAAAAAAAAAAAAAGAAAAAGAAAAAAAAGCATATATACATACACATACTTGTAGAATACTTGGTACTAACACCAAGTTCCTTGCCTCAGATCTCAACAGTCGAGACACATTAACCTCAAAAAATGGAAATGATGAGGTAAAAACTGATTAAGGTTTTTTGTTGTTGTTGTTAAACTTAAGTTAACAAGAACTGCAGGTACCAGAACTTTGGTGTGGCAAAACTCTAGTCAACCTCTGAGAGGCATACCCAAGGTCAATGAAGAACACCATTAATGGAAATAAAGATTCACATCAGCCAAATGGAAATATTACATAAAGTCTCAGTTTAGGGTTAAAGGAAAATGCAATCAGACCCCATCTCTTGTCCCCATTCTACACCTACACTATCATAAATAGATGGAAAACAGGAATCTTACCAACATATATTCTCAGGATATGGAGCATATCTAACCTCCCAGTTTGATATGCACAGCTCCTTGCTGTAGGATGATGGCTGGGGTTCTCCTTTACACTTAATACTCTGACATTTGCAGGCATTGAAGTCCTTAAGGATACTGTAAGGAGGAAAACAAGGAGGATTTTTCCAAATTTTTTATACCTGAAAATGCTGCATATATAAAGAGGAAGACTGGCAATAGCGGTAAAAGTGTTTGTTTTCTTTCAATAACCAGAGATCAAGATAGTGTTTAGACAACATTGTAACATCATCCATGCATGTAATAACCATCAGATAACCACAGGCCTTCGGTATCTGAAAGCTGGAAAACAAAAAAGCAATCTTGATTCAAACAGCTCAGTGCTGCTATCAACACAAAGAGCAGCAGTGGTTCATATTAAAAAACAAAGTCTGAGAGCATCAGAAAAAAACTGAAGACAGCCAGTTCCCCAAACACCTCTTATGTAATTACAACTGTTTTCAAGTCAAAGCAGACTAAAGTCTATACTCTCATTTCATCACACCAATATAAAATCTAGCCAACTTTGCTTTTTGTACAATTTTTATCATACTGGTATCCTCAAAATTCAGAATAATACCCTCTTTTGCCTGCTCCCAAAATAATCACAACATTTAGTTTTATCTTCTAATGTTATGAGTTGAATATCAATGTATTTAAACCAAATTGAAACATGGCCATAATAAATGTTTTCAATGATTTCTCAAAACACACCAACAGAAATGCTAAGCATATATTCAGATACAGTACAACTGTGCGTGAGTTACGGTGTAAAAAGTTCTTCTCCAGATGAGCTCTCTTTCACTAGCATGGAAACAGTATACGTTATAGTTGAATGAGTGTACTCACAATTCCTGAACATGCTTGTTTCTCAGTTGTACTCTTAAAGAAAATAGAGAACCACACAAACACCAAACAAAGCAATAAAAGACAAAACAGATCTTTACCTTACCAGAATTCAAGCAGTGATGTAAAACTGTCAGCATCTTGCAGCAGCAGGTATTTAAGAAAGTTAGCTATATTTCAATGGCTTGCTTTAAAAAAATAAATATGGAGCAAGCCTTAGCAATTCCAGCCACACTACACCAACATGAGCACCAACATTAATCCAGCTTCTACAACTACCTGACTCTATGAACCTCAGTCCTAGCTTCCTGCTTTTTCCATCCTATTTCAGGGCTCTGTGGAACAGAGACCACTAGTGGCACCATGTAATTTTCTAATCTGATAGTAGCCTCAGCTTGACATGTAATCTAATCTTCCAGAAAATAGAGTCCACTGCAAGCTAAAATCTTCTCCATTCTTGATAATTCAACTCAGAGATGCCTGCAGTGCAATTCAGAACACGTCCAACAAGAAATTATCCCATCAAAATTATAAACAAGAAATTAACAGCTAGAGAAAGAACCTCAGTGCTTATTTTTTATTTCAGTTCCACATCTTAAAACTTTATTTCATGCTCTAGAATCTCTAAATACAGTGTGTAACATCACTAAATTAGAAGTGGGGCAGACTTCACCACACAATTACTACTCAGTTAAAGAGCAGCATGCAAAATTTTTCCAGCATCTCAGATTCTTGAAATCCTATACCCTGAACTTCCCTGAAAAGAGCCTGAAAGACTGGCTCTCTAATGTGACTTGCAGGTCAAAAGAACACAAACAATTTAAACCAGAAAGGCCATGAAGAATTAAAAAAAAAAAAAAAAAAAGCATGATGTGTTATGCTTGTAATACAAGTATTATTCTGCTTCCGTTTACTCACTTTGTGTTAGTAAAAGATGCTTACAAACTACCAACAGAAAATGACAGGTTACATGCATCATGCATTTTGTCTATAAACGACTGAGTAAAAGACGCTGAACAACTTCTGATACTAGGTCTACACATGTATCTATAGCAACAGGTAAGAGACACATACGTAGTAAAATCTGTCTGAAGTCAGACAGATTTTGAGGGTCATAAGCAACCTGCAAGCAAAAGGAATATTAAAAGAGATTGTGCCACATAACCCTCTACCATCTTGCAAAGTAGCAACTATTACTAAAACCTAGAACATTTGACATAACTTTTGTAACAGTCTTTTTTTGAATTGTCTTATCCTAGCTTATCTAACAACTTGCTTATTCATTGCACTTTTAAAAAATATATACTCACACAGATTTATACACACATACACTACATAAAAAAACTGAGCACACACACACACGCTTTTCTTTGAATCCTGCATAGGAAGTTATTAAACTTTCTATTTATTTACAGACACTCAAAGCTGGAAACCAGTTTCTTCTCTTTACTCTGCCAGGTACTTTGCCAACACCAAATATCCAGAAACTACCTTTAAAACAAAACAATTAAGTATCGATGGCCAGGTCTATCACTAATTTGTTGAGATTACTAACTAGCTGTATAATTTTCACTCACTGTGATATCTTGGTAATTTCATTTGCACAGCAGAAAATGGAGAACTCAGTAACCCACATTCGAGATCCAACTAGTCTGGCCTATTATTAACCTAGACTGATGGATCCCACACAGAAGAGAAAGGTTCCTTATCCCAGTAAGTATCAAGAGCCACTTAGTCTCTTAGATACCAAGTTCTTCATTTGAAGTATAGAGGCTTAATGCACACTTGCAGGGAAACTTACCAGTAAGCAGAGCAGACCAAATCCACAGGATGGTGAAGAAGAAGAAAGGAAGAAGAACCAACATAAGCAAACAAGCAACATAAATAAGATCAGTTGTACTATTACAGTTAAAAGAGAACAAAGAAAACAGCAGACAAAACTTACTAGGTTGCCATGGCTTTTTCTTGAAATGTTACAAATGCCATTCCCAGTGGTTTATTCTGAACAGCTTGTTCCTCTTTTGAACATTCTTGCATCAGTTCATTTTTAACTCTAGTATAATAATCTACAGCATCCTCCTGTTGGGAAATTGATGACTGTTACCTCTAGGTATCAGACAGCTAATATCTTCATTAAAATACAGTCTACACAAACCATAGTCCCTCTTCCTTACACTACTACCAGAAATTACAGATCACATCACCACATGAAGACAAACAAACAGAAGTTTTTCTTGTACTTCAGTTTTCACACTAAGATTACATTTCAAAAGTTTTGGAGAATTCCTTTTCTCTACTGTACAACAACATGAAAGATGAGCTCCCTGCACTAAATGAATAAAGAATCTTCTGAAGCTCAACAAAATGTTGCACAAAAACTATTCTTTTCTACTATTCTAATGATCTACCCAGCCACAAGTAAAAATGACCATTATCTCTTACCCTTTCACATCCTCTTATTTCACAGCAGCAGAACTGACCACACGGCTTAGGGTTGATTTGGACCCGCTTGCCATGCTTCTGATGCAGATGCTGATAGTAAGTCAGGCTTTTTTCTGCCTGTTTTCTGGATAGAAAAATACATCCAAAACATTTTGCAAGAGAACAGTATCAACAACATTTACAAAGAATATAAACCCCAAGAGAAAAAATTATGTCAAGGACTCAACAAATCAAAGACACTCATATACCTTATTTTGTCTACTTTGTACAATTTATTTTTAAACATGTAATAGCATGAGAGTCTACACTTGTTGCAAGGTTCCAGAAGAAAAAAAAGTTATTACTGTATAGCCCAGAAAACAACCCTTTTCCCTCCTGTGACCAACATCTCTGACCAAAGCAGCAAGGTCTGCTACTGTTTCTAATTAGAGTTACTAATTTAACAGGTGGGTTTTCTACTATGTACTGCCTGACCAAACAAACAAACCAGCTACAGATCATTTTAAAATACAGCTGAATCTGACTGAAGCCCAGAAGAGAACTTTAAGAACAGAACTCACGTCTAGTATGTGCAAGCTTAGTATTACTAGTAAATGTTGATTAAGGTCTGGCAAAGCATTCATAAAATTATTCCAAACACAGGTAGATTACAAAAAAAGTACCTTTTTTTAAATAGATAAATAAGCCTGGCTACATCATAACATAGCTGGACCTCCAGCACAGTGCAGGTTGGGTAGGCAGCACTGAAAAGGAAGCAATACATGAGAAAAGACAGTACACTGAAGAAACTGTTTCTAAGAGCATCACTGATGTCTAAATGACATCTCAGTCAATGAGATACCATGGAGAGGAGGCTTCCACAGACGCAGGTACTGAAAGTTACTTTAATATGAGATGTGCAGCATTATTCCCAAATAAAAGCCATGTGGGAGCAATAACGGTAAGTGTGGATACACAGCCACTTTTTTAGATTCTAATTTTCAGATCAGCTATCCAGCTTTACTGAAATATAGTATTTTTCCTTCTATTCTCAATTCTTTCTAAGGAATAAGATACAGTTGTAGAAGGTGGATACTATAACATGGATTTGAAAAGTGCAAGCATCAAAAACATTTGTGCTTGGACACGTAAAACTACTAGGTTAATTTTAAATCTGTTCCTAATGATACTAGTCAATCACGGATCTTACATGAAATGGCCTTGTATGGTCTCTTGTTTTGCATTTTTTGGAAGACCAGTTATAAACAATGTGCACTTAACCTGCAAAAGAAAAAAAACATGCCTATTTTGAGAAACCACATCACTAAAGAGAAAAGAATATAAGGAAAGCAGTGACACAGCACAAATAGCTAAGTTTTAGATGGGAAAAAAGTAGGATATTTTGATTTTGATGGGAGCTGCACCTATTCAAGACAACAACATGCTTACCTTCTACACTGGTTGAACGTACACAAAAATTTCACAAGTGTCCCCCCACACTCCCTGCCTCTCCAGCCATTTTTCACAATTCACTCAGTGGAGCTTTGCTTTCAGTAAATTCCCTCACACTTACATCACATTCTCACAAGAAGGAGGCACCTTAGCAAATTTTCTTTTTTTTTTTTTTTTAGCATTATCCACTTTCAAATACACTTTTTTTTTTTAAACCCCAATATAGGAACTTACTATGTTTTCTTCTTTATATGTGACTGTCTTCATGTGATGTCTCATGAAAACAACAGTCAGAATCAGGTAAACAACAGCAAAAAACGTGTGCAGCCAAAGAAGATTGTTACTGTTGGACAAAATGTTATGAATATGAGAAACAGAAAGAACTAATTGTCCTACTGATACAAGTAGCCATCAGAATACTAAGCAGATCAAAACCTTTCTTTGAACACAGAACAACAAAAAAGGTAGTAAACTGGAAAATAGTCATGCCTGTGCAGATGCTCGGACAGCTGCTAGGGTTGCCCTAACATACCCATACAATAAATAGTTAACGAAACTGCAAAGAAAACAGCTATTCTATGACATGGATGTTTTTAGGCAGCATTTGGCTTGTGCCTTTGCATTCAGATGATCAACAGCACACTCCACGATATTTGCAAGAATGTATTTATTGTTACTAGTTACTGTGTTGAATGCACAATTGAACTCTCTTTGAAGACAATCCTTACCCAAACAGAAAACAACCCAACACAGGGAGTAAATACTGCTTCTCTGATAGCTCCTTCCTCCAAGCTTACAGAAGTTCTGTTCTGTGAACAGCTCTTCTGTTTTGTGAAGAACATTAATAATTACAGTTAACCTAAAATACACTAATCTATTTTGCAGATAAAAAACCACAACCAAATAAAGTCCCCACTAGTTACTAGGAATCATAATGTGTTTAGAAAAAACAAAATGCATTGGCAGAAACAAGATTGGACATTAGAGCATGGACAGATATGTTTTTGATCAAGTAATACAACACGGAAAAACTGTACAGCTTTCTATTTCAACTATTTTACAGATTTTTTTTTTTTAATAGAAGTAATTGTAACAGTGGTCTCAAATGGGAGAGACGTACACAAATCTGGTGTAAGAGAGTTTATCTGCGTTACATGTTATAAAAGCTGTCAACTTTATTTCCCTTTCTGCAGCATGGTTTCTTTTAAAATGGAAATTTCTGAAAATAACATTGCTAGATGTGCAGTCATTAGCCAAAAAAAGCATGTGGTATAAAGAGTAAGAGCTGAGAGAGTCGAAGCCAAGTTTCTAGATTTTTTTTTTTTAAATCAGCACTGTAATGCATAGCCCAAAGCAGAACACATCCCAGTTTCAGCTGATGAAGCATGAATAAGTAATTCCTACCCTGTGAGCCATGTTGCAAGTACCAATTCGTTGTGTTTAGAGACTATGGCAGGAAACAGACATAAGCATAAAAGTACTCTGCAAGATTTACTCACCCAGTTTCTAAGTTTTGTATAGTTGTTCTTCCAAAACTATAGGGATCTTTAACTAAGAACAAAAACAAGAAGCATAATTAACTGGTGCAAAATACTCATGCAAACTATGAGAAAGCCAGCTTTTCTTCTATTTTTTTTTTTAAATGTTGATCTATTTCAACATTAGAAATATTTAGAATCATAATCAATGCTTGTTTGTAGTATCACATTTTAAAGTTGGCAAAAGAGTCCCAATATTAAACCACTTTTGACCCATTAAGAAAAATAATAATTTTTAAAACCTGAATACTAAATCTTTGCAGCATATTCCCCCTCCCCCCAGGTCTCTGTTCATATGCAATTAACAACATTGTTTAGGGTTTAGAATCTATTTCCTTCACATTTTTATTCCATCTTCACTGATTTCTCATCTCTGACAGTTTTTTAAACTGTATGATTTCAGTGATGACAAAACAGTACTGATAACCTTACTAAGGTCAAAGATGAGAAAGTTTATACAGCATTGCTTCTTAGACTGTCAACTATTTTAAAAATAATAATTCACGTGAGTGAAAATTGAGTATGTGTTCACAAAGGAGAAAGAGATATAGTGTGTCTGGAAAGCTAAACAATCTTTTAGCACCAACAATCACAACAGAAACAACTGCAAATGCATAAAAAGTAACCTACGGTATAAGGGGGTGAGAAGGGTAGAGACACTAAAACTTCATATTTGTTTTTCAACTGTATCTCCTAGCATCACAAAAATGAATGCAGGAAAATAGAAGTTGTATCCTCCTGTTTCAGAAGGCCAGTTACACTCAGCCATTTGAATTAACAGAGAATATCTATTGGTATCCAAAGGACTACAACTTTCATCAAATTGAAGTTACAGTAGGACAGTGCACACAGATTGATGTACATTACAAAACCTTTCTGGCATAAACATTCAGGAGTAACTACACCAGAAGAGGAAATGATGTTCTGTAAGTTCTTTAAAGACAATGGCATCTCTTTGTTTACTTTACCAAAGAGGTGAAGACAGAACAAATGGTTCTGTTGGATTTGATTCTGTAAAACTAGAGATGCTGGCTGAGAACAGAGACAGCAACGTAGAAGTGACTGTGAAGTGATAAAGGACGCTTTGAAAGAACCAAAAAATAAAAGCAAAGAAAAAAATATCTTTAAGAAAGCAGATATTAATTTAAATAGAGAACTGATATGAAAGATCTCATAAAGAAGGAAGTCAGACACAGCAGTTCTGGAAAGAAACAATATTGAAAGCACAGGTGTAACATATCCCATTACAGAGGACGGCTAAGTCACAGGCTCTTTAAAGCACAGGTGGGAGCAAACTGAAAACAAAAACTAGGTCACATTATTAAGGACAATATAAGAGAATAAATTATTGGGACAAAAATCAGCAAGTTAGTACACAAAAAAAGATGCAAGTGATGTGGTACAAAAGCAACCAAACAAAACATATGCAAGTACTCCACTTGAGAGCTCCTGGGAAAACCAAATGAATTGGTAAATAGTGATGCAGAAACAAAACAATCCACTGTGGACAACTCTGTACAACTCCGTAAACATCATCTTAGCAAGACTGATACAAATTCAGACTGATACAAAGTCAGTCATTCTATGGGCTTACAAGGCCTTGTTGTCAAAAACAGAAGAATGTTTAAACAAGGTCTGACAGGTCTGTTCACCAGCGTTCTCACTGGAAACCTAGATGGCAGACTAGAGGACATGTATTTCTTGATTGCCAGTCAATCAGAACTAGACTGCAAGAAACAAGAAATAATTCTTCCAGCTTAGTTAGCACTGACAAACTCTCAGCAAGAAGATTGTGTCCAGTTTTGAGTAGCAACCAGGATAGAAGGGAACAATGGGAAACAGTCTAGCTAGGGGAAAGAAGTTCAGAGGATGGCTGATAATTTTCTGATTAGCCAAGTAGAAAATATTTCTCATTAATGACCGAATTATTGGTCTAGTTTATCAAAAAAAAGGAAAAAGCACAGATGAATAGATCATCTTCAACTAGCTAAAAGGATATTGATAAGAAGAAAAGAATAATCTGTCCTCCTTGATGATAGGTCAAAAAATAATGAACTTAAATTGCAGCAAGAGATATTCAGACTGGACACTAGAAAAAAGAATCTGAACTGTGAAGACAGTTTCCATAGGCAATGGCCACCAATAAAAGTCATAGTCCTTATACAACTGCCAGTTAAGATAGCATAGATAAAGTTAATACCACCTTGAGCCTTCCAGGTCTTGTTTTCTATGACTGCACATGGTCTGCCATCTTGTTTATGATGATAGACTTTGCCAGTTGTTTAAAGAACCTTCCAACTACTCTCACAGAAATGGTCACACAAAATAACAGACACATCAGACTGTTCAGAAGAAAAAAAAAAGAACACTCTACAAAGCTTACAAAAATACAAAAGGTCCTGAAAGCTTTTGCAATAATATAAAACAATTCCTTTCAGAATAAAAAAAATAAAATTTCTTACCAAGTAGATCACCTGATAAGTTGACAGGCAATATTACACCCACAGACAAAATGCTGACAGCAATCAACAAGCAGATGATGTGACGCTGGAAAGCAAGGTAATGTATGGCATCTTCACCACATCTGTCATGAATCTCATCATCACTACACCATTGACAGAAAAGCACAAGGTCAGTCTACTCAATATCATTGGGGTGGTTGTTTTTTGAACATACATTATTCTCTCAGTCTACCCAATGACTTCTCCATCAATCCCTACCAGTTTTCAACTTGGTTGTGTTCTTTCATTCTTAAGTTTAACTTCAAGTTCCAGAAGTGTCTTATTGTTATGCACTATCAACATATGAAAATTAACATAAGGAAATTTAAGATAGAAACAAGTAATCTGAAAAAAAAAATGCATACAAGTTCCTTTTATCAAGATGGAAGACAAAGACATCTGCCATGACCTCCTGTTTTAAGACAGTCACAGGGTTGTAAGTCTAGCTCTCAAATTTTAGGATCACACTGTGACAGTATTCACTCATCTCCATAAAGGCTTCCCATGAGGAAAATGATAACAGAACCACCTTACTCTCATGACACCCAATTAACAGAAGATATTAATAGGTTTTCAAAAGAACTGTCATCATCTACTTGTTTTCAGCAAGACAGATGAGTAAAACACGAGTTCTTGGAAAAGGAACTGAACTAGCAAAAATGGAGAAAGACAGGCTCAACCTCCACCCCTTGCTTGTTTCAATGTATCCAAGCTAGGAACTGATTTTTAAAAATCATAATTTACTAAGCCCTAAGAGATATTAAGAACCAACATCCCATGTCTAATGCTCAGTTTCTGGGAAACAGTGGAACGGGCTTTTCCTAGTCAGTCAGTTCCAGCCCCAATTAAACCACCAGTTCTCCATAGAACTCCTTGCAGGGAAACCCTGTTTCCTGCCCAAGGCACCACTGACTTCAAACAGGGGAACACCCACACAATACTCTTTAAAGGGCAAAAGCCTAGAGCGTAGTTATTAGCTCAGAATCCATACAAGTGCCATAGATTCACTTAAGTTCACAAACTGTTCCTAAATCAGGATGCCCCTAGGCTGCCAACAGAAAGGCTACTGTATCCTGGAGAAGTATTCCTGTATGGTCACCTTGTTTTCATATTCTTTTTCCAACACGCTATAGCCCCCCCACTGGAGGCACCTGTGTTGCTGTTTGTATTAAATTCTATCTACTTGGGGGAAGACGAAAAAAAAGAGTGCAAAAAGCCTTTTTTAATTGAAGTTGTTCAGCACTGTTTCATATACTTACTGCATCCGAAAAGCAGCCGTCATCCAAGAACAAAACCCCTATAAATAAAGAAGTTTTAGGAGCTAACATAGAAAAAAATATAGTCTTTAATCTGTACAATTGAGAGAAGTGTTTCTGTTAAACTAATTCCTTAGCTAAAAAGCTGTCAGTGTTACTCTGAAATCATCCCTTAGAAACATATGTAGAGTAATAGGTATTTTTCTATATTTTTAAAAAGGTACTTTGTATATCTGCCTTCAGAGAATATTTAAGATGTTGACAGGTGGGGTGGGGGTGATTACTTGCATGTTTGCTGCTTGGACTTTTCAAATTTATAGAAGTATGTCCAGATCCCATCTCCACTGTACAAAAGTCAAGATTTAATCTTGCAATTAAAAGTGTTTTTTAATGCACAGTTTTAGAAAGGTGAATTTTTTTTCCCCCAAAACCACTTTCAGAGACTTCAATTTCAAGGATAAGCTACATGAGAGTCTCATACAAGTTAATCTCTTAAACTGTAATTAGGAACAGCATTGTGATCAAATTAACAGAAAGGCTTCTTATCTAGATTTACAAATCCTCCTACGAAGAGGAGAGAGGCCACATCCCACCGAATGTTCTGTATGGTTAAAAAAAGCCAAAAACCTCTCTTTTGAAAGGCCTATTCTTTCAAGTTAATAGTATTTGATTAATGAGACATTTTTATTCAACAGTTTCAATGATAAAGTTGCTTTAGGATTTTAAAAAAAGATGTAGAAGATTACAGAAATAGTAGAACAATACTGATTAAACACCAATATGTTTTTGATGCTTGTGCAACTATTTAGTTACAAGGTTAAATATTAATTTGATGCATATATAAAATGTTAACATGTAGGCTGCCACCCTTTGACAACCCTCCCATGGTTTCATTCTGAAGCTGCAACACAAAACACTTGGCATGTATACATTCAAAGACTCCAGAAAGACTGTAGATGAAATCAATTAGAGGCCCGGCCAAAATTTTTCTTCCACTACTAACTGGTTTTAATATTAAAAGTACATGGCATTATTACTAGTCTCACCCTTGCATCCATTTTTCTCATTTTCATGAGGAAAGAAAAAAGTACTATGAAGATCGACTAGGTTTTATTTGCATTGTGAAAAATAAGAGTTCAAAAAGTTGCATTATTAAGTACAAATTATTAAGTAGTTTCCCTTCCTCCCCTCCCTTTGAAACAGTAATGTATAATCCCCCTCTCAACTGAAAGAGTTACTTAAAAACAACAGTGACACAAGATACTGGTTTATGATATGGCAATAGTTTGTCAGGAAACAGAGAGATTGCATATAGTTCTATAAAAACACAGTACACTATGCATTACTAATTTTTACACTTGAAGACCATCTATATTCAGTGACTGGTTCATTGGGCTAGGTGGAATGGCAAATTACAGGAGATGCTATTACATAGTTTACACTAAAAAAATCAAAACTCTAGAATACTTACGCTATCGTATTCAAGAACTTCAGGTACTGTTGAAGATATTGACAATCGGTTGTACCTCAATTCACTGAAATAAATGGAATGATGCTTTTAAGTATCTTTAATAACAGATGCTGCAATTCCATAGAATTACTTCAACAATTCTGAAGTAACTAAGTGTAGTAGTAGTAAAACACTCTTATGAAGACTGGGGTTTTCACCTTGAAGCATTTGCTACAAGGAAGCTTATACTGCTTATGGAAGCTTGTCTCATGTTCAGAAGTTCGTACTTATGCACTCCTGAAGTGAGAGCGTGTAACTGAACGTTTTATTGAGGTATTAAACTGCAGTCACAAAAAAGAATGTAAAACAGGTTTGGAAGCCTAGGCAAGATCAATTCTGCAAGCTAGCTTCCTGCTCAGATACTCCTCATCACAAGAGATCACCTTCTTTCCCTCCACCTCTCTTCCTTTCATCTTAATAGCCACTATTCAGAATTTTTCCGCACAATTAAATCCTTTACCTGCAGGGCCCCTTGCCCATGCAAATTCAGTCCTGCAGCAAGGCTAAAAACAATTAGAGAATCTGTAGCTCTCAATAAAAACAGCAAAGTACCTGTTTTCAAAAGAAATGTTGCAATGGTGATGTGCCCATAATTACAGGATTCATAAGTGTATCAACGATAATTTTGACCTAGGTCACAATCCAGCAGGGATAACAACAGACTCATACATGTCTGACTCAAATACCTGCTTGTCCCATGCGGATCTCTACAGTCCACAAGGAAGCCTGTACCAGAGCATCTTCATTCTTGCTACCTGAGCTAGCTAGATCAAAGCTGTCTCAGTTATTGCCCATCTTTTTTGCCCCATCTACTTTTCACGCTTGTACATGGATACAGCCTAAAAAGAAACACACTTTGAGCCATTTCCTTTTGCTTAGTTGCAGATTTACCACAACTTAGATATAACATTAATACCAGCAAGAGTCTAACTGGTAAAGTTCACCCACTTCATAAATAGATGACTAGCTTATAAACATCTCAAGACATCACCTTGTAGAAATAATATTTAAAATAAATAAATCAAAAGCTCAATTGCAGTTATCACTAAAAATCAGTGAAGAATTTCAGAAACCTGTAAAAAGACTTTTTTTTTTATTTTTTAAACCCTTCAGACATACTGTGATATAGTCTGCATAGGGAGCTCTGGGAAGATACTGGGCCTGAACCAAGATAAACACAACAGTTAATATCCTTCTATTGTAGAAACACTGTAAACATTAACAAGTAGCTATGTGACTTGTTAGCAGACAAGCAGCCTATTCTCTTTTTTCTTACCTCCACTTCCTTAACCCACAACTGTAGAATGAAATTCACAATGGCAAACACACAGTTTTATTACACAGCTAAGAGGAATTCTGCGAGTAGGACATATTTCAAACAAAGTAGCATGAGGACATTTTTAACAAATATATGTATGTGATTAAAAGCATCTAACTGATACAAATTTACTTAATTTACTCTACTTACTTCCACATTCCCCAACTGGTTTCAACAAATCAGTCCAACTGTATTTTTTTTTTTTTACCTTTCAGCTTCTGACACCAGAGCAACACGACCGTAGTCCCAGAATCTCTTTCTTATAATGGAAAACACCAATATTAAAACCTAGAAAATAAAAATAAAGATATTTGAATATTTATTTTCCATTTTATAACCATTATTCCATAAGTACTGTCAAAAAAATGCTGTCCTAGCTCTTAAACCAACTGCGACATGTTAACCAACCTGCTTGGGACAAAAGGACCAGAGCAGCTACTTTCCTGTCCTAATTTATGAAGGAAAAGTTCTGAATGTAATATTATTTCTGAACTGAATATGTATAAACGTTTGTAACAGACAGGAAAAGTAGCAAGTAGGAGTTGACAGGAAGTCAAACCTTTCATAAATACACCTTTACTATTTTTCTTTACTCCCACACAGAACTACAATGGAAGACATGCAATGCATTATTTTTATTTTTTTTAAACAGTGATGTAACTGGCTGTAGGCGATTCAACTATTTTCTCAAGTATGAGAATTATTTTGTATCATTCTCAGTAATAAGTAATACATTATTATAACTCACAAAACCCAGAAACTTATGTTTGATCTCTCCAATGTATTTTTGATCTCCTCATACTTTCACTTTTTGAAAGAGGCTAAGAAACAAGTAAAAAAACACTTATGTATTTCATAGATGTACAGGACTTTTTTGTTGTTATTTTTTAAGAAGAACTTGCACTGTATGAAGCAAGGAAGCAAAACTAACAAAGCCTGTTTTCTATACATATGTTAACACCTACACCCTCACCTTCTAGCCCTTCCTACACCCCATACCTGTTTGGCTAGAAAGTAGTGCCAGTGATGCAACTTATTTCAAGCTATGCAAGTACTGTGACTGGACAGCCAGGATACATGTCAAGATTACCCAGCTAATTGCAAATGAATAAAACCTTCTTATAACAGCCTTCCCCCCAACAGGGAATGTAAGTTTACATCTTTCTCCTTTATCTGTCCATTAAACTTCATGAACCCAGAAATTTCAAAGATGCCAACTCCTCTAGAGTCTCTGCCAACTTTGCTTGAAATTGGCTAATATGTTATACAGTTATTAGGAGGAACTGACAGACAAACGGGTGGATAATGCAATACATAAACCTCACTTCCTTAGGAAACCGCCTAGAAATAATATTCAGAAATCCATCAACTGACACTTATTAAAGGGATTTGCAATACGTGCGTCATAAACATAGGAGGAATACAGGAGCTGCTAAATAAATTGCAGTACTCAGGACTTGGAAAAGAGAAAAATCTTCTACATTGCAGCTAACTCTCTTCCTAATGTTGTTTGAGAGGAGGGTGCAACAGAAAGGAACTCAAAAGCAGAGACTTGGTATGTTTAAATTCAACCACAGCTTAGAAAAAAATCCCCCCAAACAGTCCAACAAAATCTTATTAAATGCCACTACAAGATTTTTAGGAACATCCTCTAGTTCTTATAGAACTACCAGCTCAGACCTCACACAGGTAGTTTTAAGTTTCCCCACATTGGCCTTCTAGAACTCAGGAACTGTGATACCCTCAGTCTCCTTTTAATACCAGAAACCTTACTTATCGGGCCAATTCGCAGCTCTACAGTTCTTTTTTCTGGTGGCTTAAGACCACTGATACCAAACTCACTGAAATAACCATAAACCTTATTGGAGTCTCAGGCCTGCTTTGGAGCCCCCAGATCAGCAGATAATCCTGTTCATCCTTTTGTCCATACTGAGCTAATCAGTACACTATTTCTTCAACAGCTTCATGAAATGTAATTCAAAAATCTGGGAAATGACAGATTTTCCATATTGAACTCCTCTTGCAAAAAAAATCCAGACATTTTCCTCTGGATAACCAATTTAGTAGTGGTGGTCCCTTACTAAAAACATACTCAGGACTCAAACCCAGAGTAAGGGAAAAGTGATCTTGCCATTAAGACAAAACACAGAAATTTGAGCTACTACTACAAAGCCCACCATGACTCTAAATACAGGCCAAATCATAATGCACTCTCTCTACATCTACACATCCAACAGACAGTGACACCATCATCCCACTTATATGTGAACTTTTATTAATACTAGAAAAGTGCCTTGAAGTTCTCAGGACAGCCTCAGCACATTTATTGTTCTGAAGACTCTCAGAAACAAATCACTACCTGATAAAGATTGTGCAGAATTCTATGTTTAACTTTTGACAAAGCCCTAGTATTTTCAATACAAGAAATAGAAACTGGGCTTACAAAAAAGCAGGTTACATCAAGCAGCAGGACAGTTGGGATTCCACCAAAAGTTACTCCCTGGAGCACTGTGCTGCCCCGGGCAGTGCTGTAGCAGTAGGTCTCATTTGTTGAGTTGAAAGGTACACTTCTATTCCAGAAGTAGGCTAGATGAGAATGTCCAAAACCCAGAGACAAGAAAGGGCTCATTTTGTCTTTCCCTTAATAAAAAGAAAAGAGAAACAACCATGTGAAAAGCCTGCCTGATATTTGTGAGACGTACTATCATTATAAGTACAGAAAGCACAGGAAGATTCAACAAGGAAACTATTTCAGAAAAGAAGTCATATTTGATAAATCATTCCTCTTCACCTGAGAAATATTTTTGCAATAATTCAGTTACTCAGTAGACTCAGTTACGAGCAGTGCCCAAGCAAGAATTCCATACATCTAACCAACCACATTCTCTGTAGATATCTGAGGAAGGCTACAGAAGAACACACAAACTTCTCCATTATCTAACCTGTAACACCAAACTACTTCTTTCAGGCTGGATTCTAATCCTAGGAGTAACACGGAGCATCAGATATTCCAACAAACTATAGTAGTTCAAAGACAGCTCCTAGCTGATAAGCATGTGTGACCATACTAGCCTGTGAACTTTGAATCCAAACATCACGACCTTAAGATTATTAACAAATTTACCACTAATTCCCCAGAAAAGAATTTCTACACAAATACATACACTCCTCTTTCTCTGTTCCTGGGATATTTTCCTTTTTAATAGGAGAATTTAACTAGGAGAACACCGCAGTAATTACAATATATCATTAACATGTAAGAACAAAGAATATTTCCAATTTTCTAAGGGACAGCCATATACCTCATTTTAGTCAACTGACTTGCTCAGATAAATTAGCAACATACAAGTCCAGGCAAGATTTAGCTACTCATACAGTCTTTTTTATTATTATTATTATTATTTTTAATCAGTGCAGGCAATTGCCCACTTATTTTGGGACTTCCCAGTCCAAACACTTCTCTTCTTGGTTCTTATAAACTTCATGGTTCTTATCTACTTCAGATAAAAGCATGCTTCATGTAGAACACACTTCTGACCGATAAATTCAGAAAGAAATCATACCCCAAAACTCTATCCTTTGAAATCAACGATTGTAGGTTCTCATCACAGGTCCAGGAACACTACTTTTGCGATATCATGCCTCTCTGAGGAGATTGCACATGACAGCACTCTACTGAATGCTGAAAACAAAACAAAAGAAGAATACGATTAAGCACAAGGTCTCCCTCTAAATAGAAAAAAAAAAAAAAGCCATGGAGAATACGTCTCCCAAAACAGAATTTACTAAATTTAGACCTTTGTCACGCCAACTGCAGAGACTGCAAGTTAAAATTTAAGGAACACACTGCATCTCACCAGAGACAGTTTCCAATTCTGCAAGCTTTTAAACAAGGCGGTTGTTAAGAAGGTACAGAGAATAGCAACACCTCCCACAGGTGGAGTCGCGCAGCTGCAACCAAACGAGAATGCCAGCGGCACTCCGCGACCTTCCAGGGAAGGCGAGCACCGGTGCGGACTCTAGAAACGAGAAGCCATCTCCCTTATTTTGGCAGGGGCCCTGTGCCAGCCTAACAGTGTCCCCGGCCCCAGGGCGGGCGGAAAACCAGAGCTGGCAGGGCCGGTTTCCTCACGCACCACACCAGGGCTCGCAACTCACGCAAGGAGCCAGTCCTTTCGCTCCGTGCTCGCCTCCCTCCCCGTGCTTTTGGCCAAGGAGGATGTGCGAGGCCAACCACCTCGCCCCGTGCCGCCTCTCCCCAGTGCGGAGAGGGCGGGGATGCTCCCAGGGTTGCCAGCCCCCCCGCCCCACGCCCGCGGCGGGCCGGGGTCCCGCTGCTGCCGAGACAGCCCCTCCCGGCAGAGGGGCAAAGGCCCGCAGGAAACAGCCGTTTCCTCAGAAGGGCCGGGCTAAGGGCAGCGGGCGGCGGCCTGTCCCAGCCCAGGCTGACAGCTCGGCCGCGGCCGGCACCACCACCCACGCTCCGGCGGCCACCGCTCAGGGCTCGTCCCGCCCTCCCACCGGCCCCAGGGCCGCCTCACGCAGCCCCCACCTGCCCTCACACAGCGCCGCCGAACGCGGTGCCGCGGGCAGCGCCCTCCTCTCCCTTCCCCTCCTCCTCCCCTCTCTACCTGCACCGGTGTGGCCACGGTCTCTCCCCTCCCCTCCGGTCGCCACACGGACTTTGCAGCGAGCACGTCGCAGCGCGCCGCCCGAGCCCCCAAGTTACGAGCCCGAGCAACAAGTCCCGGGACCCGCGCATGCGTGCCCGGGCCGGCGGCTGCCGTAGGGGCAGCGGGCGGGGCAGTGCGGGCAACGGGCGGGCACGTGGGGGCCGGCGGCGGTTGGTTCCGTGCCTGCCCGGTGAGACGGCGCGGCGCAGCCCAGCCACCGGGAGGGGCGGTTGCGAGTCTGTTCGGTTTTGCTTCCTGACGGGGAAATTGCTGCCGGCCGCCTCTGTGTTCTTGTTTTCCAGACCCTGAAGCGCTACCATCAGAGAAGGGACGCTACAGTAAAATCGTCGGGGGGAAGCTGCTCTTATTTTCATAATTTCTTTTCTTCCGTAGTGTTGCAACGAACATTACGTGGCAACTGGGAGATGCAGTCACCCAATTGTACCCAGCAGGATTTATTTTACCACAGGAGTAGTCCCGACCAGTGTTAAGAGCTGTGTTTATTCCCAGACAGTGGGATCAGCAAAAACCTTTTGAGCTGGAGAACAGGTTGTGACAGAATTGCCTTTAAAACATCGTGAGACAAGATTTACATTTATGTAACAGTGCTGCTGATATGACATCTGTAATGGCTTACAACAGTTATTTTAGGCATTCATAGCTTATCAATGAAAATTTTATACTGATTCCTAAAGACAAGAATCTCTGCTGAAGACTAAAGGATTTTCTAACTACTTGGTGATTTCTAAGTTTTAATGTTAGTGTGAGCTACAGTGCTATGGTTTGGAGGAAACCATTTCATGCTTCCACATTAGCTACACATTAGCAATTAGCCACCCCCAAAAAATCAGATCCCCAAAGAGTTTTTTTAGCAAATAAGGAGGAAGAGATGTGAGATTTCAAGAGGGCCAGTGGATTTCACAATTCCCAGTCTGATACAGTGGGTGAGCACGCAGGCTGTATGCTGAGATGGGTGGCTCTGAAATAAATTCAACAATAGTAGTAATATGAATGTTCCTTGAAATATTCAAAGCCTCTTGTCTCCATGCACCTGTACAGACAGAAATAATGTTGAAATGTTGTAAATTGAAAAAAAAAAATGTTAAAATTTTGTAAATTAAAAAAAAAAAAAAAAAAAAAAAAAAAGAGAGACCTAGGGAGTTTAAGTTAATGTGTCTATGATAGGGCTGGGATGTGACTGATTTCCAGCCATCTACAAGGACATCCTCTCCTTTATGAAAGTTAATTGCTTCCAGCCAACAGGCTAGAAATGCAGTGCATCAAGGCCCTGCTGTCCGCTGCTTCTCTATCCTTTATTTTAGTGTTCCCTCAACAATCATTTGATAGCCAGCACTGCCACCTTCATCATCCTCCCATTTCTCTGTCCTTTGCCCTTGATTGACATGATTGACCTTGATGGGCAGCAAGCATCTGAGGAAAAAATCTGAGTCAAGGAGATTGCTTGTCCTGAAGGATTTGCATGCTGCCTCCAGTCTCATGGATGAAACAGCGGTGATGTTTCAGAACAGGGATCCACCCTAAAAACAACCTAAATCATCAAGGCATTGGAAGATTCAGTCTCATGTTACACTAATCAAAATCTGAGTCATCTGTTGGCTTTTATGTTTAAAAGAAATCAGCATCTGAGCTACCAGCATCTCCTCTAGTTGGCAATCCCATTCTTGCCTCTCCATCTTCAACTCTGTATGTATTTGAACTGGGCATGTCTTAGGTCCCTGCATGCAATGCCCGCTCTACTGCTCCCTGTCATTTATTAACCTGTATAGGAAGAATTGCTTCTCTGTCAAATTCCTGTCTCACTTTTCAGGAATGCCTGTGCAGCGCATAGCAGTGGTACATGTGCTGTGTGCTTTCTGCCACTCCATCCTGCAAAAAGGGAAAAATCCCAGTTATATGCAATAACTAAGATACATTTCAAGATAGAATAATTGTAGATAAATGTAGATAATCTGGGATTTAAAATTGGCCAAGAACATTTACATTAGTTAGAAAATGGCATAAAAGTACTCAGCTTAAAGCAGAGTGGCTCAGATTCACTGCTGGAATAAAGACATTCCATTATTGTTGAATGGTGTTAATGATTTCAGCTTAAAAGCACACTCTCTTCTACTTAGGGCTAAGTTGATGGGAAAGCTGTTTGGCGTGAGTATAGTAGAGTAAATTATTCTATCCTGGTTTTTCTGGAACAGCTCGTCATGTAATAATTCAATAATTCTTCAATCAGGAATTCAAAGTGGAATGCTTATAATAACTTTTTTTTTTTCTTTTTGAAATTAAATCTTACTGATGTGGCTACAGCAGAGTAGATCTGCCATCTAGGTGAAGCCTTAGTGTATGCTTGCAGCTCTTATACTTTTAGGATCAAAATCCATTTGGTTGATTTTCTCACTAGTTTCCTAAGCTGTTTGTACTTTTGATTCTTGTCTTATTTTCCAGAATTACAAAGGCCTTGCTATGGCTAGACTGTCTTATTCTGTGGTGTAAAATAGGTGATGTTTAGCAGTCTTGACATTATAGGCTTGACATTCTTGGTTCTGAAGATTTTTGCCCAGCTACAAAATCATTTTCCCCTCTCTTTCTTACAAGAACAACATCAAGCTTTTGTCATTTGTGTTTTGTGTGGGTTTTTTTTTCCTCCTCTGTCTAGACAGGCTCTTTAGCTAGGTGGTGTGATTTTGTTTATCTCTAATTTCAGCAGCAGTCACATTTCCCTCCTCTCTACCTCTTGTAAATAGGGTTTTGTTTACCACTGTCTGTTCTTTTGGTGACAAAAGCCACATACTGTCATTAGTTAGCAAACTTTTAATTATGTTGCTAGAGCAGATGGAAATCCAGCCTCAGGACCTAGAGAGCAGGTCAACAGAATTTAAAGTTCTTCCATCTTTATTTTATTTTGCATGCTCCATATCCACTTCAACAGCTCTTTCGCACCAAGTTGAACAAGTGTGCGGGGTATTTACACTTACATGTGGGACTCTTCCCTTAAATGAGTTATACCCTCAGGCAAAGGTACTTTGTTAAATGACCTTATGGCTGAAGAACTGAGCTGTCACTTTAAGTTTGATTTATCACAGCAGGACTTCCCTAGATCAGTGAACTTCCAACAGGACATCAATAGTCTCTGGACTGTGAGCATGATGTGGCCTGATGCTTTACCATGTGTGGCAACTCTTGGCGTGGTTACTACTGCTGCTCTCTGAAGAAAACCATCAGCTCAGCTTGCTGTTCCTTACTTATTTGCGTATTCAAATCCATCTTAATGGATCTAATTCAGGTTTCTAGCCTGGCAGTTCATTTCTAGCTTTTAATCTTCGCTTACATCTAACAATCTGTTTGCAAGTCTCAGTATACCAAAGGACTTAGTATGAGTATTTCCTTTGAAGGACCTGAACAATATGTGCACAATAAAAACAAACAAATAGAAAAATCTAGACAGATAGATTTAAATGAACTCTAATCATAATACAAATAAGCAAGCAGCAAGTGTGAATTTAAATTAACAGACTTTACACTTGATTTCTCTCTGTTCTTTTTAATTCTTAGTGCTGCTTCTCATTCATAGATAATGTTGATTTTCAAAGTAAAAATAACCTAGCATTAAGGATTGATTGTATTTCTATTAATCAAGAGAACTTACTATCTAGCAATACATAATAGAAATTTGCCTTGTTTTTCTTTCACTTTTTGTGTCAGATAGGAAATGGTGCATGAGGCGTTGGTGTTGATGGTCGAGCATTTTTCTCATGATCTTTGTCAAGTTATGTTTGGATGAAAGCTGGAATGCATTGAAATGTACAAATGAGTGCAATCTAAAACAGCAGTACTGAAAAGTACGTGAGAAATGTACAGGGGAGAAAAGTATAAGTTTATTACAATCTATTTTGTATTTAAAACTGATTTATTAAACAGTGAAGTATTGTTCCTACTTTGTTCATTGAGCTCATTGTTTTTGGTCATCCTAGTAATGGATAAACAGGAGTCCCTGGGAGTATTCCTTGTCTTCTGTACTGATACCTCAGCTGTGAACACTGCCAAACCTTGCTGTAGTCCTACCTGGGCCAAGACAGGCCCATGCCTAGGCACAGGGAAATGCGTGGAATTCCTTGTCACTCACCTGTGTGCAGCATGAGGTTTCAAACCTTTATTTTGTAGGTAGTTGCAGCTGTGGAGAGTCTCTTGCTGATATATAGAATTTTTAGGTTTACTATTAGTGTGTCAAAATGAAACCGTTGTTGATGTGACACATTTTGGTATAAGACTAGGACAAGGTGACCTGAAACATGGATGACTTCCTTGTTTTCTGACTTTACATATTATGTTAATACTATCCATGCATTAACCTTGTGTATATAGAGTCTGAAGGGAGTTAATGCATAGGTAGTGTAGCATTAACTATAATTAAGGCAGCTCCCTGAGAGAGAGAGGGAGATTGAGAAACCGTCTGTCACATGTTTTGCTTTTCCTGGGTGCGATATATGTTAGTTTTAGCAAGCAGTCTAGTGTCCTTGACTCTGTGCTCAGCAGCTGTCCTGATCATATAAAAACAACTCTTGTTGCAACAACACTGGGGTGAGACCTGGACAGACATTACCATCTTTTCCTTGAGCAGAAAGCTGGGCAATTGCTTACACAGGAGACACAAAATGCTCTAGGAGATCTTGCAGTCTAAACTATTAGAGGGCCAACACAGAAGGGTGTGCTGGAACCTGTATCCCCAAGAAGGAT
Source organism: Anseranas semipalmata (assembly GCA_013399115.1). NCBI lineage: Eukaryota > Metazoa > Chordata > Aves > Anseriformes > Anseranatidae > Anseranas > Anseranas semipalmata. Next base: position 72,349 of record VXAA01003690.1, on the reverse strand, counting down.
TGAAAGTAATTTGTTGTCAACCAGCCTCTCAAATCCTGCTTTTAATCAGAATAGATCAGAAGAAGAAAACTAGTTTTTTCCATTTTTAAAAAATACTAATCAGTTTGACAACTTTGAGCAAGCTAGTCATTACACTGGTTGATCTGCTTCATCCACACTATATCTGCATAGTCCATTGAGATCCTCAGCTTTCATCCTTAGGAACTGGGCTCCAAGGCCTTCATCATGGCCCTGCATGGCTCACTGGCTTGGCTTGCCTTAAAAGGTCAGCATCAGGCACACTGCTTGAACATTTATAAATGTAATTTGCAACATTATTAAATGTCAAAAGCTTAAGCCTTAATATATATGGTTATAATTTAAATAAGTATATTTTAAAAATAAGAATATATTTAAATAGAAATCTAGATTAAATAATTTTGAAAGGACTTTTAAAATAAATGATCTTTATTTTCCTTGGGCAAGAATTCCCCCTTCCAACTCCTGGATATAAAGATGAAAAAAAATCTGAGCGCAGCCTGTCAGGATTTCAAAAAGTTTTGACTTTATTTTCATCTCAGCCTAACTCAAAGCAGACCAGAAGCAGCCAAACTAAGAGTTACACTTCATAGCTTCTGTGTACTGCCTGGGAGTTTGTACCAATAATTATCTCAGTAGATTTGTGTGACTCAGCCATTAGGCCTGATCTGTTAATTTCAGAGTTTCGTTTTGCAGAGAGCATGGAAGGTCCTTGTCACACTTTGCACTGTAGCAATGGTTTGGCTCCTTTGCACATTCACACCACAACAGGCGAGCACAGGGGACAATAATGGCAGCTGGATGATCCTGATGAGCCCAAGCAGGGGATCAGGTGCAAGGGTCTGGTGCAAATTGGTGACAGGATGCAAAGTGCCTTAAGCAGGAAGCCGTGAAGAGCTGTCACAGTGGCAAACAGCCATGACCAAGAGCACTGTGGCTTTTTCCATATAGAAGGATCCTGCACCCAGGGCCTGGCTTGAGTAGAGCTTGACTGGAAGGTGTGATGTGCAGCGGCATCCAACCAGTTCAGGTGCATGACTGCCACTCAAGGCATAAGGTGTGTGAGTCCTTCCGGGCACCTTATGGCACCTCCACTTTTAGGGAAGCAGAGGAGTTGCCTAAATACTGGCCAGTCCTTCGCGTGTCATCACCTCTTGGACGGACTATCACCATACCCTCTGGCTTTCCCACTCTCATCCCTCCCTATCCATTCTTTCTTTTCTCTTTCTGTAGTAGTTTATTTCCTCCTCCCATTCATTTTTTCTCATATTTTCTTTTTTGTGATGATTTTATTTCCCCTAATCAATATTTTTTTTCTTTTCCATCTTTCTCCTTTCAAATGTATGCAAAGAATATAAAGGTATTCCATTGCACCCATTCCAGCTGTATACGGCACATTTAATATTTTCTCTGAGTAAAAGTGTGCCTGATCTTGTAAAAATGGAAAGTCATTTTGTCACTGCATGCTGATCTTAAACACACAGGTGATCTATGGATCAATGGAGAATTTTCCTCCCTGTAAAGACATGGTAACAGATGACAAGAGTTGTATCACTCATATTACTAAGATAGTGTATGTACAATAATTGTTTTAGTCTATTGGTGATTACAGTTTTGTTGATAGAAGCTGTGGTTGGCTGATACCTTTGAAAATCATGTTATTTATTTTGGTGTCTAAATAGGGACTTGAAAATATTGGCCAAAGCAATTTGCTCAAGGTCATTATACTGGCTCAGGGACAGAACTGGGAGGAGAGCCCAAATCTCTTCAACTCTCCCTTCCTATTGATATTCAGTACAGTTTCAGTAAAGCAGATGTTTATATATGCAGGTTATATACCGGATTATGATGAGGTGAGTGATCAGAATTAATCTGGGAGGAGTTAAAAGCAGGTCCTGGATTGAGACAGGCTCCAGGGCAGGAGGAAGTTCCATGTCTCATGGCAGCACCGAGGCAGGCTATTCCTGCTTTCACAGCACCTTTTATTTTACCATTTCTGGATTAGTTCCTGGCACTGCCCCGCATGTAGTTGTATGGACACAGCTGAGAGGGTAGGTGCAAGCTTGCACTGATACACACAGAGCCCTGAGAGAAGCAGACCTGAGGTATAAAGCCCCAAATGACCGACTACTCTGGGGAAGGGCAAGCCAGGTTGATCGTAGTTCCTTTGTGCTGTAGTTCCTTTTCGCCTGTGATGATTAGAAGGGTTTCGTATGTCAATATAAGACCTTGAACTTATTATTCAAATTATCATAGGGAAAGCATTTCTAAGAGGACATGAAATTATGTTAAGAAACCGGTTCCCATCCACTTCTCTTAGGAAACAAGACAACTGTGTCCTGTAATTGGTGTGGTTTCTGGACCAGTTTCAAGGCAAGCCCAGGCAATAACATATTTTCATGTTCCATTAAGCATCTGAGCCTTTGCTTATTTAGGACAGCATACGTTTAAGAGTTTTCCAGCCTGGGAACATAGTGAAGTCCAAAAGTAAGCTTTCATATCACAAGTGACTGAGAACAAACCAAGCAATGCAGTGTCCAAAGAGTTTGGGGAGCCAGTCTTCCAAGTCTGCTGCACATCATGATTTTCAAATCCCCTGCATTGGACTTGTAGAACCTGAACTTTATTGAAAACATAATTTTCCTCTAGTCTGCTGTTGAGGTGTTCTAACTGATCTGGTCAAACTGAGTAAGTATTTCAAATGAATTCCAGATTATCTATGTCTCTGCTCTGCTTGTAGTAATTTATTTCTGGTTTTGCTCTCATGGAGGTAAAATACACCTCAATCTCTTTTAGAATCAAAGCAGAGAAGAGGGACTAGGCACCCAAGTTTTGCTCAAATCAGTGGAAGATGGGCTCTGAGTTCCTTTTTGTGCCTTTGAAAATCTTTTCCACACATGTGATTTGCCAAAAGACTCTAGGTTCTGTACTGGCAACTGCTAAAGCTAACAGCCATGCTGTGTAAATAGAGCAAATTTTAGTCACCATATCATTACTATGTTATTCAGCCTGGAAAGCTTACAGATATCAGGTTTAAATGCATGGCATTTCCTGCAAAATCTTGTGTTGAACCCAAAATTAAGGTTCAGAAACGCATTTGATTTCTCTGTGTAAATGTTGGCCATTCCCGGATTAATGCATTTAAGTAAGCAAATGGTTAGGTAAGAAAAAAACAAAACAAAACTGAAGTTTGTGTTTCACGCTTCAAGTGACCTGGCCAAGTGTGGCTAGATTCCCTTTTAAAATCAAATGAACACAGTGCATCTCCCAGGGTCCTGTAGTATAAATGCTAAAAGGATTAAAACTAGTCAGGTCACACAGCTTTATTTTACTCTTTACAAGGACAATGTTAAATCCAAGACTTTATACCCTTTGTTTACATAGATATGGGTACATGGCAGGAAATTACATAATTTAACCTCTGCCATGAAGTAAAATACCCCTTTGTGTTCTGTTTTGGAGTCAAATATGCAAAGAATTGCATTTTCTCCAGTTCTTTCCTACTGAAGTCTTTTTCATTAAAAAGTAATAACGTACAGAAAATAGTTTAAAAAAACACTATAACAATAATATAAGTATTTAAGTGAAAACAGCTATGTAGTAACTGCTTGAGTAGAAGCATTTGACCTGCACACCCTCCTGTCTGAATATTGCAGCACTGTTTGAAGGCAAAAGAAAATTAGGGGGCTATTTTAATATTAGTTATTATGTGATTCTTAAAGATGTACCAAGGTACACAATCTAGACAAAAGGGTAATGGAATGAGCAGTGTAAATAACAAGTCAGTATAAATAGTAAAGAGCTCACTAGGTTTTAAAAAATGAGTTAATGTTAACCACTTGAAATTTTTTAACAGATATAAAATCTTTTAAAATGCATTTAGAATACTTTATAGCCCTTTAATAGCCCCTCTCTTCTTCAGAAGAGGAAGAAATAGTGTTGTATGGTGCAAAGTTTACAGGAAGTCTGGCTCTTTCTGTTTTAAAAGAATGAATGTTAAGCATCAAGACGACAGATTACAGTCTGATCCCTATCATCATTTTTAGACCGTTTTGTACTTCTTGAATCTCCTGACCCTACCAAAAACATCTCAGACCTCCCACTGTCTCAAACAGTGCTCAGGCAAACAGGTCTGGTGGTGCTGCTGGACCCATTCTGAATTCCACTTTATCGTCCTTTTGATCACAGAGCTAATGTGTTGTTAACATCTAGGAAAAAAGCCATGTGCAAGTGATTATTTTGAAACTGACTCCATCTAGGTTCCACAATGTAAAACCTGCTGAAATGCAATAGCCCCAACATTGCTTCAGCAGCAGATGTTAGAGATGGAAAACAACTCTACAAGTAGTTTAGCTCAATTTCCTGCTGTTGCAGGTGTCTTTTTTGCCAATATATTTGCTAAGGCACTGTCCAAGTTAATGTTAAATATCTCAGTGAGGACTAATGGAAGCCTTTGGGCAGTTACTCTGCAGTTTATCAGATGTACCAAATTAGTGAAGTCTAAAGTATTTCAGATGTACCAAATTAGTGAAGTCTAAAGTATTTATCAGTTCTATCTTGTTCTTTTTGTGTATACTATGGCCTAATTTTGTATTCGACAGTCTTGTACTGGTTTTTGTAGTTTCCCATGCAGGGCACAGCCTTTTTCCTTTTTGTGCTAAACTAACAAATTACTATTTTGAATGACAGCTCACAATGCGTAGTGGAAGAGGTTCATTTTAGACCTCACTCCTCTTGGCCTTTCATCTTTATTTTTGGCCTATGGAGAAAAAAAACATCTTCCAGCGAAGTCAGTAATGCAAATTATTCAACTTTCATTAACATGTAGTTCATAATCTTTCTGCCTTTGCAGCTTCTCCTTGTAGTAGAAATAAAGTACAGCTCCTGGAATAGAGTTATTCTTTCTCTGAGTGAGGAAAAAAGTGATTAGTTTTCTCTTTTTCATAGCAAAAGAGGGAAGAACTTTCAGTGAAGCAGAAGTAAAAATTAACTGAAGAAATACAATCCGTAATTAAGCCAGGCTACTCACTGCCACAGATGCAATATCAATAGTATTCCAAGTCTATTAGTGTGACAGGAAAATGTGGGTGTTTCTGAATAATTGGAAGGCCACTTGCTACACAGGCTTGGCACAGGATCTACAAGGGATGCAGGACATGCTTCAGGACATGAATGCTCTTTGTGTGGGTCTCACCAGGAGGACTTGGCTGTATGGGAATGAAGCAGGTTGTACTGGCAAGGGTGTTCCTAAGACAGCAGTATGAGCAGCAGGCTAGCACAGGTCTGCTCCTTCACAGAGCCTCTCCATCCCTGCCTCGCCCAGAGGTAAATTCTCACTTGCATCACCAAGTAAGCAAAAATGTACTCTTAAAAACAAGTGACCAGTTTTGACTGTGTAAACACACAACTGCAAAGAGGGATAAAACAAAAACAAAAACAAAAACAAAAAACAGCATTTTAACTAAGCAGATAAATGTGCTTTTATGAGAAAATTAAGTGGTGTTCCTACAAAATACAGCTATTTCTCAGTTTTTGGGACATTCCTCAATAATGTAGATGGTGGTATGGAGCAAATAATTTAGGGCCATATGCTTATTTATCTGATTCAATAGCATTTGCTAAATGTCAATGTTTTTCCCAGCAGCCTTTTTTTGTAGCTGTTATAGAGTGGTAACAAATCCTGCTGCCCCAGCTACAAACAAGGCACAGATGAGGGCAGTGGGGAGGAGACTGCTGAAGGAATAGAAAAAGCTGTATTTAAACAGTTGTGTTTGCTTTTCTGTAGAAAAAAAAAAAAATACAACAAACGTATCTCAGAGAGCTCTTTTCTGCCAGAACACTGGCACTTTGCAAATGCTGCCAACACAAACCCTGCGAGCAAGCCAGCTGACATCAGCTGACCAAGGACATGGTGGGACTTTGGACATTTTATCCATTCCTCTTCAAACAGATGTCCTTTTGTGTGACCCATTTGACCAGAACAAGTCCATGAGTAAAAGCAGAAGCCTACTTAAGGAAGGTGTGTTGCAAGTCAATGCAATCTAAGTCATATAGCACCAAAATTATGGGAATTGTATAACCAAACTCAAGATCAGGCCAGGTTTGCAACCTCTCTCAAATGAAATGGGGTTTTTACTATATTGGATATGTTGTGAGATAAATGTACTGCTAGCATAAGGGAACATCATCCCCATTACCGTCTGGGGCTTCACCACCATCATTTGCGAGAGAGAACCCAGTAGGACATGATCTGTAAGGCATTTTCATCGGAGATGGCCAATGCAGCCTGGCCTAGACTGATGATAAGGAAAAGCTACTCTACCCCATGAGCAGACTCATGTCCTCAACTAGATTAAATGAACTGAATTATTTCTGTATAGCTCAAGCAAATGATAATTTGCACCACAAAACTTGCCATGGAACCTGGCAGGCAGAGCAAATGATAGGGACTGAGGCTGTAGTTGCTGTGTCTTTGGTGTGAGATCTGGGTGCTCGCAGGTCGAGAAACCATGGCTCAGGTCAGCCATCAGATGCAAGGTTGTGTTTCCCAGAGTCGTGTTAGTCAGAGTTCACAATGCTGTCACAACATAGTCTATTTTGTAATTGTTATGCTCACTGGGAGGGGGTATGAGGTGTGGGGTGGCTGGAGACACATGGAAGTGCATGGTAAGTCAGGTGACGCCCAATCTAGCACATCACTTTTTGGCACAAAAATTAACATGAATGAATTTTTAGAATAAATCAGAACCTGAAAACTGAGTTTAGTGCAGATCAACCCTCTGCACTGAGCAGCTATGCTGTTTTCAGTCTGGCACCGGAAACCAGATAAAAGCTGTATGTCTGGTGCTATCAGGCCATATCACAGAATCACAGAATGGTTTAGGTTGGAAGGGAGCTCTGGACGTCATCTGGTCCAACCCCCCTGCTCAAGCAGGGACACCAAGAGCAGGTTGCCCAGGATCATGTCCAGGCGACTTTTAAAGATCTCCAAGGACAGAGATTCTACCACCTCTCTGGGCAACCTGTGTCAGTTCTCAGTCACCATCACAGTAAAGAAGTGTTTCCTGATCTTCAGATGGAACCCCTTGTGTACCAGTCTGTGCCCATTGCCTCTTGTCCTGGCACCGGGCACCACTGAAAAGAGCCTGTCTCTGTCTTCTTTGCATCCTCCCTTCAGGTATTTATACACATTGATAACATCCCCTCTGACCATCCTCTTCTCCAGGCTGAACAGTCCCAACTCTCTCAACCTCTCCTCATAGGAGACATGCTCCAGTCCTTTGATCATCTTGGTGGCCATCTCTGTTGGACTCTTTCCAGGATGTCCATGTCTCTCTTGTAATGGGGGACCCAGAAATGGACACAGTACTCCAGGTGTGGCCTCACCAATGCTGAGTAGAGCAGAAGGATCACCTCTCTTGACCTGCTGGTGAGACTGCGTAATGCAGCCAAGAATACTGTTGGCCTTCTTAGTGGCAAAGGCACATTGCTGACTCATGTTCAACTTGGTGTCCACCAGGACTCCCAGGTCCTTTTCTGCAGAGCTGCTTTCCAGATGGCTGGCCCCCAGCATGTCCTGGTGCCTGAGGTTGTTCCTCCCCAGCTGCAGGACTCTGCACTTCTGCTTGTTGAACTATCTTATGAAACTTTTCCATGCCAGATTTTACACAGCAGGATGATGCTGTGGGAAGCACTCATGCAAACTCCAGTGAGCTATACTGGCCCTGGGTGCTGTTATTCTGGCTCTTTACACTGTGCAAGCTATTCCTGCCCTAATGAAAGAGCAGCTGTCCCTAGAAGTAGAGGAGGAAGGAAAGCCACCACCCTGGGAAGATAGTCTACCAGTATCTTTCAGCAGGCATATGCCATTTTCAAGAAACAAGTACTGCACATATCAAAGCATTTCTAGACCAGGCTGGTGGCTGGTGGCTTTTGGAGTTAAAGTGGCAAACAAATGAGATAATGACCCTCTGGCCTGCTTGCTTGCTTGCTTTTTGTGGTGGAGGAATTTCTCAAATTTATCAAAGGTCTTGCCTCTGAGGAAGTAAGGAACCAGTATTTGCTAATCTAAGGAAGAGCTGGACCATGACCCACAGCAACTTCCTGACCCTGCTGAAGGCAAACCCTCCAAAGAAGAACCTGTAATTCCCATCTGGGTCATTGAGCAGATCTTGCACAGAAGAGCTGCAACTGTCCTACCAGGACCAAACTGCCTGCACCCTGTGCTGCCCTGAAGCCACACAGAGGGGAGCAAGGCATCCACTGCCCTTCTCTCCTTGCATAAAGGCAACATCAAAACCCAGGGCTGCCTCCCTGGCAGGGGATGCGCTGCCATCCCACAGCTGTGCTTGCACTGAGAGGGACTTAAGAGTGAAAAAAGGCCAGAAACAGAACCTCTACTTGAATTCTTCTTTAATTTGGCAAGTTCACACCTGCATCTTAACACTATTATTTTTTATTTCCACACTTCTAGACTCAAAAGACACTGACTTTGGAGAAAAACAGACCAAAATCAGCATAAAGATGTGTTCCCATCACTATACAAAAAGCCTGTTGAACAAATCAGTGCATTTCTTGGAGCACACAAAAACTGTGGTCTTTCACACTACTCAAGCAAAGGCCATCCTAGTATGGGACCAACTGTAATACAAAATAATTATGCCCATGCAAATTCAAATCTTGAAAAATTAAATATTCAGATCCTCACTGACACAATGTGTTTGAAACATTCTCGTGTCCCAAGATAATAGCTATGTAATTAGGCTAAGCCTTTCACACTTTCTCTTTTAAGCTATTAGATTTATTTAACAAAAATCATTGCATAGATATGCCCAGCAAATATCTTAGAGAACTGTTTGAAACTAAATTAAAAGCTTAAGTATAGAGATTTTCTCTTCACCAAGTCCTGGCTTTCATTAAAACTGTATGTTCCTTGAACTTCATGCCCTCCAGCCCCTGTAAATCCTCTGTTTGATACCTTGAATGTACCATGGAGATTATAATACACATTACCCAAATAGAGCTACTATAAAATTCCTGACTTTTCTTGTTTGCATGACAAAGGGAGAATGGCAAATCCACCAATTGGACCAGATAATCACTGTCCTGTGAAAAGCCTACAATCCACATCCTCTGTTTGATTAGCTGAGCTTCAACTGTTTGTTCAAAAATTTTATTTTATGTGTGAAGTCCATAAATCACCATCCAATAAACATTGGACAGGGAAGAGATTTAGTCTTGGTAGTTTAGACATCTGGGTGCTGCTGGTAAAATCAAGCATTTTCATTTCTTGCAATCAGGTTTATTTGAAAAGCCCTCAGTACACAGAAGGACCACTCTCCCAAGTAAAGACTAATTGGACAGGTAAAGGTTTACAGGATCAGGTCTTCTGACATGTTTAAAGAGAGACCATTATAAATGCATGAACTGTAATTTTTTTGGAGAAGGTGACTCTCACAACATAAACATACCCAAATTCACTGCTGGAACTGCCAGCACTTATAGAGCATATCTGAAGGAAACTTTGTCAGCTTCCTGAACGTTGCTTACATGCAGCTTGTGACTGAAGCCTCCACAGTTCATTGTGTGACTACATTTATTGCATACCAGCATACCACTGTGCCAATCAGTGATGTGCCATGTAGCTAGAGATGCAGCTGGAGGGGAGAGCAAGGCATATAGGGCCTTCCTAGGGGGCTGAGAGAGTCACAGAGATATCAGCAAAATAAAATTCCCTCTTATTTGCAAGAGCAGAAGTTTCTGACATGAGTTGAAGCTGAGGTGGTCAAATGAAGTGGGTAATTTTCACTGCTGTTAGTGCCTTGGGAATTCATGTCACAGAAAATATTGATTTGTTCTGAGAAAGATGCTACACAAAGAATTAAAGAAGGTACTGCCCTGGGCCATGCACAACCTATTAGCTTATGTCCTATGCTTCCACATTGACCTTAAAATTTAATTCAACTAAATAAGGTGCCCCTTTAACATCTAATGGAGACTTCATCGTATTTAAGGAGGCAAGTTTCTTAAAAAGGCTCTAAAGGCAAAACAGGCAGTACCAGAGGTGGTTAGTCAGGATCTCTCAGAAGGCTTTGTTGCCTTCCTTCCTGACCAAAACAGGCTGCCTTGGCTCATGCTTGCTTCAATGAGAGATGAACCACACCAGGGTGCTTTTGTACGAGTTCATTACTTTGGGTCCTCCAGCCACATTTTTCTCAAGGCACACCATTCAGCCTGGACATTGGATGAAAATGGGCCAGTTTTGACTCACTCACAGAGACATAAAGAGTCCAAAGATCTTTTGATGATGAAGGCATTTTCTATATGTGCTCCAGCCATCCTGTGCTTATTCCTGCTGGAGAGGACGAGAATGTGCCCCAGTGCCATGCAGTCTTAAGACTTTCACTGATCAAGTTTTATTTTTTCAATTCCCTTCTCCTGGAATTAATTTCAAAAATAGACTCCTTCATCTCATGCCAGCAAAGGCCAAGGAAGCAAAGGATGTGAACTTCAAGTTTAAAGGTTGACTTCAAGGCAAACAAACAACCCACCCAACCTAGTCACCACTTCAGCTTTGCTCTCCAGAGACAGTTCTCTGTTGTGGTTGTTGATACTGTTCAAAATACCAGTACTTGTTATCTGTGTTCTGGAGAAGCAAAGTGGTTTCTCGTGTTCACTGAGAGATTATCTGCTTGTATATATAGCCATCTTCTTTTAAGCACAGGTATTATTAAGCCCGCAGGAATCCATAAAGAGTGATGGAACATTTTTCTAATACACCAGGCCTGTACATCTTCCACTTCCTTTGATTCAGAGGCGGTGTGAAAGGCCATAAACCATTCAACCACCATGATTCAATGCTATGATTCAAATGCTTGATACATATATTCAGATATCAAAATGGTATCTACCACCCAAAAAAAGATTTTAAATTATTTTTTAATGTCTGCCATAAAGACGTACATTCAGCTGCAGCTTTATTCTCTTGATTGATATTGGCCATTTTAGGCAGTAAGTCCCCTAGGTTAAAGACTGACACTTCCTTTAAGAGTTGTATGGTGCAGTACTGACAGCAATGCAGTCTGCAGATGTGTTTCCTGTCTGACCTAGACCGAACAGGAGACTCTGCTCACTCAGGGGATTTTGGGGCAAAACTTTACAGGGAGTTAAAAAAGCAGGGAAACTTCTTACCAGTGAAGGAATCGGGAAGCTCTCCTAAACCTTCTTGTATCAGCTTGGCAGTACAAAAAGGTGTTAAACTGGCATGTGTCTATCAAGAGGGGGGGTGATCCTTTTAAGTCCTCTGCTTCGTCCCCACTTGTGGAATTTGTTGTGCCAGTGGGACGAGGCTGGCTATAAAACCTCCATCCTGCTCCAGCAGCCTGCTTCAGCAGCCTGTGAGCACACCGCAGCCCTGGTAACATCCCTGTTCTTCCCTGCTGGGCCACCGATAGAGGATGGAGGTGGGCTTTGCCCGGATGCTCTGCACACTCTGCCTGGCCACCATGGTCTGCGCCTTTACCCAGGAGGGGTTCAAGGAGGTGCTGCTGAAGCAACTGGGGCTCTCCGAGGTCCCTAAGCTTCATAAGAGAGACCTGGAAGACCTGGTCATCCCAGAGCACGTGAAGAGCAAGTACATCTCCATGCTGAAGCGCCACAGGGTGAAGCGCCGTGCTTCACCAAGCCTGGGCAGCATCCTCAGGGGAATCCCCAGCAATGCAGGTAACGTTTCTGCACAGGGGCAAACCCATGGGGGGAATGAGGTTGGGGTCTAGCTCTGAAGAGGAGTGGGGTGGAAAACGTGTGTAGCAGCAGTGTAAAGATTAACATGTGTTAGTGTCTCCTTGCAGCTGGAGAGGGGACCCCATGGTCCTGGCAAAGGGCAGACTGCTGCTGGCACATGATAGAAAAGTCCTGGTGCTCAGGCAGCATTTTGGGCAGATGAAAAAAAAGATGGAAAAAAATGTTGGTAGAAAGTGCAGGTCTTGCAGTGTTTTGGTCAAAACTCCAGAAAGTTCTCTTCTCATTCTTGTGGGAATCAGGTGTGATATGTCATTTGAGGATATTTCACTCACCCTGGTCCTTTTTTTTTTTTTTTTGCCTGGGAAAAATATCCACAAGGAAATCTGCTGTGCAGACACAATAGTGTCTGTGCAAGGACACTTAAAGCTTGCTTCACTTCCAAAAGACACACATAACATACTGGGCAGTGAAGGAAGACACTTTTTCATTGCAGTTTGTGCAGTTGCATGTGCTTTCACACATGGTGCTGGAACAAAGGGACACACACCTTTTGGTGTTTGCTCCATTTAGGGGTGAATTATATAGATTTCTTTCCATTGTCTCCAGGTTGCAGAGGCTCAGACCTAGAAGAAGAATTAGGGCATTTGCAAGACATTGATTCAAGCATGCATTAGAAAAGGTGTGTTTAGTGTCTGTCTCTGCCACAAGGAATTACATTTTGGAAGCATGTAAGGAGTGTGTTGTGATGATAACTGTGGATGAGGTACAGAGGATGGCAATGACAGACTGTCTTTTTTGTCCAAAACATGTGCAGACGCCGGGGGAGAAGTCTTCTATTCTGACCCCATGCGCCAGAACCTTATCTTTGACATGGAGGGGAGAATACCGATAAACAGTGAAGTGACAATGGCTGAGCTGAAACTTTTCAAGAAGCCCCTGGACAGGGCAAACCTTCCTGCTAAGCAGTCTCACAGGCCTGTCTCCAATGCCAGGGTCAGTGTCTACTGGGTGCAGCGGCAGCAGGATGGTACCAACAGGACCTCCCTGATTGATTCCCGGTAGGTTATAGTGTGTCAGTCCCCTGGGATGGGGACAGGTGTCACATAGTGTGCCTCTGGTCTGTCTGATGTGGTTACATCTGTAGAACTGGACTGTATGGCCTCTAAGCCCAGAAAAAGTTGATAAGAGCAGGTATTAGATTAAGACTACAATATGCAACAATTTGTTGAAGTGATGCATTCCTGTGTCAGATGATGGTCTTCTCCTCTAACAATCCCCATCTGACTCTCTTACCTCTCAGTCTAACTCAGAGGGGTTACTGGCTGCTGGTAGTCTTTCTGTTGGCCATTTCATTAGCTGCTTTCAATAAGTAAATTATGCAAAAAACATCTGTTTCTGTAGCCTCGAGCTCTTTGAAAGCTTTACAACCCTTGAAGGCAGAATTAGACATCAAACCAACTTTCTAGGTGGGCAGAAATTTATGGCCCTAATACATCTAGGACAGGTGCAGGTGGGAGTAGTCATGTTTACCAGGCTGTTGTCACAAGCACTGATGCTGCGTATAATCCTGCACTGCATGAATGAATACCTTGACACGAGCACACACAAAGGTTTTTGTTTCGCCCTTCTGTGTCTGCTAGACTTGCATGGTTTGTGTGCTTCTTTTAGTTAGTTAACTGCTGTGGGTGCTTGCCCAGAGCTGTTCAGTAAGAGTTATTGTGCAACTGAGGCACATGGCAATGCACAGCAAGCAAATTATTCTGCGGCAACAACAGCACCATGAGCCCAGGCTTTATCTGATGGGCTTTTCTCTGATGGGCAGGCTGGTTCCCATACGAGAGTCAGGCTGGAAGAACTTTGACGTGACACAGGCTGTGCACAGCTGGCTGCGAAACAAGAGGCGGGAGCCGATGGTCCTGCAGGTCTGGATTGAAGGCGAAAGAGTAGGCAGTTATGCCTCAGAGGTGGCCAAAGCTGTGCACTTCACCTCACAGGACCCTGGGGACAAAGCCATGGGCAAACCCGAGCTGGTGGTTTATACCCTCGACTTGGAAGACTATGGGTGCGTATGAAACCTACATCCATGCAACTTTGCCCCTGAGTTACTGTACACACTTTGTTGCCTGAATTTTCAAATGAAACCTGAGCGTGGCCTAAGCTTCACAGCTCAGGGCCAGCCTCTGCCATCAGCCTTCCTGATTTTCTGTTGTTTCTCACTTCACACACAGGGGCCCTGGGGACTGCAAGGAGGGCATGGTGATGGGAAAGTCCACCTGCTGCCGGCAGAAGCACTACATCAGCTTCCGTGAGCTGTCCTGGACACAGTACTGGGTCATCGAGCCAGCAGGGTACCACGCTTACCGGTGCCAGGGGGGCTGCCTGCAGCCCCCCAACCCGCTACAGCACTTGGGGGCTGGGGACCGTGCCTGCGCTGTGGCCGAGAGCTCCCCGCTCCCTGTCATGTACCTGGTCAGGAGGGGCAACCGCACCGAGATCGAGGCAGCCGAGTTTCCCAACATGATCATTGAGAAATGCAGCTGCGTGGCAGATGGTGCAGTGCTGGTGTGAGTGGCAGGTGGATGGATGGGACTAGCAACACTGGTGGGCTCAGAGGAGCATCCATCCCCATCCAAACCTATGTGAGGTACACCTCACTGGATTTGGTGAAGCTGCTTCCAGCTTATTTCAGTCCCCACCCCAGGTGATTGGACACCACTGCAGTCAAAAGGCAAGGACAGCGATCATTGCCAGGTGCAAAAGTTAGCCTGGGTTTGGCTTTCAATTCCTCGGCTCCCAGCGCTTTGTAAGTTTTGGTCCTTGTCTGTCCAGTCATGTTTATTGTGGATTGCAGAGCAGAAGCACTTACATGTATATATTGTATTGTATGGACACATGTATACACATGTACCACACACACACACACGTACATATACATAGTATACAAATATATATATATATGTATGTATTGTATACATGCATATTCTATATATACATATTGTCTACATACATACATATATGTACGTAGAATATTGTCCAGAGCTCAAAGGAATGTATATATGTGCAGATGTATTGTATGTATATATACGTATATATAAATGTACATACAATATTGTCCAGAACTCAAAGGGTAATATTTTTGGTCCCTGTACCAAGGGTTTGGCCCAGTTTTAGGTGGAATTTAGAGTCCTGAAGTCAATGGGAATGTTAAGACTTAGGTTTACTTGCACAAGTAGTGGTTTGTAGAATCAGGCCCTTATTTTTCTGATCGTGTATTACAGTTTTTTCAATTTAGGGCTATTTTTCTAGTCTTAATTTCAAAGTCAACAAAACAATAAAATATAATTATTAAAATAGCCATGTTTTTGCTTATGATTATTCCTAGGTGTGAAAGTGGAGGGAAAATATCTGTGATATTTCTGAATGGACCCCAGTGTCCAGCTCCTACAAACATGCACCCCGTAACAGCCCTTCACAGTTATGTCTGTGTCTCTGCCTGCTCATGATAAAGATTATCTGCTCATGCAGGCAAGGACAGAGCTGAAAATTGGAGTGGAGAACACACCACCAGCACTTCTCCCCATGCTTCTGCAGAGTTTAAGCTAGCACATCTGCAAGGCACGTGATGATGCTCTCCATGTGAGCTTCAGCAGTGCAGTGCCAGGGTGGTCTTGCAACAAGATAAGCCTGTAGTCCTGGATGAGATGGTCTGCTCTCCTCCCCTCCCATTCCCTGGTGAAGTACATTAGCCCTGGCCCTTCCTCATGGGCATCTCAGTAACACATCTCCTGGAGAGAGGCAATGATAATGTGGTGTAATCCTTTTTTGAACTGTATGGAATCATAGAATCACAGAATATCCTGAGTTGGAGGGGACCCACAAGGATCATCGAGTCCATCTGCTGGATCCACATAGGACCACCCAAAAATCAAACCATATGTCTGAGAGTGTTGTCCAAACACTTCTTGAACTCTGCCAGGCTTGGTACCGTGACCACTTCCCTGGGGAGCCTCTTCTAGTGCCCAACCACCCTCTCAGTGAAGAACCCTTTCCTAATATCCAACCTGAACCTCCCCTGACACAACTTCAAGCTGTTCCCTTGGGTCTGGTGACCCTGAGGTCACCAGAGAGAAGAGATCAGCGCCTGTCCCTCCACTCCCCATCATGAGGAAGCTGTAGGCTGCCATGAGGTCTCCCCTCAGTCTCCTCTTCTCTAGGCCGAACAAACCAAGTGACTTCAGCGGCTCCTCATACATCTTGCCCTCCAGATCCTTCTCCATCTTTGTAGCCCTCCTTTGGACACTCTCCAATAGTATTATGTCCATCTTATATTGTGGCACCCAAAACTGCACACAGTACTGGAGGTGAGGCCACACCATCACAAAGTAGAGTGGGACAATCACTTCTTCAGCTGGCTAGCAATGCTGTGCCTGATGCACCCCGCAGTATGATTGATCCTTTTGGCTACCAGGGCACACTTGACTCATATTCAGCTTGCCATTGACCAGAACCCCCACGTTCCTTTCTATGGGGCTGCTCTCCAGCCTCTCATCCCCCAGTCTGTACATATATCTAGGGTTGCCCTTTCCCAGCTGCAGAATCTGGCACTTGCTCTTGTTAAATTTCATACGATTGGTGATTGCCCAGCCCTCTAGTCTGTCAATATCTCTCTGCAAGGCCTCTCTACCCTCTGACATGATTGGAAATTGCTACCACCAGTGACACCTTAGCCAGCAGCTGAGTACTCCCTTGAGGGTGAAGAGGCCTTGCAGAGAGATCTTGACAACTTAGAGATGGGCAATCACCAACCACATGAAATTTAACATGTCTTTACCCTCGAAGGAGTCAACAGCTCCTCCTAAATTAGTATCATCTGCAAACTTACTTAGTATGCATTTGAGTCCTGCATCCAGATCATTTACAAAAGCATTAAAGAGAACTGGCCCTAAAATGGAGCCCTGGGGAACCTTCCTAGTGACTGGCCACCAGCCTGATGTAACCCTATTTATTCTAACCCTTTGAACCCAACCCATCAACCAATTGTTCACCCATCATATTATGTATTTCTCTAGCTGTATGATGGACATTTTGTCTAGAAGGATACTGTGGACTTTGTATGGATCACTCTAAAGCTGATGAGCAAAACATTGAATACCCCATTTGGGTTGTCCATCAGGGAGGCTGAGATGTCAAGTGTCCCTGCCAACCTGCAGGAGGCCAGCTCTGAGGTCACCCAGCCATACCTGCCTTCCCCTTGGCCTGTGGATGGGCTGGCACCTTTCACTTGTGTAAACACCAGTGACAAAAAAAAANAAAAAAAAAAAAAATCACCTCTAAGGGGAGAAAAAATGGCAGGAGCACAGATTCAACAGTACCAGCACTGGGCATACAGTACCAAGGGTGACTTGGATGAGCCAGATTGGTCTCAGCCATTTTCTTCTCATGGTTATATAGTGGCTATCTCAATGAACACTCAGTTCTAGTTCCTCCCCCCCCGGAGGGACAGCTATGGGGGCTCAGCTACGACTGTGAGGAACAAAGCAACCAATTTATCCGTGCACCACCGGCTCCTGGGGAGGAAAGTGTTTGAATGGGTGTCTGCATGAGGAGGAAGAACATTAACCCTGGTGTCCCTCCAGCCATCAGCTGGACCTGGGGCATCCTCCCCCAAGCCTGGGAGAAATCACATGCCATGGGGGCCAGGCTGGTGGAGGCTCCTTGGGCAGGAGGCACCGACCTCATCACTCCAAATCATCATGCCCAAATACCACAAGCGCAGTATTCATGCGTCATAAGACACACAGCATGTGACTCTTCAGAGTAACCCCAGCTGGCTTTGCAGTGAAAATGCAGCAGGCTGGGAGGTGGGTCTGAAGTGGAGAAGGTTCCAGAATTTTCCGCAGTGCAAACTTACAGGCAGAGGCTGTGGGTGAAATCTTGCTGCACTAGGGGCTTCCACAGACATCCACTAGTGCCACAGGGAATTATCTCCCAGCCTGCCATCTTCAATGCAGGCAGTGTTTGCTGTGGTATCTTGTGTGTGCTGTCTTGCTGCTTTTAAATCAGTACAAGCTGTAACAAATACAAAGTCTGTCAAGCTGTCATGTCATTCTTCCTGCCTGAGCAGCAGCAAAGTCTCCGAGGAAAGACATAACACCTTATGTACATGACAGCAGTTTGTTTCAACATTAACATTTATGCTCTGCTGAAAAAAAAAAAAAAAAAAAGGAGGAGCAGTGCAGTGGCTTAATGAAGCATATAGGAGTAGAAATGATTGCAAAAAGTGTAAAGACTTTTTAAGGCAAAACCACTGGCAAAACAAAGAGTACCATCCTGAAAGCACAGAGCATCCACATGGTGCTGAGGACAGAGAAGGACAAGTGTGCCATTCACGGCAAGGGCTGCAACAGCCCTGCTTGTCCCATGCTTGCAATTAAGCTCCAGTGTAATTGTTAGCAGTGCCATGGATCGGGGTTAAAGTGTATTGTGATAATGAGCCCCACGCTGCCTTCATGGCTTCTCTAGCAAAAGGATTTCCAAGGTCCTGGAATATTTAATAGATCTGGAGGTGGGAAAACCTATCAGTCTCATGAAAGCTTTTCTTATGACGGAGACTTGGGCAGGACAGCAGCACGTTCCCATGGCAGGGACTTTCTCTCTCCATTATCATTACTTTTTAGGAGAGATAACAGAGGATTCAAGCCATACTAAAAGCCACTGCTAGCTGCGTTAAATTGCCCTGTCCGATCCTTCCACATTTCCATTCAAACCCAGGCTGCCCTCCCATTTTCTTTCAAAATCTATTATAAGTTACAACTTTGCCCTTCTGGTGAGACCTCATTTCCTCTCCATCTCTGTTTTTTCTTCCCTTTGCGTTTCACAAACTCCTACAAAGAGCGTCTGACACTTGGCCTTTCAGGGCATCCTTTTAATTGCTGGTGTAAGTAGAAAGTCAAATTCCCAATCCACATCCCAACAGAGGTGATAACCAGGGCAGCTCCTCTGGCTTGGCTGGGAACAGCTGGAGTCTGGGAAAGGGGAACCCAAGGCAAACAGATGGGGGAGGTGAGGGGTTTTCAGGCTACTGTGTGATCCCTCAGGACTTTGATATTTTTAAGAAGCCATCCAACAGTCTCAGCATCTCCTGGTTTTTGCCATTAATTTAATGTAAAATTAATTCCAGTGCAAAGATGGGCAACCAGGGTCTGAATGCCTTTGTCCATTCCTGCAGCAGGTGCAGGAGAGCAACATACCCACCACCAGCACCTTTCCACTGGGATGCTTGGACCTGCACACAGCCACAAACAGGGTCTGCACCCTGGCACCTCTCCCCTGACACAAGCAGGGCCAGGCAGCAGTGATGTTTGTGCCCCATAGCACAAACATCAAATTTCATGTTAAAGGTACTGCTACCTTTATTTGCCCACATTTTTCCTCCTTCTGATTCTCTCAGTGATGATAAATCTGCCTTTTTGAAAGTCCAGTAAAGTACACGTATTCCCTTTAAAAATGCTCTCTGCTGAAAATGAATGCAGTCAGGTTGTAACTTCTGTTTCTAAGGCAGCAGCCAACTTCCTGCCCTGTGGTCAGTGACTCTGTCATCCTTCGGTCTCAGCTAGTTACCTTACACTGGATACAGGATCACACAGGGCATATGTCATCATCTATAACCACCAGAAATCCAGTGATGTTTTTAGTGAGCTGTGGAATACTTGCAGCAGATGTTTCACAAGTCAGCTGGTGCCTTATAAAAACTGCTCTGACTTACAGGCATCGCAGGCAGCTCTCTGAGGAGTTTCTTGCTCCCTGTTGTACTCCACCACAAAGCAGCCAGGGCTTATGGCAACGTATTTTTTTCGGAGGGCTGAGGGTCTCACCAGCACTGCCTGGAACAGGACACATCCTCCTCTGTTAGTCCACTGCCACCTACAGTAGCAAGCATAGAAGCTGTTGTACTCAGAAAAACAAAAAAATTCCTGCATGCTCTGTGCAGCGCTAGCACAGTGGTGTTTGTGTCAAAAACACTGAAGTGGCTTTTTAGTAACTCATCTGTCTGTGTTGCAGAGGACTCTGTAGCAGAGGAAAATGTGAAAAGAGCCTTTTGACTCAAGGCAGCCAGCTATTCCTGTGTCTGCTGTTGGTTACCTTTGTAAACTTCCACAAGTTATGTTTCTGTACCTCGGTTTAGAAAACAGAGGTAATCAGCCCTAATCTTACAGTGAACATAAGCTATTCAGGACTTCTTACACTGCTGTGAGATCCCAAAATGGAAATTATTTGTGGAAATCAAAAACATTGTTAAGTGAAGTTAGGTGTTTTTATATGATATTCAATTTGTTGGGCTGAGAGGGATGAAAATATTTTTGAATAAAGTTTTTCATTTAGCAGAGTGTCATTCATGTCACAGAAAAAAAGGCCAGAAAAAAGTTACTCAGGTTCAGCAATGAATACTCCTGTTTGGCAACACTGGGTGATCCAGAGAGTTGCATTTTGGAACTGAAGCTCTGACAGATGAGCAGACCAAAGCCTTGCTAAACAGCAGCACAGATGGAAACAGTATGTTTTAATTCTGAATTTGCCAGCCAGAAGCAAATTCTTACCAAAACTGAGTATTTCACCCAAATTCATCAGAAAGCTTCAAGCACTTGTTTCTGTTGTCGAAGAATCATAGAGTCTCCTCTGCAATCCAGCTATTTTCTGAAGGATACCCTATGGTCATATGGAAGTTAAGCGTTGCCAGTGAGCGCCCATACGGTTCTCTAGACATAGTATTGCTCTAGACTAACCTTGTATATGGACATATTCCACAACAAGTGCTTGTTCCTGTTTAGCTTATCAGGATCTAAACAATTCCAGAATAAATGTGCCTAGGCATAGATCTGATTCAAGGTACACATAAACCATTATCCTCCCACAGAGATGTAGGGTAATTCTAATTCTGGCACTACTGAAGACAATTTAAAAAGTGTCTGGCGCTACTGCTGGTTTAAGATATTCCAGTTCCTCTTCACCAGCCAACATTTATTCCCTACCTTATGCAATGCTCCCTTAGTTGTGTTGGCACAAATTTGTTAAGGGCTACACCATATGCCCCATTAGGGAACTGATTTGTTATAACAAGGAATCCACAAGAAGGAAGGCAAGTAGGTGAAGGCAGTGCATGGAGCAAACTTAGAAATGGCTGCATCACTGCAACTGAAGAAAAAGTGCAATCGCAGTGAGTGGAAATAAGTTAGGCAAGCATTGTTACCAACACACACCATTAAGTTAGCTTATTCTATTTTGGCCTACACCATCCTTGCCATACTACAGAAAAGCTTCAGCATGTTCACATAGCTAAGACTCTCCTGACCCCATCATACGTACATGCTTTTATGAGAAGAGCAGTTAAGCATACTGAAGGCTTGCCACCCAGGTGGGACTATGTAACATTCTTGACTGACATATTCATGCCAACCAAACTTCACTACGTTGAGATGACCTTCCAGGTACCCACCATTCCTGTTCCCTAACGAAACATACTCAGTAAACCAAACCTTTCCACCCAGGATCCCTTTGTCCTGTCACAACCCCCATGAGATATCATTTGCAGAGTCTTAATTTTTTTTTTTTTTTTAATTTTCCAAGTCTCCTTATAAAGTGTCAGATTTCAACTGCTTTACTGCCACTAAAGATCAACTTATCTGCCATATCATTTGCTGCATATAAATCATTGCTCATCAAATACAGCAAATTATACTAATGAAAAGCAGCAAAATGGCAAGTTCACTACTTTTGGATCACATATGTAGGTAAACAGAACAGTTTAAATGCACTTTAGCAGTTTAGCCCTCAATTGTCATGATCTGTGTTTTCAGAACGCTATGTCAAATAAATCCATGAGTGATGGATTCATGTATGATGGTATACTTACCATCACTGCAAATATCTGCCTATCCTTTTCATAACTCCTTGGGATACTAATGAAGATTATCTTGTAAATGTTGGCATAGAACTTGTGGATACTCAGTTGAAAGACCCATTAGGACACCAAGGACTTGTATGTAATTTATAGTACTTCTACAGAATGGTTCATTTAAATGCACCAAATATGCTTACAATTCGTGAGTAGACTCAAATCCATTTTACAGGTAAACAAAACCAAGCACCGGAAGAGTTTTGGCTTGCCTATCAGCTGCTGCATTAGAAATAAATCCTGCACTTCCTAGTTTCCACCGCTTTCCTCAGTATGACTTGGCACCATCTTCTATGAACTGAAATTTATGCAGGAGAACAGAAGACCTGGCTGCCGGGTGGGTTGCTCACTCAATACCTGGGCTGTCCCGGGCCCGCAGCGACACCTGGCGGAATGCCAGCACCAGGACTGCTCTCAGGAAATTCAGGGGGATACATCTCCAGATCAGGAAACCCTCCATCTGAGTTAAGGCAAAAACAATAAACAATGGGTAAGGGGTAATGAGAAATTTCTCCATGATTTGTCTAACGGTACTGAAGCGTGGCATTAGCATCCTCCTTAGGAAATAAGTAACAGGTGAAACAAGGAGAGGACCAGCCGAGGCCGTATCTATGGTCTGGACGAGATCCAGGAGCCTAAAGAGCATGCGCCAACTGAGAAGGTGAAAAGAAACTCTGAGGAAGACGCCTTACTTCATCAGGACGACCACCTGGACGACCACTAGAGGGGCTCTACGCAAGCGCAGAAGGAAGATGATTAACATATGAAGCAGGGCTAGGCGGGGTTATAAAATGAATATGTATGTAATACTTTAGAGAATAAAAAGGGGGCGTGGGCTAACAACAGGTGAGCGTAACTTTGCGGAGATATTCCTTACGCTCCCGGCGCCAAAATAAACGCATACTTTACATCTTACAACTTTGTGAGTTGTGAGGTGCTTCCTGTGAATCACATCTTCATTTTATAACCAAGTACCTCAGAAAGATGAAGAAGGGAATGCTGTTTTTGGTTTAGCCAGATGCCAGGGACTGTGTCAGGGGGATCGGGTGTGACCAGAAGCAACCAGCAAAGACCTACTTCTGACTTCAACTCTCTTCACTGTTCTGGCAAGTCACAGAACAGGTCACATCGGTGACTAAGCATAAATTGTCAGATTAATCAGCATTTTGGAGCAGCTGTATGAACACAACTGTTTTAGCAGCTTGCCTATAGAGTTTGTCAAGAATGAATCTTTGAGCTCTAACACCCTCTCTCAATCCAAAGCTAACTTCCAAGCATGAACAAAACAACTTCTGAGAAGAGAGGTTGTAAGATTGCAAAACCGAGTCACTGCTGACTGAAATAAGCATTGCTCATTTTTGAGACATTAAACACAAGTGAACTGATTCCCTAGCATTTGAAACCCATTCCCCATCAGTGTTGCAGTTCAAAACTTTACTTTCTGAGCCAAACTTTATACAGACTGACTGCTGGTATGATATCAGAAAAGGAGGGAAGTTGTTTTATTTTTTTCAGGTCTTTTTTCAGGTCTCTCCAGGAAAATCTGACAGGCAGATCATGAACATAATCTTCTCCGGTATATTGTGGTAAAATCTGAAATCTGAGGCACCAAACTGAACACTTTTAAAAAACCTCTGAAAAAAAAGAAGTGGCAGTTGCACATGCAGCCATGAAAGTATGCTGCCCTTCCAGCAAGGGTCCTTAGCACCTCACAGATAAATCCAGCACTGTGGTTACAGACACTATTCTAGGATTAAGCACTACCACTGCAGATATTCAAGTCCTTGAGAGATTATTTCATTGCTTTTACCACTGGAAAAAAAAATAAAACCTATCCTAAATTTCCCATTCAGGTTCAGATGATCATTCAGTATCTTACAAATCTTCAACAAGCAGCAAATGTAATTTATTATTTTTAATTTCTTAAGGATGTAACTCTTTTCCCTCACTCAGATACTTTTCAAGAGCAAAAGAATTAAATTCCTTTATTTAACTACTTCTTATAAAAGAAACTTATAACAATTAGTAACTGATATCGTATTGATACCTTGCACCTCACAAATTCACAGAACAGTATTTATTTATTATTACCTCATCCATATAAAAATGTTCTTTTTATGTAAAGAAACTTCAGCTTTTAAGCTTGAATCATAGTTTGATGTTTGTATTTTGACAGCTGTAACTGTACTAACTGGAATACATATTAAAGGTGATTCAATATAAAGCTAAGAAAGGATTGATATATTTCTTAAAATAGGTGATGATGGTGTAATACATTCATTTTCTAGAAAATATTCAGGTTATTTCTTCCCATCTGCAGGGACTTTGTTCCACCTGTTACATTAAGACTTGTTATAACCATTTGTAAAGCTTATCAAAAGATAGTATTTCCCTCTTTTATATTGAACACATAACTAACTCACTATTTAGCAACTTACTGTGTTACGTTAACTAAACTTCATTAAAAACAGAAACAAAAAACTATCCAGAGATGCCAAAAAATTCTATGTGGCAGTATAGAATGGCAGTAGAATATGTAAAATTTAAAAGTACACAGACAAAATAATTTAAAATTTCACTTTTTTCCCTTTAGATGGCTTTGCAAATAAGGAAGGATCGATCTGGTCTCTAGACAGACCTCTCACTGAAAAAAGTCTTGCTGCTCTTTCCTGTAAAGTGCCTCCACATTTCAGTCCTAAAGCCATCAGTTCCATCTTCAGCTTATCTAAACCCAGCACTTCCATTTCAACAGCAGAGTTGAATGTGAGTAGGTCTATTGGTTCCACCTCCTGCAAAGAAAAAAATATCCCATATGACAATTATTGTTTTCTTCCTGAAGGGGGGGGGAAGAGAACAAGCATAGACAAAATGCTTGATTTTACAGAAGACATTAAATTAGGATTATCTCAAAGACCTAATTACTTTACTTAATGAAGTTGACCAATATCTCCATAGATATTATGTTGCATATTCTCATTATTAGCAGTATCTATGTTATCCAGGCAAAGTGCTACTGCATCACATGCAAGCAAATTGAAGCTAGCTAGCAGCATGGCCTTAAAACATGCAAATCTTAGCAGAGATAACACACCCAAGAGTGAGGTGAATGCCCTGGTGGGCTTTGTACCCAGCATCCAGCTGTGCTGCTCCAATTCTACTCCTTGCAGTGCCTCTGCTAGCTAGTTAAAGGCTTGCTCTAACATGTCCAAACAAGCTGCAGACAAACTTAAGTTTGCAACGTACACAGCCTCCAAGACAGAAGCACTGTTCATTTTAAATGATATAAACACAGGCAAATTTTTAAAATTACTCCACTAGAGTTGTCACATTCTATTTGCAATAGCAGAATGCACACAAAAAAAATTAGAAATGTAAGTGGCATATCTAATCCTTCTCCTCAGGAGACAAAATAGATGGCACTGTTTTTATCCCCTCGGAAGTACCCCCCAAAAAAATGAGTTAAAAACAACTGCCCACCGTCTCACCTAGAAGTTCCATAGCTTAACTTTGGCTTCCAGAGTCATAGCAAAGCTAGCAGCCCCTTTTTAATGACATGCAGAATACAACAATATGCCCCTATCAGTACTAGGAAGGGGAGTGAACAGTTATTCTAATGCAGTTACACTGTAGTTATAGAAATAGATACAAATAAGATTAGTCAGATTAACAACAACAAAAAAAAGCTCTTATGTTCACATCTCATCTCGACACATGAAAAAGTATGAAAGCATCATCTTAAAAGGAAATTAGTATAATCACAGAATAGTTGAGTGTGAAAGAGACCACTGCAGATTGTCTAGTCCAAGCCTCTAGGCTCAAAGTAAGGTTACCAACAGCAGGTTGCCCAGGGTTTTGCCCACAGAAGAATACAGACAAGGACTGGACAACTCAAAAGCTGGAATTTACTAACACCCTAAACAGTAGCACACTAAAAAGGACACAAAGATCAAGCCCACCTTGCTCAGTATTTAAAGCACCTATTAGTCTTAGGGTAAGTATAACAGTGGAGGTATCAAAGGGACTTCAGAGCAAGTAGTATTAGTGGCGAGAGTAAGACCACACAGTTATGAGCTCTAGAAAAACAATTAAGTGCTAGCAGAACTGGAACCTTTGTCCTGCTAAGCATACAAAAAAGACTGGTTGCCTCATTATTCTAGTCCTACTTAAAAAAAAAAAAAAAAAAAAAAATCCATCAAGGATCATTATAAAAATATTTCCACCTGCAATAACAATCTGCCACTGGTGGAGTTTCCTGTTCTAAGAATAGACAGTCTCACAAATATATGCAAAAGGTTAACAGTGGAGAATGGTAAACATCCATTTTAAAATTTCCCTGCTTTAATAGTACAACAGATGATAAAGTTCTAATTTATCAGATTATGGCCTTGGTCTTTTTTCCATTTAACTGTATTAAACTTTCACTTATCAGAATTCAGCCACTGGCAATGGCAATTGATAGGAGACTTTCTGCTCAAGCTGAACAAAGGCAGAAAATTCAAGCAACTCTTCTAGCTTGAAAAAATACCTTTTGTTTTGTTTCATTGACAGAACAAGCCCAGATTCATTACCAGGACCCTTCCAAATGTTAGTATTATGCAAGGGACAATGAAACATATGCATTGGCAACTTTTACTGCCAAATATTAGTTGGGCTTTCATCGATTCAATGGGAAAAGCTGCACTCTCTCCTGGTTGGAAGACTAATCCAAAGCCTCCACAGCAAAAGAATCCCTGTCATCCTGCTGTCTATCACCAGAGAAGGAACATCATGGTCAGCAATGCTCCTGATCTGGCTGAGGGTCCCCTGACACCAACCCAAACTGCCAGCAGGGATAATGGTATGGCAACAGTATAGAAGTGCTTCTATCACTGATACACCAGATGGTCAACTTTAAGACCACTCTTCCACCATCCACTGCAAATTCAGGCAAAGCCTATCACTTAACATTAATCTTGCCTCTCTAGTAAAGGAGCGGCTGCTTTCAGACTTTCACTGGTCAAATAAAAAATGAAGTTTGCACCAGACCAGGGTACTCTGTGAACTAAAGTCTTTTATAAATAAAATGCTAAGAAACACTGATCAGCTGATTGATTTAGGAGGTATCTACATGGAACAACTTCCAATTTAAAAACTATGGTCAATTATAAACATTAAGGCCAAATTATATTATAGATAAGATTAGTCAAGTTGGAAAGCGTTTGGTAATGTCTCAAGAAGTATTGATAAGAGTCTTTCATCCTACAGAATGGTTTTATTTTCCTTCCCCCTACCACCTGCATCAATAATGAATTCTGGATCCAGAGTATATCAATTTATGTGGAAGGAGGAAAAAAACAAAAAAACACAATGGAAACATAGATCTTGGGAAAGACAACGCTACACAGCCAAGGGCAACTACATCTTAGTATAAATTCTAGACTATTAAAAATCTTAATTTTGTAAAGTTTTGCCTTGACCCACTCTACGTAGGATCTCTCAAGACTACTACTTTACTACAATTCAACTTTCTCCATGTGGAGCTAATGGGCATCAGCGAAGAGACTGTCAACTAAGAGCCTCATTTGGCTGCAGTTGCCATTATCTTGCACATTCCCTTTTCATAAGTAGTAAAACACATCATCTTCAGTCAAGCAGTTTTTCCTTATTAACCTTGGGATTTTTTCTGCTCTGAATCAAACCCTGAAGATTCTATTAGCTTCTTAGGAAGACTAGGATTCTAACTCAAGCACTTACATCTAATGCATTAATATCAGATGATGCAGATTCCTTCCCTTTCCCTTTGTGGATCACAGAAAAAAATGATCAAGTAAAAGCAACTGAAAAAAAAAGACATATTATGTTTTATACTGCTTCATACTTACTGTGCTCTGTAATTGGTTTGTTTCCTGCACCTTAGAAGAAACATATTCTTGCACCTCTTCTTTCGGAGCTTGGGTTACTTCATTCTTTTCTTGAGCCTCTTCCTTCAGGGGCTTTGTCATTTTACTGTTTTCATCAGCTGGAATTTCAGTTTGCCCACCTGTACGAGTTTCCCTTTGCAGGTCTCTTCCAGTAACTTCTGGCTGCTTCAGTGCCTTCTCAGCAGTTGGACTATGTTCTACTGAATCCATAGAGCTGCTTGAACATTTGTTTGAATTTCCAGCATTTTCACTATATCTGCTGCCTGATGGACAACTTCCGCCAGATGCATGAGGGGAATCGTTTTCACTGTCATTGTCAGAATCTGAACTGTCAGTATCATCCAATCCTTCCAATCCCAGCCTGGCACAAGCAGTAAATTACAAATATTTATCTAAAATTCACTTTTTTTTTTTTTTTTTTAATTGCAATTTTTCTCTTTCCAAAACTTGCTTTAAAGACATGCACTGAACTACTCTAGCAGGTATTTAGGGTAGTTTAGTAAGTCGAAGAGCTGCTAATATCAAACAGGACCCAACATCCCCCCAGAACAGGTAGGTATCTTTTAACAGCATTCCCATACAAAAGTGTGTGCTATCTATTCCTACTCCAAGCACCAGTGGAATCATTAAGACTTCTCTTTCATGTTACATGGCGAAATATGCCAGGGGGAAAAAAAAAAAAAAAANNNNAGTTTAAAGGGGAAAAATTGCCAGGGGAAAAAAAAAAAAAAAAAAAAAACACACAACTGTGGTGGTGTTTTTTTTTTTTTTAAGGTTAATTTTAAATTGAATTCATTAATGAAGAAAATACAATGAGCATTATAGAACATAACCATATTAAGAAGGGAAACAAACAGAAAAAAAGGATGCCTATTTTTGCCAATGAAGTTTGTTCCTGCTGGGACGGAGTTATATGAAACCATCAACATTTACCTATAGTTCTCCAATTCAATCAGTACCATTTACTTGTTGCTATGTAAGTCTATATCTTGGGTGAAATGTTGTTTGCTTACAAGTATCTAACTTTTATTCTGTTCAAAGCTTTCTGGAGTCATAATACTTACCAAAAACATTTTCTTTTTCCATATTTTGTTCCATTCTTTCCAGATTCACCTGGACGCTTCCGATTATCTCCACTTCCTGGTGACACGACTTTGCTAGAAGTGGCCTGCAATCCTACAAAAGGAAGTTAAAGTCTACTT
The DNA here is from genome assembly GCA_013399115.1 of Anseranas semipalmata. Lineage (NCBI taxonomy): Eukaryota > Metazoa > Chordata > Aves > Anseriformes > Anseranatidae > Anseranas > Anseranas semipalmata. The sequence continues at coordinate 43,535 of VXAA01003690.1, read as the reverse complement.
CAAGGGTACACAATTCATGTCTGTTCTAAATTCTATTTATCTTTTAATTTCAGATGCAATCTAAAACACTAACTGAAAATAATCACTATTGGTGCATATTTATGGAAACTCAAAGCTTCAACAAACTCAGCAGCAGCAAAAGCTTTCTTATTCTACTTTACTAAGACACAGAGTCAATCAGAAAATTGGACTCCTTATGTGAACTCTTAGTTTCTACATCCCATTCAGCCTCAAGTTTCATTATCAAGCTGCCAGCAAGAGAACAACCAGTGGATAAACAAAGTAACTACAAAGAACAGTAAATGAAACAAGATATTTTGTAGCTGTATTCCATTTCTAGCTTTTACATAAGACCTGTTTATATATTATCATTTCACTGAAAATGATTACATAATTCTTATTGATGAAATAGCAACACTACCTTCAGAGAATTCTGCTTTCAAGACGACACTGTAGCACAGTAAGATAAAGTATCGCTAGAATCTGTGTTACGCTGTTCAATGCAATTTAAGAAAAGCAGTAGCCAAAGAGGAAAAATGAATCCAACGAATTTTACTGTAATTTAAAATGTTATTCAATTGAAAGAGTTACCATCAGCAATCTTTTTCTTTAATTTTCATACTGGACTGAGGTCATAGGGGCTTTTTGGTTTGCTTTATTTTTTGAGGAGATAAAGCGAGGCTAAACTGCAATACCTTTAAGGACTGAATCTTCTAGCTGCTCAGCCATTTCATGACACTGCTGCTGGTAGTCCGGATTTGTGAAAAAGTGCTTTGGCTCTGCAAGTTTCCGCTGCAGCCTTTCCAAGCGCCTTTGCTCTTTTTCTGCTTCCCTTTCTGCTTGCTGCTTCACCCATTCAGCCATCCTGCAGATTACAGAACCATGAAAATGAGAGCATTCCCAACATTTAATATAATATTAGCTTATTACTTTGCAATTACTGAATGCTTCTACCATCTTCTAGGATGGGAGACAATGGGAAAAGAAGAACAAAAACATCCATGGGAATGAATTACTGAAGGAATATATAGAAAGCCTGCTAAAACAAAGAGAATAAAGTCTATTCTGGAAGCCAGAAACAGCAGTAAAGTCAACTTTCTCCAATATCATGGTCTTGCAGCTTCAGACAGAACTGTGAGACATTCGGATGAGAAATCTAAGAGGTGCGGACCAGTTGTCTCTCAAAAGAAGGTCGCGGCACAATCACCTTTATTTTTCAATAATATAATTATGCCAAAAGAACGCTGTTGGCTTCCTACTCTAGGTGTCCCTGCTTGAGCAGGTGGACTGGACCAGTTGACCTCCAGAGGTCCCTTCCAACGTCAACCACTCTGTAATTCCTGTCTATCTGTGCTTAAAGATTCACTGTCAGTCCTTTTAGTAATCAAAAGGAAAATTCTTTGCTATAACAGCCTGCCATGTGACCTCTTTTGTTAATACTGAACTATGTGGTCAGTTTATTTTATAATGCTAGCTTCTAAGAAAATGCCTCACGCTTTTTCGTGATTGACATCTCGAAGTCTCCTTCCGCTGAGATCTCGGCAAGCCTCTCTATTTGTTGTCTTTTCAATTTGAGCACCGAGTGCTCGCAGCATAGATCCAAATCCTGAGGAAAAAAGTAGTCAAGAATTAGATAAACAGAAACAAATGGAGATGAGTTAGTGCAAAACATAAGAATTAACTATGCAAAAATAATACAGTGAGTACAACACTTCTCTTTCCCTGAATGCTACTAAATACAGGGTAAGTTGAAAATTACTTTAGAAATGTCACTAGGTGAAATGTTTTAACAGCAAATGAAGAAAACTATCCAACTTTTACCACTCGTGCCATTTCTATGTTCCTAATACCACACCAGATGGACTCCAGAGTTACCAGAACCTGTGCAGCATTTCTAACGTGAAAGTCTATTCCTGGACTCCCCCAACAAAACGGTTTGCAATCTTTTCCATCTCAACACAACATTTTCAGTCCTTTCCAATTTAGCCAGGATATACTTCCCCTTTAAGCCACTTTTGCTCCCATCAAATTTAAATTCCCTTTTAAAATAAAATTAAAACAAAACAAAAACACTTTTTTAGGAGATAGGCATAGCCACTTTATCAAGATGATCATGATGTACAATGTTATGCTGGACAGCCTCACAAAATAGATTTCTATATGCTCCTCAGCCACTACTTGTAGGCAAGACTACTAACTTTTCTCACTGAGTCCCATCTTATGTTGTCTCAAGTTTGAAAAAGACACTTAATGACCTCAAAGAGATGCAATGTGGATTAATATAATCCTTTAAGCAATTTGAAAGTAGCAAGCACTCTTTTTCAATTAGAAGCTAAACATATCTATACTTTCAGTGCCCTCAAAGTACCTTTAAGAACTGTTGCAAATATCAGCCAATCCAGATAGTCTACTGTATCACGAGGCAGAAAAAGTACTGTGTTCAGCTAATAAAACCAATTGCTGTCATTAGCGATGAGAATTTATGTAGCTCATTGAACATGCTATTGAATTTCACATTCTGAAGAATGAGGACCTAGCTGCTACACCTAGCCAGGCATGCTCCCAAAAATCAACAGCAATGAACTCATTAAGGTCTCAAGTGACAAATCAGACCTGAAAATAGAATGCTCAGCTCCCTTAAAAGCCTGCATGATCTGTAATTCCTTGAGATCATACAATAAGTCTCGGTATTTCTGACCTGCGCTTGTTTGCCTATTTTTAACAGTCTTTTTAAGTTATAAAATCAAAGCAAAAGGAACACTTGAGAAAGCAGACAAAATTGCTAAAGAGCAATTTTTAACCAACCCCAATAGCATGTCAGTAACCCAGAGTGAATCACAGAACAGGTATCCTGTGTCATCCCAGGATACCTGAAGCGGACAGACAATAGGCGAGGAAGGAGGATGCTATACAATATGCAACACTTTCAGGGCACTTAAAAAGAAAAACAACAATAGCTCATAAACTAAAGCAATAATATTTCTTTTCGGTTGTGTCTAAAACTATGAAGAAGGCAAAGTAAGCTGAGATGCAGTCTGATGCAAGGCTGCACAATTATTCAGCATTTTAGCTCAACAGCCAGAAAACTCCAAGAACTGGATTCAAAAAGCAAGCATATATTGACTTGAATTACATGCAAATACTTTGCTAAACCTGCTTCACACATCATGTTATTTTAGGGAATGCCCACACTGTCAGTGGCTGCATGGTTTCATATGATTAATACACATCATCTACAACACAGTTAAAATATTTTGACAATACAAGCAGGCTGTTTTAGACTGAATTCTTTAGTTCTTAGGGTACTAAGACCTTGGCTTTAATTTTTTTTTTCAAATAAGACAAGGCAAAATCAATTAGGTTATATTAATATATTCAAACCACAGACTATTTGTAGCTGGAATACTTGCCATAAGTGACCATGAGTGAAATTTAGGAGTCTAAGAAGCCAGGTGCTTTTAAACACAATTTTGACCCTAAATTCACTTTGATGTATCTTACAAATTTCTACCAGTAGAGTTAAGCTGACCAGGGATGCAAAGAAGAACAGCGCTAGCAACAGCTGTTAGCTGAACTGCAGCTTCGGCTTTACCTTGCAGACATTATTCCACAGTCATCCACATCACAAGATATCTGCTAACAGATTACTACTGTACTGTACTACTATAGATTATATAGGTTAAAAATTTTTATTACACCTTAGACTAAGACTTGAATTAATAAGAAAATGTAGAGCAACAAACCTCCTTTTCCACCACAAAGTCTTGGTTCCAGACTATAAACCATGCCATTCTGCAGTATATCTTCATCGTTAACCAGCCGCCCATTACATTTCACATATAGACTTTCTTCAGGAATATTCTAAAAACAATAAAATTTTGTCATATCGTTGATTGAAAAATGAAACATTCTGACAAAGTAAATCATTAAGGAATATTGTTTTCCACTTCCAAAAAGAACAAACTAGAAGCAAAAATCAGATGACCAGGCTGCCCAGGGAAGCAGCTGAGTCACCATCCCTGGAGGTATTTAAAAATGCGTAGTAGATGTGGTGCTTAGGGACATGGTTTAGTGGTAGACTTGGCAGTGCTAGGTTAATGGTTGGATTTGATCATCTTAGAGGTCTTTTCCAACCTAAATGATTCTATGGTTCTCTACAATGCTCGTTTTAACGCCTGTTTAACAAAGAATTAACCGCAGTTTAAATCAACTCGTGAACATAAATGTGGAAAAATCTGTGCTGTGGGAGAACTTGCGCTGTTAAAACAGTGAGTTTAGAAAAAAATCATTTAGGTCGCTATCTTCCCTTACTTCAGCACTCTCTCCGTTCCCTATTAAAGCCTCCTGCTGCGCTCCGTGAAAGCGGTGAACAGCAGCGTGCCCACTGCTGTAACCGCGACAGCCCGTCAGCCCGGCCAGCGGCTGCGGCAAGCCGGGGAGGCGGGCGTTGCAGCGAAGGAGTGAGGCGGAAAGGCGGCCGGATACGGAGCCTGCAAGCCGAGCCCGTGCCCGCCGCCAGCACCGGGAGCCCAGCACCTCGTCCACCCCCTCCCGAGGCCCGCGGAACCGCTCCACCCAGGCGGAAGCGCGAGGACGCGGCGGCCCCGCCGCCAGGCCCCCTCCAACTGCCACTCACCAGCTCCCGAGCGCAGTCGCGCAAGAGGCCGCGCACGGAGCCGCCGCCGGGGGGCAGCGGCAGCACCCGCGCCCGCGAGGCCAACGGGTCCCGCACCAGCAGCGCCATCTTCCCCCAGCACCGCCAACGGCCGCCCCGCGCGCCGGCTGGCGTCACGGGCGCGCGATCAGGTGACGTGGGCAGGCCCCCACGCCAGGAGGGTGGGGAGGGGAGGGGAGGGCGTGGCGCGGCGCGAGGTGATAACGGGCGGCTGTGCGGAGGGGGCGGGAGCTGCGCTGGGGGAAGACGGGAGGCCTGCGGTGCGGGCAGCGCCATCGGGCCTGCTCCGGACGGCCGCCGGGGCGGCTGAGCCCGGCGGGGCTATTAGTGTTTTGCGCCCCAGGCGCTGGTTCCCTGGCGTTCGGTGCTGCGTGTAGGGCCTCTGCTTCTCTCTTCTGGTGTTTTGACCGGGCTGCTGATGACCATTAACTATTTTTACTTAATAGGAACTTTAGAAGACTTTTTAGTTGCAGAGTTTCTATTTTTCAAGTGCTAGAGTCTCAAGCCTCACCTAAGACTACCTGCATGTGTTATATTTTAACTTTTGGGGTCAATCTGACGTTTCAGTTGTTTCAGGGACCTAGTTTATCACTTTTACTTATGTAAGGTCAATCTGAGAATTTTGGTATTTTTACCACTGGCTTGTAGTGGTCAGTCTGTGGGAGTCTGCATTTGCCACGAAAACATTAAAGTGTGGCAACCTTGCCTGGGAGGGAATAGAGTCTTACAAATAGTGACCTGGTATTTTGTTTGAGGAAATGGCTCTGAGAATGGTTCATCGTGAGTGTGCTGTGTAGATGAAATGCCCTGTCTTCCAGTGTACGTGGCACAAGAAGCAATCCTAAAAGCTGTTTCTGCCCATTTTCTACACTAGATAATTGAACCTTTCTAATTCAGATTGGTACGTGCAGCCTACGAGGTTGTAAAGGTTCTTCACAATGTGTCGTGGTGCCTCTGTGAGAACATAATAACAGGCAAAATACACTGTGGCTCCAAACATGCTTGTCTGCTCTGATGCTTCAGTAGCAGTGGCAGCAGCGTGAGAATGAGAGTATTCATCTCACCTCGGGCAACCAGGGAGGTGGTTGTGCTGCCATCGCTAGGCACCGTAACGTCATCTGCTGCTTGTGTTCTGCTCACCGAAAATGTGGCATAAGTACTTGCAATGTGGTAAGTACAAGAAGTGTGCAGCCATTTGTTGTCCAGTCAAAGGTGGTGCAAATTTCATGTAAGGAGTTGCAAGATGATGGACTTATTTGTCCTGCTTTCTCCTACATACGTTTTAGTGCATGGTTTGGGGAGAGGTCCCAAACTCTGATACTTGGGGCTGATTCAGTAGCATAGTTGCATAAAATGTTTTTAAATTAGAATGAAGGTTGAGTTCTTTGTGACATGCAGTAGCTACCCATAAGCAGGAGATTCAAAGAGTGGTTAGCAGAAAGTGTACACCTCTACCTATCCAGAAAAGGATGCGTGCAATGGCACAATGGAGATCCAAGCAGTGGTTCTATTGCATTCTTCAGTGGCTTTGAATCTCTTCCAATGTCACCAGTCTAGTAATCTGGCGAGAGGATATTTGAGGGTATGTTGCTATTGCCTGCCTCTTGTGAGAACTGTTGCAAACACTAGCAAAAACATGGTTGGGCTTGGCAGCCTCCTGCTTTTCTATTACTGTTAGGACAGCATCAGTCACATTCTTTCCACCACAGAAGTCATTAACTGTTTTGTGAAGTAGGCCCCAGCATGTCCTGGTGGAGGTCAGTGCTCCTGCTTCTGTGAAAGCAGCACTGGGAGCTGGGTCTTTTGTCTAGATAAAACCATGCACAAATCTGGCCTGAGACCAAAGCCACGGGGATTGGATTGGTGGTAAAATATATTCAAGGCAAGAGACAGACTCTTAGTTTCATGTATCAGCGGAATTACGATCACTCAGGGACGTTGCTGTAAAGCCTAAACCCAAATTTGGAAAATCGGAAGTGTCGGTGTGATCTGAGCTTTGTGTGTTTGCTCCACGCCATAGCTGGCACTGAAGCGAAGGGTTGAATGCCAGCAGTGAGTGGAGCGGATCATCCGAGCGAAATCGCGGGTCTGACAGGCCAGCCGCCTCCTTCCTCCCTCGCACCCACGGGAGAGGCGCTCCCGCCGGGGGCGGAGGAGGTCGGCGGGGCGGGCAGGGAGGCGAGCCCCGCCTCGGCCCGGCTCCCTGGGGCCACCTCCGGAGGAGGGGCGGTGGAGGCTCAGGCAGCTCCGGGCGTCTGGATGGGTGCCGGGGCCGGCGGCTTATCTGGCGCCGGGCGGTGGTGTAATCTGCCTGCCTCAGCTCTGGGCCCGGGGGCTCCCTGGCCACCCTGAAGATCGTCCGTTAGGAAGCGAGTTAGGTGAATATATCGGAGCCTGGGGCGAACTTAAGGTCTTAAGTACCGACTGCGCTTTAAAAAGATGGGACTTGTCAGGACTGCTCGGCTGTTCTCGCTTGCGGGAGCGCGGTGCTGCTTGGCTGAGCCAGTGTGAACTGCGGCTGTGTGGAGATGTAGCTCTGCTGCCAGGCCGTCTTAAGAATATGTGGTAAACAAAGAGAAAGATGGGAAACTGAGAGGCAGAGAGGTGACATGACCTGCAAGCGTGGACTTCGCATAAACAAATGAGTAATGAATTAAGGGAATCTCCCCATGGGATTGTCTTGACCAACTAACAGATCAAATTCGGCCCACTCTTGCTTACACTATATTTGCTTTAGCCACAGTGTTTTCACAAACTGTTTTGACCCAGTCCAGCCAATCCTTTACTGTCTCACTTCCTAGAGCAAGTTGGTATTTCTGAATTATGTGCTGTGTTGCTGCAGTGCAGCCATTCAAACCTGCTGTCTGTGTAGCCAGGAAAAGCTGTGGTTATTTTGTGCTGGATTGGGCCCCAGTTCAGCCTACATGGTATTTTAAGTCACATGGTGCTGTTTGTTTCATTTATAATCATGTGCTTTATCTTTAGAATGCCATCTAATGTTGAATTCTGCTAGATTTGGGGTATTTATATTCATGTGCGGTATCAGATTGAAATGTAATTGTCAATACATGAGTTATGCATGTATATATAAACACAGATGAGTAACTATTTTCTTAGATCTGCAGGATTTCAGTTTGCATTCCAAGGGCATGATTCGTTTCCTCCTCTGAAACTCAGGCTATTGGTACTGAGGGTGTTGAGCTTGCCAGTACAGGCTAAAGAATAGACCGAGTTGTCCAGGAAAGAGTTGGGCCACAGGACTGTCCAATAGATGTGCTGAATCAGTGTAATTCATGGGTCATTTGGTATGTGTCTTTTCTGTATATTTTGTACTGCTCTTATATCTGTGCCAATGACTTCCTGGCCGTAGGAAGCATTGACTGAAATACAGTTTCCTTGTGATGCCAGCTAAGGTACTCCTTGCAGGAAAAAGAACACCAAAAAAGAGGTCCTGTTGCACCCTGAGAGAAGGGCTGTGTTGACTGCAGCCAACTGTTGTTCATAGCTCTGATGTGTATTCTGCCTGCAGATGCATGCTCTAGCAGTAATGCACCTGTGAACTTGAGAGCTGACAATAGTGGAGTCATAACAACATAAATCAGGCCCTTTATAGATCTTACATTGTCACCTCGTGGCTAATTTGGAGCTATTAGTGCCATACTGTCTGTGGTTCTAGGTGGCTGTATGTAGGTGACTTGCACAGATCGCTGTAAGTGACATCTAGTAGGTAGAAGAGTAGTTTTCTTTCATCTTGGTCTGGCAGCAGTGCTAAGTATATGGTCCCTATTCTCATGATTTATGCAATGCCATTTAGCTTGTACCACATTAATGTCATTAGGAAAGCTGGGTGAGTGTTACTGTATCTCTTGCTCTTGATTACACTTCTATTCCTAGAACTCATCATAAGTCTATTGCCTTGCTCCCCAGAAAACAAGTCTAAATAAGTCAAAATAAGCTGTTACTGTAATTTCCAGTTTGAAATGTATTTCACTAGAAACTTTATCCCCTTGATAAAACAATGATCAGTCTATGATTCTGCAGTGGTGTTTTAGAGTTAATTAATAAATCATGCCTACCGTTTTTCATCTAGAAAAGATTTTACAGATGTAATTAATTAAACCTGACACTATCCGTATGGGATAATTAAGTATTCCAACTTTAACATAGTGAAACTCAGGCAAACTGGTTACACTACTTTCTCAAGTCAGTGGAAGGACCAAAGAAGGGCAATGAAGCTGGTGAGGGGTCTGGAGAACAAGTCTTATGAGGAGTGGCTGAGGGAGCTGGGGTTGTTTAGCCTGGAGAAAAGGAGGCTCAAGGGAAACCTTATCGCTCTTTACAATTACCTTAAAGGAGGCTATAGCAAGGTGGGGGTCAGTCTCATCTCCCAAGCGCCATGTGACAAAACTAGAGCAAATGGGCCTAAGTTGCACCAGGGGAGGTTTAGGTTGGATATTAGGAAAAATTTCTTCACTGAAAGGGTTGTGAAGTATTGGAACAGGCTGCCCAGGGAAGTGGTTGAGTCACCATCCCTGGAGGTATTCAAAAGACACGTAGATGTGGTGCTTAGGGACATGGTTTAGTGGCAGACTTGGTGGTGCTAGGTTAACGGTTGGACTTGATCATCTTAGAGGTCTTTTCCAACCTAAATGATTCTATGATTCTAAAGCTCAAATTTAAATTTTCCTACTATTTTGACATAATGTTCAGAGACGAGAGCACTCATCCTTTTCTTATTTTATTCTGGGTACCATGCATGTGACGCCTGAGTTATTGAGTGTGGTTCTATGGCCTATAACATACAGTGTGTTGGACTATTTTCTGTTTAAAATCTGTTACTTCATTTAACATGGAACATAAGTTTTTTTGAGTATCTCTCTGGAACCATCAGATGTGTAACCATCAAAATGCTATTCACTCATTCATTCGTCCTTACTACTTGTTCCAGTATATTCCATTTTTTTTTTAGTGGTAGCAGCACTTTACAGTAGCTAATAATGGCCTCAGTCAAGATCAGGATTGCATTATGCAAGACTCTGTGCTGAGAAAAGGTGTAAGATACTCATTGGCCCTTGACTTCTAATGTACACAAAGAGATGCCTGTGGAAAGGAAGAACACAGAAACAGTTGTTTGCAGAGGTACCCAGATTAACAAAGGATGGGTCAAAAGTTGCTCTGATAAGCATTCAATGTTTCTCACTTTTAGAAGTGTTCCTATACGTAGGAGAGGGAAGGGCTAAAAGGTATCACTTAAAATATGAAACAGATGTGTATGTTCCTTTTATAATATTGTAAGTGTGCAGAGATATTAACAAAGGTAAATTTTGAAGTGATACTGAATTTGCTTCAAGGATTTGAAAATATATCTTTTAAGAATGGGTTTTCCATCTGCTAGACAGTCTGTAATGTACTGTAATATGTGGAGACTGGCTCATCTGGATATATTTTCTCTTACATCTTAACAGTATCACAAAGTATAAGTTGCAGATAATATATTTGCAAACCTTAAACATGTTACACGCATTATTTTTGCGCGGGGGATCAGGATAGCATGAAGAGAAACCTTTGTGTGCATGTTCTCAGGACAATAAATAAGATGCTATATGGCATGAGGGAATGTTTTTTACTTCAGATACTGACATCATACTGTTTGACAAAAATGTAATTAACTGTAATGAATCTAAGTTGATATTTGCAAGTGCAGCTTCCTACCAAATGTCAATAGTCATCTGCTTCAGTTTCTGTGTCATCAGCACAATGGTTAGAGACAGTGCCTTATGATACTTGATACTAGGTTGGCAGCAGTTGGGGGAGAAATACAGATATTACATTACTTATATTACCTTTTATTAGTACAATAGCTACTGTTAAATCTACGTATTGTCTCACAGTGAATGCCTAGATACCAATCTCGTAACAAGTCTGTGGTGAATAACTATATTTTATTTTTCTTATAGACCACGGTTGGTAATAATGCAGATACTTAGACATAATCAAGATTTAAAAATAGCTGTAAACCTGCTTTTTGCCATCACAGTACTCCCTTTGTTGTGTATAATATCTTTGTCTTCATCCTATGCAAGGATGTTTAAACTGTGAGTTCTTTCAGGAAAGAAATATGTACTGCTCTTCTAGTGAACCTGAGAAACTGAGGTCTCTTCTTGTTTGGCTATGAGTATCACCAGCACAGTCAGCATTGTTTGTGTTGTTGTTAATAATTTTAAATTTGGCAGTAATAATTTTAGATGAATTGGCTAATTAGACACCCAGGTAATATTGTAGAAGTTGATACTTCTCTGCTAATCAGATTCTAGGATTTCCTTAACCTTGTGTTTCCTCTTATTTTCCCATTTTAGTGCTTAGATTTTGTCTGTTCTGATTAATTTTAACTGAATACAACTGGAGAACAATTAATGGGTTAATTGTAATGTATGGTATATTTTATAGGAAAACAATACCAAAAGTAGGTCTCTACCTCTTTGCTTTTGCTCTTCCTGTAATGAAGCTAACTGCTTTTAATTATATCTTGTAGAGACACTGCACTGAATTACTTAATCTCTGTGTAAGGTCTGGATTCTAGTTTCTTAATTGGCATCTGAATGTTTCGCACCTTTGAAAAAGTCCGAAGCTAAGGAAGAGCAGACAGGATGAGATGTGTACTGTTTATGTGATATATCTCTAATGTGTCAGACCTCTATGCCTTAAAGTTTTTAAGAAACAGTTGAGATTGAACATTTGCATGCCCTTGCAATGTGAGCTTTTCATCCAATTGTGACGCTGTTCGCAATAATTTGAAGCTCCAAGAGCAAACTAAAGTACACTTTTCTTGAAATGATCAACCGAAGGAGAGGGGAAAAAGAGAGAGAGATCGGGTATCCTTATTTGTTTTTCAGCTGAGGTGAAAGCTGATTTGAAAATCTTCCTTGCTAAAACTGACGTTGCATTTCCAAGAGTTGGGAGGAGCTCCCAGATTGCATTACCTCACCCACATCTGGTTGCTTTCAGTTTACCTGGGAAGATTCTACAAGGAAACTAAAGCAGAAAAGGAGGACAGCAACAAAAGGAAGAGCAGAGCACCAGTCTAAAAAGACAGAAATTTAGAGTAGAGTACCTCAAACAGGTATACCCTCTTTTCGAGTTAGGTTCAGCAGAGATAACAAGTGGTTAGCAGTCTGTTACTGGGCATGGCACACTGTGGGCGTTCGTAAATCCTGTTTAAAGCAGATCACATCACTGATTTGTTTGCCCCTTGAAAAAATGTTGAGTCAGATCCTCAGCTATTGTAAACTGTCAAAAATCCATTGGCTTCGGAGAAATGCCTTAACTTAAGGATTCAGTCTACGGTGTAGAGAGGCCTCATTCTTTAGATGCTGTGTTCAACGTGTCTTCCTTTTGACTAGGTCATTATAAGTGCCAGCTACATTGAGACAACATTCTTATAACAGTAATATTTATCTTCTTGTTTAGAGAATATTCTGCTAGCTTAAAGAGGACCTGCAAATGAATAATAATGGGTGCCCTTTTTTATTTTTCTTTTTAGAACAAATAATTTTGGGGGAAAATGCTTGTTTTTTTTTTTTTTATACAATAAATTCAAGTGTGGAGAATACTGACTTTATAACACTACAGCCTTGAGAAGCTTCTTGTTTGCTCGATATTGGAATAGTTTGCCATTTTGTTTATACAACATCTTTTTGCACCCATACAGTTGAAACTAAATTGTCATTAGTGAATTCTGGACTCCTCTCCAGTATTTCATCTAATAATTTTCAAAATAGAGGTAATTATGTCATCTATGAGGAATTTGTAATACAGCATAGTATGCCCCTTAAGGATCTTTCTTAAGTCATATGTGTGTGAGACCTGGAATGGTTATATTTGAATATTAGCAACATGACAATTATACAGCTGTGCATTTGCTCCTTTGTGTTCCTGTCTGGCTTGGGCTCTGGCCTAGAAATGTTGCTTGATTCTCAAAGCACTGCTATGAAGAAGTTGTGATAGTATGTAAAATCACAGGCAGAAAGTCTTGTTGACGGTGTTTGCTGTTTTGGGGTCATGTCGTGCACCCCCACCCGTTGTTGTTCTTTTGTAGCGCTAGAGCCATGTCTCAGGTCTGCAGAAATGGGCATGGCGCCGCATGGCTTGTGTGGGCAGCCCTTTACCTGCAAAGGCTCTCTACAAAGTGATCTTGTGGGTCTCATAACCAAGAATCTTAAATATTGCAGATGTGGGTGGCTGATCTTCCTGGCCCTCTGAGCCGCATACCAAAGTTTGGTGCTGCCGGATAGCTAGCTTGTTCTTCAGTGAACCAAGGGAGAAAGGTACTGTGTGCTTTTTGCAGAGGGGAAATGACAGCAGCTCCCAGGAATGCTAGCTGTCCGTTGTGGGTCAGGGCTAGGCTGAAGAGTGTAACTTCAAGATGTAATGGCATCTGTAATGTCAACTTCAGTAATATTGGATAAATTATTTGCTTTCACAGTGGGGATTTAGTCTTTGTAAGCACAGCCCCTCTGTTGGATGTAGGACACAGTGCCAGCATTGGAGCTGTGCTTGAAAACCTTGTAGCCCAGAGGAAACAGGCTGGCAACCTTTCCTGTAGTTCTTTTTTATTGAGGTTTCGAGTGGTGCTTCTTCTCTGCCTTTGTCTTGAGATCCATACTGAGCAGTCCATGTTAAACCCACCTGATGTCCACTTTTAGTGGCCTAGATTGCGGCTTGTGTTTTAACATCACTTTAAGTAGTAGTGCCAGGACTTAGCGTATAAAAATTGTAGTCAGTCCCCACAGAACATAAGGTTTGCCAGAAACATACAGTGTTAGCACATGCTAAATTTGTTCGTTCGTGTTTGCCTTCTGCTGCTTGTTTGTTTGTTTTGGTGGGTTTTGAGCTGTTAGGGAATCAAACTTGTCTCTGTAAGCACAACTGCCTGACATTTTCTTTAAAATTCAAAAAACAAAAGATGAGATTTTGATGTTACCACCTGTCTGCAGGGATTTGGGGCTTATCAGCAACTGTTTAAGATGTACAAGTCATATAGGAAGAATTGGTGCTGCCTGACAAATTCTTCTCATACACCAAGGAACGCTGTACTCCTTTAAAGCAACTAGGCCCTATGGAGGTGGTTTTGCAGTGCCTGCAAAGGGAGCGAGTCTTGGAAGGCACCTTTGATGAAAAGGAACTACCTATTGTCACATCGTTCTTTTGTACCCTTGCTTCTGGCTCATGCCTCTATCACAAGAGATGTGTGGTCAGCGTGTGTTTGGGAGCCAGGAACTTGAATTTCTTGCTCTAACACCTGCTTCTTCAGGGCATGAAGGCAGGTGTATGGGCATATCTAAAGCATTTTTTAAAAATAGTTTTTAATTGTGATGCCCAAGTTTGGGGCTGCAGTTAAAGGCATACTAGGCCTGATTAAGTGCTAAATACCTGCAAATCCTTTTATTCTCAGCTGGGATTGTAGATACTCAACAATGTGTAGTAAGAACAAGTTAGTTATTCTCTAGAGGGTTTGGATGTGAATTGTGTTGGATAAATTTCCAAGCATTAGGAAACTCTACTGAACATCACTAATATTAAGCACTTAACATATTAACAGCAGCTGTAGTTTTCACATTGAGATGCCCCATGAGATGCAAATTTGAGAAGACAAGGAGGAGAAATGAACAAAAATGATTTAAAAATGTCGCACAGTAAAGTGTAGTCTACGAAATGTGACTCACAAAGAATGTTGGGAAAATAGGAAGCTTTAATTTCTTAAACAAACAAACAATTGTCATTTCCTAAGTTTGAAAAGAACATAATTAATGTTCTTTGCTGTTGCCTTAAAATATACTGTCTGCCACTCCATTTTCTCTTTCCCTTTTCTGCTGTCACTCAGGAGACTAGTTTTCCTAGAAGTAGGTTTTGAGATTTGGGAGTACTTGTTCAGGAAGATGTGATGTGGTCTGCCATATCCCAACTGTGTTAGGATCAGACCTCAGAATAATAATTTAATTTCTGAGAACGTTCCTCAGCAAACTCACAAATTAGGCTTGTGAAACATCAATGCCATTTCAAGACAATCTTTTGCTCATGTGGTTTCAAATGGAAGAAACAGATGTATTATGAAAGTAACCCATCCACAGAATATTACTGCAAATAAATTATGATATTGGACATCATACCTGATGTTTTGTTCTGCTGTTTGCTGTTGGAGCCTGAGTACCGTGCTCTGTGCTGTTTGCATTGTCCTAAAACATGGCTGAGTTTCACTCTGACTGCTATCCCCAGGGCCCTCATGAAGAAGAGATTCATATCTCGTGAGATTACCCCAGTGAAGTGAAGAAATGAAATAAATAATGTTACTCTTTTACTTCTGTCAAGTATAGTAGCTCACAGAAAGAGCTTTTAAAGGCAGTGTCAGCGTGGGCTGGATACTGCATCCGTGCAGAAAAACAAGACATCCTTTACAAGAACAGCACTGCAAAATAAGGCCAATGTGAGCCTAATGGGTGGTGGAAAACAGTGAGCCTTTTTGTTTTTTTTATCCCCTCCCTAATGCTAGCCTGGAGGGGCTTATTTGCCAGTGTGCACGAGTCTTAGAGCAAATCAGCTTGCTGAAACTCTACTACAACAGGACCTCAAAATAAATCATTGTAGTAGTAGGGATCTTATTTGGGAACCAAGTGGAGTTTGTGCTGGTTGTTTCTCCTTGGCAGCTTTAATGAATCTATCAACACAGAAATAATAGGAGATAAAAGATTTTATAGCAGTCTCCACTAGGATGAAGCCCACCAGCTATCCAGTTCCTTCCATGGTACAATACGGTGCTTCTAAAAGACGGAAAATGTTGTTATGATAACTTAGTCATGTGAAGAACCAAGAGAGCTAAAATGAGTTTAATAATTCTGTGGTGCTGTAACTTTAGAAAGTAATGTTCCCTAGGACAATTGCTCTTCCATATACTGCAGAAAATCTTGCAAAAGCCCACCTTTTTTGCAAAAGCCCTACCTTTATTGTTCTCATTGTCCTTTATCATCCCATACATTGTAACAAAAGTGAATATAATTATCCAATATTAAGCTTGTGAGTCAAACATAGTGAAAACATTATATAAAACATATAAAATAGAATATAGCTTTTAAAAAGCTACCTAGGTTTCTACATAGGGTTTTTATATTGTCAGTATAATAGGAATGCTGGTGCTTTTTCTTTTTTTCTTTTTTGGTGTAAGAACTGTTGTATACAAGCCCTTTCAAAGCTGGTAAGTAAAAATGGAGGCAATAGTTATAGCTACAATGAACTCTTACATACCTGGAACTCTGTTCTTCACTATGTATCAGGCAATTAAAGATATTTTTAACTTCCAGTCTTTAAAAGGTAATGGACTTGAATTTTTAAGGATATTAAAGTATAAAGCATATTTAAAAAGCTATTAGAAATAAAACAAATAGGAAAACAAGATAGGAAATGGAATGTAATTTTGGTATGTCATTATATGGTGCTCTTATAGGTTTTCTATGTAACACTGTTTCCTCCAGAGGAAACTCAGTAGAGCATGGAAAGGAAAGAATTAGCGCTTTTTTATGCAATGTTATTTACTCTTTCATGTTCTGTATTACCTCATTAGAAGAATGAGAGATGAGTTCCAGCAGTGCATGCATGTTATAATAGGCAGTATGAATAAGATTATAATAAGAGAATCCTTGATAATACAAAGGGAATTAAGAGACAGGAGTCCATATATGAAGGCAAGCAGGTACTCAGGGAAATTAAGTACTGGACAAGTCTTTGCTGGAGAGGAACTACAAAGGTGGAGGTTGAATCAAACCCATCAAGCCTCCTAAAAATTAGTGATAATCGAAAAAGAGAAGCAAAATCCAGGAGTCCTGAACTTTATTGTCTGTGCTGTCATAGGTTTATTTTCACTCCTTATAACTGTGTCCTTGAAATTCCTTTTGGGAGAAACTTTTCATTCTCAGTTTCAGTGAAACACTGTAAATTGGAGGGAATAAAAAAAGGTTGGAATGAAAAAAAATCAAATTTACAGCTCTTGGGTTATGAGACAGTAGAAAAAGACGGTTTGTCTCCAAAATAGATAGTTTGAATCTGCTGTGCATGTGGGATGCTCAAAGTGTGAAAAGAAGTGCCTTTGATGGGACTGATTTTTTTACATCTTAAAGTATTTTAGAAATAAAATAGAGTATTATATTAAAAATATAATAAAGTATAACATATTTTAAAGTGCATTTTGTTTTTTTTTTTTTAAAGTTTTCTTTTAAGCTAAAGTTTCTTTTAAGTTTTAAAGTTTCTTTTAAGCTAGATAACCCAGGAATTCCAAGATTTTTGATGTGGCACACATATTCATTATTTATACTTTCCTCGGGGATCAATCTTTAGGAAGGTACATTAGCATGTGTCTAAATTTAAGAGTAACTATCTTCCATTGAAGTCAATAGAGCTTAAGTAGGGTCTTAAAAGTATACGTGTGTTTAAGAGTTTTCTTTAAATAGCAGGGCCATAATGTCGATATATGTGAAGTATTTTAGAGAACAGCAAAAGGCAAAATACAAGATTGAAAGACCCAATGAAAATAGATGAAAGGGAGAAAAAAGTGGTGTGTACTACTATTATACAACTTCTTGTCTGTATTTCTGGTAGGTGTAAATTTCTACAGATCCAGCTGCTAGTTTTGGCCTGTGTATTTTTTGCCTCTATATTGACAGCAAGTATAAATAATACAAATGGTCGTGCATTGTATAGTATAATAGCCAATCCAGCATACCAAAGAACTGTGCATTAACAGTGGCTGCTATTACAATGTTGTATCTTCTGTGGTTTACAAGCTCATGACATAGATAATTTCAAAACAATTAATAAAAAATATTTATGCAGAGTCAAAAATATTGTAAATCATTTTGAGGTTTTAAATGACTTGTACATTCCTTCGTAAGTGCGAATGCTTGCTACCCTTAATAACTTCCTCGTAAAAACGCTAGAAATTGTGTAGATGATTATTTAGGACAGCATTTAAATACACAACAAAATGTACTGTTAATACAAAACTAGGGTTACAAATGTTTTCATCCTGCCAAAATACACCTTAAGAGGAAGATAGTTTAAAAACTTTCTAGCATATTGTACTTAACGTTTTACTTTAATTTCCAGGAGAAGTTCTAATTGTCTAGCTGCTGCTGCAGCCACAGCTAGAAACTGGCCAGGGGGCCAGGCAGAGCCGGAGTGGGGACAAAGGAACGCCGGACTGGAGTTTTAAGGGCGGAGATCGGAATTGGCCAGGAAACACTGTCAAGCCTGGGAGCTGCAGAAGAAAAGATATCAGGTAAGGGACTGGGAGTGGCTGAAAAAACAGGGGGAGGTGGAAATGGTTTGGCATGAAAATCGAGGGAATGAAACATAGGGATAGGGGCAAGGAGAAAGAAAAGAAAAATTAAACTGCCTGAGCAAATACATAGAATCAAGGAAGTTGTTTAGGGAATGTGAAATCGTGAAATGTCCAGCAGGCTGGGAGCTGAGACAGGGGATGAGTATGTTGAACGTGAGTGCAAAGTGTGGTTGGAGGTTTGATGAGTGAGAGAGATGGATCTGGAAGGAGAATGGGATGGGAGAACTGGGTCCTGGAGGAGAGGTGTGGAAGTCTGAGGCAGGCAAGCATCTGTTGTATGTCAATAAAGATAGTATTTTATATTCCTTCCCTCACTGGAATGTCTGAGTAACTTTTCACATAAAAATTAATAGCAACCCTAATTTCCTCTGGGTAACAGGAGGGGACCTTTCTCTATTCGTTGAGTGGGGACTAGACTAAGTGGATTTTTAGTTTGTGCGTTTTGTGGGGATAGGAAAGAAAAATCTTCTTTGATCAGAGACTGTTTGGAGTTTGGTGATACAACAAACTGAATGCCTCTTATAGTGGAAAATCTTTATCAAACATTTCTGAAAGATGCCTACAATGTTGCTTAAAAAAAATTATACTCTGGGCTTGCATGTTCTCTTTTGTCCAAGTGCCTCAAAAAGGCACACTTCATCTGCTCTGCTTTGTTTTGTTCAGGAGTTTGTAGTCTGTGCTGTTGCAAAGGAAAGCAGCTGCTGCAGTCTGTGATGTTACTGGGGAAGATCTGTTAGCTCTTGTGCCAACCAGGGCCAATGCCTTATGCTGGTATTTGGAGCTGACTGGGAACTGTTTGAAGGACTTGAACTCGAGGCTTTTGCTGCAAAGCAAGCCTTTTTTTTTTTTTTCCAGTAGCAATTGTGAAACAGTATTTTTAGCCTGATAGGATGAGTTGCAATTAATCCAGCATGGTATGAAAAATGCATTCCTTTCTCTGTCCAGAATCTTCTCAACAAGATAAGAGAGTTTACCAACAAGGTGAAGGTGAAAGATAGTATTTTGGAAAAGGTATGCTACTTGCATACAGAGCCGAAACGTGTATGGGCTCTGAAAGCCTGCCTCTCTGTGGTGGATGAGGGCTATGTGCTTTTTGTGAAAGGTGTTAAAAACATCTCAGACAACTTCTTACTTGAACGTTCCTCTTTTCTGTCCAGTGTCACATCAGTTTTCTTTGGCTCCAGTTTGGATCAGCTGCTTTCCACTCTAATCTCATTTCCTGTATCAATCTGGACATGTTAGCAGTTGCAGTGGTTACTCTGGTTGTGGATGAAGTACTGTAGCTGTCCTTGGCATCTTATTGTCAGCTAAACTGGTGGAATCTTGTTAGGTTAGATATCTTTGTGGTCTCTTGAAGATGCTGAAGGGTGGAAGATGCCTGTGGCCTGCAGAGATAAAGGCCTTCAGAAAGGAGGTGCAAACGCCGATCACTGCTCTCTGTGAAAACAGCATGTTTGGGGTCACTGTGGTGTTCGGTCATCTCCTTCTGCTGTGCCATGTTGGCACAAAAATAGTACTTTGTGGTCAAATGTGATAAAGTTTGAAGGGCTACCCCAGACTTGTACCTATTCACATAGCTGCAAAAAAGCAGTTTTTGAATGGTGTTGATCAGACAGGATGAAATGAGAAATTAAGAGCTGATGATTTTAGCGATTTTTCCTTACGCGAGCTTTTTATTGATTTTAGTGCACATAATTAGCAGATAGGACACCTTAGTCCCGCCTGCTTTTTAAACACTTCACTTCAGTCGGAACTGCGAGCAGTACGGCCGAGAGCAGCTGTAGCGTCCCAGAGGGAAGGTGAAGGCTTGTCTGAGCTCCAGCGTCGCCGCTCGGCCGCGGCTCTCGCCCTCGCCGCCTGCTCCGCGGCTTGGCCTGGGCTTCCGAGGAGCAAAGGGGCCGGGGGGAGGCGGGCGCAAGGGCCAGCGGGGTAGAGCAGCCGTGGCGCCGCGCCCCGCCCCGTGCCACGTCATGGAATTCCAGGGTGCTCCCGCCAATCGCGGCGCTGGGCGGTGGGCCAGCGGCAGAGGGCCTGGAGCCGGGGCGCCGGGTGTGTGCGTGTTGCGGCGCTGCTCATGCATATTCATGGCCGCCTCAGCGGGGAGCGGGCACGGCTTTCCTCTGTTCGTGCCGGTAACGCCAGGTGTCTTCCCTGCCGGCGTGCTTGGCCAGAGTCCTCCCGGAGAAGCCAGGGAACACTGCTGCGATAGCTCCTCGCTGCGGGAAGAGGACTTGCAGAGTAAACCAGAGTTGCACAGCTGAAAGCATAGCTACTTCCTTCTCACGTATCGGTGTTTTCAGAACTATAATACTAGTAGGAATAATCTATGAATTATTAATCTCTGGGTGGTTTCTTGCAGCCGGGAACTAGCGCTACTGGCTTTTAACTTTTCCAGCTGCTGATTATCATATGTGTGTGTTATGTTGGGAATTGTTGCCAATCTTGGTGCCTGGCTTTTGGATTTTGCAGAATATTCCATTGCATAATACTATACAGCTTTGAGTTCTTTTTTCTGGCTATCCATTAAGGTTCTGTTCTCTCACAAAACAGAGTCAATAGATAGATTAATCCACTAATTCTGCTGTAAGTGTAACTAAAATCCTTTGTGGCTTTTTTTTTTTTTCCACCCAACAGTCACTTCTCATAAACTCAACAGGGTCAGAGTCTGCATCAGTCTGTGTAGTACAGCTCATTGTGTTTACTTGAGGACCGAAGCAGTATATCTGTTTTAGCAGGGTGTTCTACTGATGATAACACAGTGTTCCTCAGCAGGTTTGATTAGCCCCAAGCAAATTGCTCTGCTTGCATGGCTAAACTACTTCTGCTGCTGGAGGTAGCTTGGATGTCTCTGTACACAACTGCATTGCATCATCATTTGTAATAAAGATTTTGCAAATCAAATACGGCTTCTTATACCTAAATGACACACAAGATAGTGGGACAGGTTTGCGTGAGTACAGAATTTGAGTCTGTAGTTGAAATGTAGTTAACAAAATTCCAAGTGACTATTCAGTCAAATTAAAGTAGAGTTTACTTTCCCATAGGACATTTTGTTTCTGATGTCAGCAGAAAATAAAGTAAGAGTGAATTTTTCTCATTAAACAACATGGCAGTTGATAAAACTGTGAATGGGTTCTGTCAGAAGTGACTGCTAAATTTACACTCACGTTTCTAATAGCTGCATTTCAAACTTGAAATAGTTTGAGAGCACTGATACAGGGAAAAAGATGCCTCTTCCTTCCAAAATCTCAGGTTTTCCTCATTACCCTTAGCGTCTGGAGTTTGTGTCTGAGCCAGAGGTGATCCCAGAAGCCCCCTGCTGATGCTTTGCACTCAGCTTATACTTTGCAGCAGGAAGAAGCGGACGCTTCCAGGCAGGTCCTTGCCGGCCTGGTACACCGAGAGTTTCGTTGCTGCTTCTCTGTGAAAACAGCGGTAGGGTGGGCGCTGGGGTGACTGGTGCGTTGGCCCTGGCTGACCCAGCTGGCTCTGCAGCACTGGCGGCTCCGCGCCTCTGCTTCCCACGGGGCCGCGCTGCTGCTCCTTTTCGGGGTCCCGGCTCGGTGTGTCGCCCGCCGGGCGGGCCGGGAGGCTCGGGGCAGCGCGCTCGGGGCGCGCTGGGGCTGGC
>VXAA01003690.1:227-20454 GCA_013399115.1 Anseranas semipalmata | reverse complement strand
GCAGTGGAACACCAGGCAGTCTCTGCCACCGGTACAGGGAGTTCCGAGGCAAACGGGACAGCTGAGGACCCTGCCACCATCTCTGGGTGGCTCTCCCTGTCCCCTCGTTCAGGACCCAGCATGTGTCTGGCCCTGGCAGGGGGCCCCGCTCCCCGACCATTCTGCAGGCAGGAGGGGAGCGGTGGCCGTTCCCTCGGGAACTCAGTGCCCTGGGCAAGCAGCAGGAGCCGTGCATGGGGTGAGCGCGGGGCCTCATGGGGGAGCGTGAGCTGGAGCTGCCCTGGGCTCTGCTCCTCTGCATCCCTCCCGCCCTGCCCTGCCCTGCCCTGCCCGCCCGGCCGGGCCTCACGCCGGCGCTGCACCTCCGCGGCAGGGCGCGCTGCCCGGCGCCGGCGGTAACCGCGTTTTCAGAATTAGCTCGTTTCGGCGCGTTTCGCTGTCACAGTTAGCGATTAACACCCCACCGCCAGCACCACACGCGCGCGCACCACTACCGCCACGATGGTGAACGCTTGTCAGCGATTTTTACATGTGCGGATTGAAATACCGCAGCAGGATGGGGCCGACGCGAAGTTTATTGTCGCGGCGCAGCTTAATTTACTTGCGCGGTTTTTTTTTTTATCCTTCCTCGGTGCTATTCCGCCCGCGATGGCAGTGCAGTAGGAACGGCCTGCCACGGGAGGGCGTGAAACGCTCGCGGATGGCCGGCGTCTCCGCCGGCTCGCTCGTCCCAAAAATAGACGCTTATTCACGGGAGGGGATAGTTTAGGAGGAGAGGTGGATCTTTTCAACGGTCCTCCGATAGTGAAACTCTCCACCCGGGGAAGCCCTTGCTCAGTCCAGAGCAGTGACAGTCGCGCTGCAGCTTGGGGGACAGTCCTGGGATAGATGTGCATGTTACTTGGGGAAAAGAGGCTGTGGAGGAGGAGCAGGTTTGGAATAGTGAGCTTAATCAAAAAGTTTATTGCAGTAGGTATGAGGCTGAATTAATAGCCTAGGAGGCAGGTTGTAAGGCTGGAGTTAGAAAGTGCAAAACTTCTGTGGAAATAATTGTGTTACTAATTTTATGGGTAAGCTTTGTGACTGCAGAAGTATATATTGCCAGTTGGAATGTGTAGTTTTGACACCAAAGCTAACACCAGTAAATACCAGGATACTTTGTACTGATAATACTATACAGAATATAAATTCTGTTACCTCTGAGAATTTTGGCAGTGTTTTATGTCAGCAGGGAGGAAGAGCCAGATCAGCCTTAAAATTGTACTTGCTAATTGCTAGGAGTTTACCTTTGGTATCATTAAACCAGCTAACTCATGGCAGCGTGCCCTCTCTGCACTGAGACTGCTAATGTGTATCAGTGTAAATTAGCTGACGTGTGTTGCACAGCCTTTTTGTTGCTGTCAGGGCCCTTGACAGCCTGGTCTTGTCCCGCAGGGATCCCTGCTGGGGTCAGCGGAAGTTTGCACAGATCAGTGATAAGAAACAGGGACCCTTTGAAAGTGAAACTGGTTTCCTATTGTAGATGCTGGGATGCTTCTACTGAAAACAGCACATGTATGTACTTAATTTAGGTTAGGTTGTGAACCCATATGTTTAAGGTAATGTAGAATTATGTTTTGAATACTAATTCTTTTTTTAATTATTATTATTTATTTTTAAAAGGCCGGGTACTGTGGCTCTCCGTGAAATCAGACGCTATCAAAAGTCTACTGAACTTTTGATCCGCAAACTTCCCTTCCAGCGTCTGGTGCGTGAAATTGCTCAGGACTTCAAAACAGATCTGCGCTTCCAGAGCGCTGCTATTGGTGCTTTGCAGGTAAGTGTTACTGGGAGCAGCACCTCGCCCCGGTAGTTTGTACAGGTTCTTGAGGAAGTTGCTAAAGCATACATACGTCTGCTTTCCAAAAGGTCTGCAAGATCACTGGGAGTGGTTTCCAAAAAAGCCATAATTGTAAGGGCACAAGTGTTGCTATTGTAAACGCTGTAAGAAGGTGGCTCTCCCACTCTAAAACCCAAAGATTTAAGGTAGGGGGCTCTGCCCCCTGTCCCCATTGGCCAGTTTGTTTCTATGGTTAGCCCCAGCTGTGCTGGATTGGTGATCTGCCATGGATGGCATGGCCTCTGTTGGAGGGGCTTTGACATAGGGGATGCACACCCCACAGGCATCCCTTACTCTCAGTTGAGCTGGTGATGTCCTGCAGGTACAATAGCTAAAATCATGCAGTGACAGGTCAGCAGCTCCTTATAACAGCTATAAATGTATTTTTCTAACTAGCTACCCTGCCCCTTCTCTAGGAGACAGAACAGTGCATTTAGTAAGACACAAGATCAATCTGTTTCCTCTATTCTCAAGCATTGTTAGAGGTTTTACCATTGGAAGAGAGGAAAGCGTCATCGTGTAGAACTTTCTAGTCTGTCCAAACGAAGGTCTTAATTTAAAAATGAAGAAAAACAGCTTGATGAGCCACACCTAAACGTGGTTGAAGAAATAAGTGTTTTTGTGTAAAGCAGTTGATACTAAACACAATTTTTAGTATGTTAGTTAAATAACTGACTTAAAATACATTGATGATGAAGTATTGATTGCTCCTTCTGACCAAAAATCCTGGCAGTATAACTTAAACTCTCGTGTAACCTACTTAGAACTCGATATCCTTGTTAAAGTAGTTGTACACTAAGATTCCTTTTGCTTCCTCTGTTCTGAAAACTGATGGACTCCAGCTGTGTAGTTGTGTTTCCCAAATACAGTGACCAAAAGTTTAATCTTGTGGCAGAGATTTTGCATCTAAGCTTGTTACTCTCCAAGGCTGTGTTCTTATCATGGGAACTAAATGCTGCATTGCTTTCTTACGATAGAAATACATTCCTGATTTGAAAGATTGTTCCAAAATTTTTCTGTAATTGTGGAATATCTGATATTCAAACAAAACTGATCAATGGCTTCCACTTGATAAGGGCCAAAATGTGTGCCATGACATCCTATAAACTTGAGCACATGCTTAGCTTCAAAAGGTCACTGTGTACATTGGTAAGGTTGCTGCTTTTGCTCTTAGTTGGTGTTCTGACTTCACTGCTGGGAGTGAATATGGTAGTTCTTAAATCCTGAGGTTTATCTATGTGTTTTGTTTGTTGTTGTTGTTGTTTTTTAATCAGGAATTGCTGATTAAAATCTAGTCATAGATACATCTAGATACATCTTGATACATCTTCAGAATGCTAGCCTGAATGTTCCTGGTTTTGCATTAATCAGTTGTTGTTACTTGTTAAGTTGTTGCTTGTGTAATATTTGTAGTGCTTCTTACTTGCATATTTGCAAAAAAAAAAAAAAACAGAAACTTTTAACTCTTTTAGTACCATGTTGTTCATGATAGTTATGGCTTACTTAGTGAAGTGTCTTAACTTTTCATGTAGTGAATTAGCAAAGCTGTGTTAGGATAACTTCTGGCATATGAAATGACTTAATAATACTACAGTCCTCATCTGCTATAGTAAATATTTTTCTTTCTTCAAATTAAATGTTCTATGTAACCTAGTAAGTTGATTTTGTGGTTCACACAAGCTGTTCTTGTGTATGTATTGTAGAAGGGTGGACCTCGGCTTCTTTCTGGAAGTGAGACCCGTCATTTCTGCCTTCTTGCCCTAGCTGCATACTGTGTCCTGTTCTGCATCTGATGTTGGCATGCTTCTTAGGATGTTGTTAGGTGTTAGAATTCTGAATCAACCCAAAAATGTGTGAACAGTTATCATTGTTGTGCTAGGCTTAATAGCAGCTAACTTAATGTGAGCCAGAAGAATAATTAGGTCCAACTGAGCATCTGTCTAGCCCAAGATCCTGTCTGCATTGGTTTAGTAACATGGACAGCACTGTGATCAGGGTTGTAGTTTTCCAAGGATAGGGCTTGTCCTTTGCCCTCCCAAGGTGTTGGACATGTGATTCTCACAGATGTGAGAGCCTTCTGTGATAGCAGGGGGCTGTGCCATCTGTGCCTCAAATAGATGGTTGATTCTTAGAGGGTAATAGAGTATAGGAACAGGAAAAGTGTCTAATGGTAATTCTCAGACTGCTGTCCTGCTTTTGGTGATTCACGGAGTTTGTGAGTCAAAGGTGTTGTACCTTGTAGCTAATAATTCTCAGTATGTTTTTTCTGTTAGTTTGTGATTTTTGAAGTAAGCAACCTCTTCAGTAGCCACAGCATCCTATAGCAAGGAGCTGTGTGCCTTAACTGTGTGTTACAAACAAATATCTGCTCTTTTCTGTAGCAACAGCCAATTTTACCTGATGCTTAATAGCTTTTACTCTGGAAGAACAGACAAGTAACTTAAATGGTGTAACACAGCCTTTAAAAAGAGAAGTTCCTAAACAAACTCACCTTTTGATAAGATGACCCCTTATCTTGTGAGAACGCTGTCACAATATTTATTCAGTTGTGTTCCAGAGGATGTCCTTACTAAATGGCAGTAGTACACAGCTTTGACATAGAATATTATTTGGTGGTTTATAAGAAAATGGAGGCTTTTATTTTTTGACAGTCTAAAACTTTTGATGTATATTAATAAAGATAGAAGCCTAAACTTAATGCCGTGTTATGTTATACTTGGAATTCTTCTTTTTTTCCCTCATACTCAGAGAGTGAAAGTGTTCTTAACTCTTTTGTTCTATACTAGGAGGCAAGTGAAGCCTACTTGGTTGGCCTGTTTGAAGATACCAACCTGTGTGCTATCCATGCCAAACGTGTCACAATCATGCCAAAAGACATCCAGCTAGCACGCCGCATACGTGGAGAGCGTGCCTAAACTTCACCATGATGGGTTTGTCATTCTTGAAGCAAAATCTTCTTCCTGTTATTGGTAGTAATGAACGTTAGATATTTTTTCCATGGGGTTAAGAGGTACCTAAGTATATGGTTGCAAATGGAAAAATAGGGGACAGAATTGGGTATTGGCACGTTTTTTTCCATTTTCATTTGTGTGTGGATTTTTAATATAAATGAGGGGACATAAAACATCAATGCAGTCAAAAAATGTCTCAGTGAACAACTTTCAACAATTCAGCTTTATAAAAAAATATAAATAAACTTGTCAAATTTTTCTGGACAATGCCAGCATTTGGATTTTTTTAAACAAGTAAATTTCTTATCAATGGCAACTAAATGGTGTTTGTAGCATTTTTATCATACAGTAGATTCCATCCATTCACTATACTTTTCTAACTGAGTTGTCCTACATGCAAGTACATGTTTTTAATGTTGTCTGTCTTCTGTGCTGTTCCTGTAAGTTTGCTATTAAAATACATTAAATGATGCTTGTTTTTAGTCTTGATTTTTAAATATTACATTTGAGTTATATGTGATTAAAAAGTAATCAGCCTACATAAATGTTCTTACCCCTTCCCTTTTCCTCTTCCATACGTGGCCTAAAGTAGATTTAGGAAACACACACAGTTGATATTACCTTGGCTGAAGTACTGTATATGTAAGGGTTTTTTAAGAGCTTAAAATCTGTCTGCTCCACGTGAAAGCAAGTTTGATGTGTTTATTTTGCTGGGTAGAGTCTGAAGCTGAATTGAGCTTTCTAACTTAGCTATAGTGCTAAGAAAAAGCAATTTCATTGCTGTTTAGATTCCTCTCTTATTTGAGTTAATGCTGAATTTGGAACCTCTTTTGTTTTTCATGGTTCACTAGACAGTGCTGTCAGTATAAGTGTGTTTTTCTTTGCTTTTTCTTTCCTTTTTTTTTTTAATTATTATTAAATCCTTTTGCATTCCATTATCTGGTTTCTTGGTTTGTAGATATTCACTTTTTTTGGCTGACTACCTCATTTCTGTCTCAGTAACACCCTCTAGCATGTTTGAGAGCTTAGTCCACATGGTTAGCTTCAGTTTGTATGCTCCAATCAAAAAGACATTTTCTTAATGTTTTTTTTTTTTGTTACAATACTATATAGAAGCAATACTTAGGAATATACATCTGAAACATATTATTTTTATATGGCTCCTCCCAATCACTGATGAAAGTTCGTGTGAAGAAATTTACTGCTGAGATTATGTCTATAAAAATGTGGTTTTAATTTTTCACCTGAAACTTGGTTAAAGATTCTGATGGACCAATCTGAAAATGAGTTATGTGGTATATTTCTTGATAGCTCTTACAGATGATGAAATGAGTTACAGAGAAGAAAATACATAGGCAGTGAATGGATTTCACCTCTGCTAAAATCCCTGCAAAGCTTATTTGCCGCTAACTTCTTTCAAGATACTCTCTGAGTGAGCTCTAAACACATGAGTGAAGTTGTCTGAAGATTTCCAAAGAGGGTTAATAGAGATGTATTATCTGCTTTGGCATCTTGAACAGAGTCAAAAATTACAGAATAAATCACATTATTCATAATTTCCTGTCTGCCAGGGTTGTGCCATGTAAAGTCTGTTTTAATGGAGTAGCTTGTCGCAGAGAAAGCTAATGCTAGGCAAAATGTGATCTCACACTTGATGCCAAGCAGTTCATAGCTATGAAGTAAAAATTAAGGAGAACTTGTCTTGGAGCATCCAGAACAGCAAATATAAAAGGTGTACAACTGAGATATAACTGATTTGAGACATCACTTCTGTCAAGTTGATAACAGCCCTGTTAAACTTGATATAAGTTCATTTCAATGTAACATATCTACAGATATTTACTTGTTTTGTCCTGTACTTCAGAATTGTTTCATGCACCAGTCAACAATGCTGCAGCCACCTACACAAAAAGGTAATTAGTCTGTTTTGTGTTTTTTCAATAATGTTGAATTGAAACATTGACAAATGAACTTCAGTTTTTCTTTCTTGTATATATATTAGAAAACTAAATCTAGAAATTCTGGTGTGCAAATGAAATACTGAGTTCCTCCCTTTAAAAGAGAGGGTCAGGATAAGGAATACAATGACAATGCAGGTAAACTGTTCACAGCATTTAAACATGCAGTGCTATACCTGCAGCTTAGGGGTAAACTTTGCTTCTTTGAGTGTTATGACAGTCATGGTCCTAGAGGTACCATGTAATATGTCTGTATTGATACCAAGTGTGTTGTCTTGTTTTTATTCCTGTGGAATCTTAGGGTACCACCTCTCTGCTCCTCGTTTGTCTTTTCAAATTTGATGGATTTTCATTCTTCACCGATTTTTTTCCGCTGTGTCACGGAACAAAGTATTTAATCTCTAGCTTTCTCACCCCCTGCCCTGAGTGCATATTTTGTCTTTACTGTGCAGCAGCATGAAAATAGGAACAATTAATCGTCAGCCTTCAATAAGAACTGCCTTTTTATTAATATTTTGCCAGAATGGCAAGGTGTCAAAGGTGTCAGTCTAATTCTGGATGGATCTTCCAGTTGTTGCTGTTTAGCTAGCATTAATGGAGAAAGGAGAGTACAAAAGGTGACGTTGCCTTTTTTTTTTCTTTTTTGCCTTTTTTTTTTTTATGCTGAGAGTTTAATTATTTGGAATTATATTTTTCCAGAGGATTTTGTAGCTATCTGTCTGAGTATTGTTGGCATAACTCAACCAGAGATGACAGTTAGTTCATTTGCCAGGCCTGGGAGTCTCTCAAAGACAGGCTCTGCAATATAGAAAGAATAAAACAGAAAGGTGGGGTTAATACAAAAGCTGCTAGAGGAGATGGAACAAGGCCTTCTGTGGTTCCTGTTTAATCAACTTTTGTCATTGTGTAATAGCATTCCTACAAAAACATTTTTGGAAAGTGTTGGCGGGACAGGAGGACTACATAGCACTCAAGATCTGCAATTGGGGCATACGTGGATCATTAGAGAAGGTACGATGCAGCATGTTATTTAGATTCAAGTTTTAAACTGCAGATGTGATGCTGGTGCTTCCTTCCTGCTGTCACTTCAGGATTGCAGGATCCTGCTCCCTGGGGAGAAGAGGAGGGGCTGACAAAATAGTTCTGATGCAGTTACATGCAACAGTGTGTTTTAAAAATAACTAGAGAGTTGTGTTTTGATTGATGCAATTTTCCTCTTTCACACATTGCCACATGTCCACCATGCCGTTTGATTGGAGTGAGTAGCTGTTGGTGAATAGCTGTTGGTGGCCCTGTTAGCTGTCTGCATATGGAGGTTCGGGTATCAGCTGAAAGGAAAATCAGCCTGTACTACAGAGTCTGCAGGCATTCATCAAATGGGTACTGCTGCTTGTCTTTTCACTCTCAAGTTGCCCGGGCTGCTTCCTCTGGTGCTGGCAGGTGGGGAAATGAGTCGCATGCGGAGGCAGCTGGCCCACACAATGATAGTCTGCTACATTTTGTTGCTCTTGGGTGCCCTGAATGTTATTTTGATAAAACAAGGGGTGGTCCTCTCGGAACTGTATATACCTGCTTGTTGGGTGAGATCATTTTTGAGGAAACTATTGTCAAATTTTAATGCATTTTACAATGATTTAAAGTTTGTTTGTTTGTTTTCCACAGTAGCAAGCTTTTCTTTGGCCAGTTTTGCAAACGTTGTTTAAAATCATACAAGAGCCTTAGCATCTATAGTTTACCATGTGTTGGAAGAAATTGTCATATTTAAAAATGTAAATTCCTATTAACTTCCGGTGTCTGGGAATCGTGGAAAGAGGGAATACCATCAAACTTGAATATGGACTGATTTAACAGTGACAGAAAAAGAAACCCACTTAAGTCACACATACTGCATCATCTGCAAAAAGAAGTTACGGTTCACGTGCAAGAGGGATGTAGTGCTGATGTAAAGCATTTACATTCTGTGGAAGAAATGGTTTCAGGTTTCTCTTTCCTATCTGAAAAAAAATAGGCTGAACTTCGTTCCTAAAATAGTTTGCCTCTTCTTTCCCCTTACCAGTTCTAGTATTTCCTGGGCAATTCAATTACAGCTGAGACTTTGAATACTAGAAACAAGTTGTGGTCATGGGGAGCGGTTTAACTGGGTGGAGGGATGGAAGTGACGTGGCTTGCTACATGTTAGTGACAAACATTCAAAGGTGGAACACATAGGAAGGCATATTGTTGCATGCATTTCTACATTTGAATGTCTGAATTGCCTTGTGAAGTATTTATACACATTATACATGCATGTGACAAGCTGTTTTTTAGATCCTTGTTTTAGATTTTTTTGATGTTAATAGCTGTATTTACTTGAAATTTTCTCAAGAGTAACGAGAAAAAAAAAAAAGATTTTATAAAGTTGAACACTGTCTCAACAACACAAAACAGTCTTGCCTACCAGAAACTAAAGTGAACGTACTGGGAAATAACTTCAAATATGAGATCAGTCTTTCTTGTGTGGCTATGAATCAAATTCAACTGGGAGTTCTTGAGAGCTTGACTAAGATGGAGACCTAAGACTTCAGATATTGTTTAGAAAAATAACTTGCTGAATATTACGTAACTAATACTGGTATACATATGTTTGTGATGCACAGCTGAGCTGGGTTCATCCAGCCCTTTATCCGATCTGACAGTAGGTGATGCTGCTGTCCAGGGACCAGATTAATTAATATCTGTTCTAGGACAGGTTGTAGCACCTACTTGAAATTAGCAATGGCATCTGGTTCAGGAAGGAGAGTAAGTGCAACTATTTCTGTTAAAATATCTGCTCACAAACAGTCTCTTAGACCATTGAATTTTTGGGATGCATTTTTTCTGTGGGGGTGGTGATTCGTAATGTGGATAGTCCCAGGACATACGCTCTTGCCCTCCATCTTTCCTGGGGTTTTGTGACCACTTAGTGATTTGAATCTATTTTTGATGCGACTGAAACCAGTGTGCATCACATACACTTCCTGTGCCACCGTTTTTGGTCAATTAGCCAAATAATTTGACTCAGCATAGCTGCTGGATCTGCAGTAAGAGAGCAGGCAGGAGAGTAGCAGTATCCATTTCACTATCAGTATACAGTTTAGGTTCAGTTTCACAATACATTGAATCCAAACTTATGTCTTTGCTATAATTCTAATTCTAGCTTTTTCTTCCAGACTTGCCTCTTGCGAGACTCCATGATGAGTTTCTTCCATTTGTCTTATGGAGCTTAATTTTAAACTTAAGGACTAATGAAGTACAGGTGGTGTTCAGATCAAAGATGTTGACTGCATTGTCTACTGTGATTTTATATCTAGCAAAGCAAATACATGTGACTTTTCTTAGTTGTCATAATGAGTAAGGAATTAACACTTCTTATACAACTTCTAGCTTAAAAGTCTTGAATTCAGAGGAAGAATTCTAGTGTCAGGAAATTATTTACCTGGTCCAAATCACCCTGTTGATATTGGTGAGTTAGTTGCTTGCTCAGCTTCTTCTTGTGTATTATTCCAATCACCATGTACAATGAGTCACCCTCAATGACAAGATTTTTTTTGCACCAAGTGGATGTTGCAGGCTTGTTTATGGCAGGTTTGCCTACAAACAAGTATTTTGCTGGACAAAACCCCATGGTTTATGTTTTTTTGTTTTTTGTTTTTAAATCTGAGGAGGCTTTATCTTCTGATATGGATAATACAATGTCAAAAAACCAAAAACAACTAGCTCAGTATGTGAAATATACTGCATCTATCAATAGTAGAAATGATTGCATAGTCTGAGCTGCTTAATGTATGCTATTTAATTTCATCAGATGGTACCTGATCCAGTTCATATTGTCTTTTTGAATTTGAAACATGAGATGCATCTACCAGAGTCTTAAGACTTGCTATGAAAGTGTGCACTGAAAACATCTCTAGGGATTGTCTGGTTTCTGTTTGGTAGAGCTACTATCACATAGTTAATTAAGGCAAGAAATTGCTCTCAAAAAGAAAATAAATCCACAAACTAAGATTCATCGTATCTGTTTTTCTCATTCGTACCACCCCTTACCTTGCTCCTGGCCCATGCATGGGGATTTTTTTTATTTTTTTTTATTTTTTATTATTTTTTTAAGATAAATTAAAAGATACTCAGATCCTTGTAGGAGATAGGTACCATCTTTTCTTCATTTGAAAATTGTCTATGTATTCTTGGCAGTGATGGGATACTTCTGAATGAGCGGAAAAGGGCAGCATGAGTTGTAGCTGTAAGTCTGAGGGGCTTTTTGGTGGCTTCCTGCATGTCATCCCTCTGAATATTACCTGTTACATGATCACAACTAAATACATACACAAGAAGCGATTTATTTAAAAAGGAGAATATTGCATAATGTGAGGAAAAGGGTGTAAAATATTGAAGTTTAGGAATGTTCTCCTTTGCAGCATACTTAGAGAGCAGCTTTCTGCCTTTTCCTTGATGGTGATGCTTATTGCACCTCTGCAGCAGTAACACTGGAGATCCGGATGCTTAGGCAAAATCTCACAGAAGATGAGGTTGGAGTTGAAGGCAGGTACAGAGCATGCTGTCATTCTTGAGTGGGAAATAAAGCCTAGACTTCTGGCCACCTCTCTTAACAACGTATTTGTAGGCTTATACATAGCTTGGGGTTTTTGTGCATGTATTCTCTGCTGTATTGTCCCCTGCCAGCAGCATTCCCCTCATCTCCTGCTGGAGGCAGGCAAGTATGATCTCTAGCACAGCAGGAGTGCTTTATGTTACTGGAAGCTCCTTTGAAGTCAGGAAGATTTAAGGAAAAAAAAAAGCCCGGAAAGAAAAACAAAAAACAAACAAACAAAACCCCACATCCCTACAGGTCTGGAAACCACTGGTGTCTCCTGCAAGTGTTCGAACCATGCGTTCCCTTCCCTCTTGCCTTGGCCTGAACATATCTTCACCTCCTCATTGAGTAATGTTTGTTTTTATGTATATGCTGCTTCATGGATATGTCTCAGGTAGAGTCCAACTGGAAAATGTCTATTGCATACACATCCCACCATGACTGCAAGTAATTCCACGTGCTTCAGTGACAAATGTAAACCCTTGATTTTTCCTCATCACCCTTTGCTCATGAATAATTAGGATACTTGATCCCCTCTCTCACCAACCTAAATTTGCTAGAGATTTTGCAAGTTCAAGTACCTTTGAATTTTCCTTCACATCTATTGAAGGTGGCGAGTAGGATAAACATCTTGTCTATCTTGACCTTCTGGGCTGCTTTGGGGAGTGGACAGAGATGATGTTGCAGCCATCAGGTGGGAGATGCTTTGTTCTTCCCCTGTGCTGGAGAAATGATATTTGCAGTCCTGCTTGGGCCTCCTCTCTGAACATATAATTGCCTAGCAGCTGAGACCTGTTTGAGCAGCTTGTGAGTGGGAAGGCTCCCAGGCCAACACACAGACATGGGTGCTGGCCACTCAGGTGCTGTTGTGTGAGGAGCACAGGTTCTGGATGGCAGGATGGGAGCCCCAGATGGGTGGCTTCTGCTAAGGAGCTGTGTGTCACTACAGCTAAAGGCTGGAGTGGCTTCAGTCTTCCTGTCAGCTAATTTGGGGCTGGGAAAGCTGCCAGGCACAGGCACTGATAGACCTGAGACCTCAAGCTTTGGCTTAGCCACAAAGCAGGTAGAGAATTGGCAGTGGTGGTGCCATAAGCTTCCTTGTGTGGGCTTGCCAACGTGCCTTACCCAGTGGGCCCATCTCCAAAGCTGTGTGGATGATGGCTCTTTCCCCCTGCCTCCTTTCAGCTGCACTCTGCTGAGGCTGTGGGCACATTTCCGAGGAGATGCACAGAGAGGGAACACCTGGAGAGATGCTGCCATGGGTGTATCCCCTGGCTTCCAGGAGATCACTGGCAAGGTTGAGTCCCTGTTAGTCAGCAGGGCTGTGCCAGATACCCAGAACTGTGTAGGTGGTGGTGCCAGCTCTGGGAGCAGTCCCAGAGCTTACGCCCAGAGGCTCTTCACGAGATGTGTAGCAGCAACCAGGGGAAAGTTGTAAATGGTCAAAAAAAAAAAAAAAGAAAAAAAGAAAAAAAAAAAAGAAAACCTGCGTCATCTGTTGTCTGCTCCCTTTAGCCCCCATTTTCAGTTCCACAGGTGCAACAATACAGTTGTAATAGAAATGAGTAGTAGGATTTTTTTTCTTGATTGAGGGAGGTGGATTGATTTTCCTTNCCCCCCCATCTGCATGACGAAGGAATTCTTCCTGCTTGCCATTCCCTGCCAGATGAAATGCTTTACATTGATAGGTACTTGCACTTGTTTTGAAGTTACAGACCTGACTCTTTGATATAACAGCCAGCTAGAGAAGTTAAGAGATGTTTTCACTGTCTAGTGTCAGCTTGAAGCCTACCAGATACCAAATCCCTCTAGAGGAGGGCACATCTGTTCAGGAATCTGATCTCATTTCTGCTGTATAGATTCCACAACTAAATGGACCATTTGCTTTCATGAAAGTAATTGCTTTGAACGCTGTGGAAGAAGAAGCCAAAGCCACAGACAGTATTGAACCTCCCTAGTGTTTATTCAATAAATTAATAAAATAAACAGTAATAGGGGAGCATTGAAGTTCACAGCAGTGAAGTAATCTATTTTTAAGCCGTTGTGGCTATTGCTAGCATTGAACAACACACAGCCACTTCTATCCGTAATATACAAAATCTGGCTGCCCATGCAGATAGCACTTATACTGCACACACGAGCGTAATGGAACCCAGGCATAACAGCTCCATAGAAACACATCTGTTCCCATCCATGCTGGTAAGGAGCTGCTCTGCTTCCACCGACCTCTGCTGGAACTGAATTTGCGCCCTCAGTCTCAGCTACCTGAGCAGCAAGAGATGCTGGGCAATGGGATGCTGACGCTGGAGGGGTGCTGATCTTGCTGCCTGGTGCAAGTGCTGCTGCGCCCTCCCTCCTGTTCGGCTGCCTATGCTGCTGGTGGGACGCGCAACCTCTGCACTGCAAACAGCAGGCTTGCAGTCCCTGCATGCAGGTAAACTTGGCTTATGCATGCAATATCTATATATCTGTATCTAATTTATATTTTTTTCCTGGAGGGCTGGTAAAGGTAGGTTGCCTTAGGTTTACATGTTAATATTGCCTTTTTTGTATTTTTTTAAAAGGAGCAGAAAGTAAGTGGATTCTTCATGAAAAAGTCATTTTTACAGAAGCACAGCTGTTAAAATGGCAGTGGCAAAACTTTAAAGTTTATTGCCTTTACCTAGGCCACAGCCACCAGGGGCCAGTGCAGGCACTCTAGCAGGTATGACACGCAGAGAAACGTGGCTGCTCTCCCTCGTGCATCCACACATGCGCTGTTGCATTTTCCCATCCTCTCCTCACCCTCCTCTGAGAGGTTGTGTTTGCGGCTTTGAGGCAGACACACACGGTCCTAATGACAACCTGTTTCTCAGGTATCTTTCATTAGATGCCAAAATAGCCTGTCATCGTACTGAGATTCCAGCATACGCTTTGCAAACAGCTCAGAGTCAAGGTTCATGCCTCAAGTTCCAATCTGCAAAGATGTTGTGCAAAATGAGGTAGGGAACAAGGTACAGCAAAGCTGGTAACAGCAAATGCCCAATTTCAGCGGTCTCCTGGGTTGGTCTGGCATCATGCAAAGATGTAGTTTCTCCTAATGCCAGCAAACATTTTGTTGAGTGGTTATGTGTTTCACTGCATAGTGAAGATGGATCCAACAGGGGACCAGAGCTACCTACATTTTCCTCTGTCCGTTTGAGGAAAATGCATGCCCATGCCCTTCCCCAAGCTGAAGTTTGCTCAGCTTTCTCCCTCTGAGTCCACATCCCTGCCCAATGCAAGTGAGAGGAAGGCAGTGATGTTAGTTAAAGGTGTTAGCCCTGTGCCAAGGGTATTTTTCAGATGAAAAATGCTAAAATCTGGGAGGAAAAGTGTTTTAGTTCTGGACTTCCAGAAAGGTACAACACAGAGCTAAAATGACCTTCTTGCTAGCTGGTCAGCAGGAGAGCCTGGTCCACTCGTTTCCTTTATACCTCTCTCTCACCCTATCCACACTGCTTTCTTCCTGAGGACAGCTCATGCTGGCCCTGCCAGGAGTGAGAAATGTCAGACACTGGCTGGAGCTTGCTTGTGGGCAGGCGAACAGTGAGCAGACAAGGCATGCAGTAAGCTTTGGCACTGAGTGGAGCTGCCTTTATTTAGCGCTGTGATCTGCAGTACTACCATCACCCTCAGGTAGTAGTAGCCTGGCACTAGCCGCTTCTCCAGTTGGTTTAATTACAACTTGGTTCTGAGAGGCTGCCGATTTTGTACTGGTATTGTGAAGGGTCACATGGTACCCCTTGGTAGATCCCATGGGTGCTGAAAGCGGCTGGACGGAGGTATCAAATCTCAGCTCCTGGGTAAGGTGTTGAGCTACAGCTTTGGGATAAAGGCAGCCAAAAATGAGATAAATAAAAAAAAGCCTCTACCCGTTGGTACTTACACAATGTTACAGTTGTGACTAGTGCTTCACAGGTTGAAGCAGAGCATGTTGGAGGATGTGCTCAGCAATGAGGACGGCTACCTGAATGTGCCTCATCAGCCCAGGAAGAGGCCTTCCCTCTCTGGTCCTGCTCTGACAATGGCTTTTTTGATAACTTGGGCAAGTTACATCACTTGTAGGACTTCCCTTTTCTCATCTAAAGGTGAGGTAGCTGCTTTTATTCCTTTGCAGAGGTGCTGGGAGGGCCTAATGGTCTGCAAGAACCACCATCTGCTATCTGAAATTTATCCTTGAGATGAGGGGGTCTGGCCTCAGCATGCAAGCTCCTCCTCTTCCAGCCTCTGGAAAAGGTGGAGTCACTGCTCTGCTTATGTGCAAAGAAGGAGTCAGGGCAGGATTGCAGAAGAGGTCTCTTTTGGGCAGCTGAGAGCAGAACATATTCCTGCTGATGGAAAGCTGCTTTCAGCAATGGTGCTGAGCTCCCTGCTGCTTTAAATGTTACTGTAGATGTTAATAATGATATTACTACATTTCTGAACAGCTTCAAACAGCAGGAAATGCACCTACCTTATTAAAGGCAGCTGAATAAATGTATTTTATTTACCGGAATGTCACAATGCTATTCTGGCTATTAGACCTGTCATTGGCGTCACCAGTGTTGGTTCCTGCAGCTCTGCTGGGTAAAGAGTCGCACAGTGCTGATGTCAGGATCCCAAATGGGGTTTTAAGTGAGAAACTGACATCTTTGGCTATGGATTTGGGCTCTACTTCATGACAGCAATCAGCCAGTGATAGTTGAAGATTATTACGTGAAAAATATATATTTTAACTACAGTTAATTGATTCTCATAGGAAATTAGGATGCAACAACCATTTACCATCTATTTACCATTACCTTTTGCTACTTGAGATCAGCTCTGCCAGGCTGTCTAGTGCTGTGATGGGTGGATCTCCTCCCACCTTGGTGGTGCTAGCCTTTGGTTGCAGCAAACGGAGCCGTCTGCTGATCTCAGTTGCTCTGTGGGTGCTGTGCAGGACCCTGCTCCCCCCTATTTCATGTAGCTGCTTTCCTTTTCCTGCCTGGCTGCTGAAGGCAGAGCTATGTGCACACCCCCAGGGTGTGTATCAAAGCCAGACTTCCCTTGGCCATGGCTCAGGACTGGCTCTGCCATAAACCATGAGAAGAGCGTGCCCCTGCTTGGCTGGTATGTTGAGCAGATGCTTAATATCCAGCCCTCATTTCAGGCAGGCAGAATAGCAAAAGAAGCAAGATGCAATGATTTTCTCTCCTTCCTAACAGATGGTAATGCCCTTGCAAACCTTCTGCATTTGCAACGCCAGCCTGAAAATTCAGCATATGCAGCTGTTCTGAAGACAGTGGCTGTACTGCACAAATGGTGCCTCCCAGGGTACATGAGCATATGTGAGGATGGCTCCAGCTGCAAGGGTGGAAAGGGCTGAAAGGATGCTTTGGAGCCACCCAAAAAATGCTGCGAGGATCTGCTGGAAACCTGGGGGTTACCTGGCTCTGCCACATCCAGGCCAGCCACTTTAACCCCCCTGTTCTCCTTTGTATTTATTTCTCACAGAAGGTTAGTTTTCACAATAAGCTTATTATTACCTATTGTTGCTGCTGTTCTCCAAATTACACAGCACAGCTGTGGTAGGAATACAGCCCTAAGAACAGTCTTGCATCTTGGTCCATTTCTGCGTCCTTCCTTTGCCCCTGCGCATGGGCATCAGCAATGGGAAAACCTGCCATTGGCAGAGAGATTTAATAAGTGTTATTGGTACAATGGGGATTTCTAGCCACAAAGCAAGAGCTAATTAATGTGTAAATGTGATCTAATTAATGGGGGAGACTATAAATACCACTGTACCTGGCTATCCATTGCTAAGATGAGGTGACTTGCTCTTTTCCATCTGAGAGAGGAGCAGAGCTAGAAGCTGAGCTGATTTCCCCCATTTTTCAGCCTTGTTGCTCAGAGGTCATCCTTCCTCTGTGCCAGGTTAATCACTCCCCTGAGCCCACTGATGAAAGCATTTGTTCAAAGAACCCCTCCTGTTCCTATTTAAACTGCTTTAAGTGCATGAATGATGTCTACGTAGGTACAAGAAGGAAAGACATCAGTCAAAACTTCACCCTGTGGCAAGCAGGAGAGCTGGGCTTCTGCAGCAGGTTGCAGTGCTGCCTCCACACTGGTGCTGCTCAGCTGTGAGCATCCCAGGACAGAAAATGGGAGGGTGGTAGTGCACTTTACAGTCTGCTACAGAGTAAATCCATCTCTTACCAGACCCACATTAATCTGCATGCTTCATAAGGAGAAATTGCCTTTCATCAACAGCACAACAGTCACTGCAACGGGATGCTCATGGCAAACATCATCTCAGGGCTGCATTGGGCAAGAAGTTCACATTTTGCACAGGAACAACCTTCACTGGGCTGATTTTCGTCTCTCAGCAGCTGAGAAATTCAAAGCGCCTCAGTTCTTGGGGCAGCAGTTGAACTGTGCTGGGCAATGCCTTTTGCATGTGATTGATGCCTCACAGTCAGTGAGGCTGTATACAGTTGTGCAGCATCACTGGGTGCATGGGGCTGAATCCAAACCCCATCTATAGAAGCAGCAGTGCTCTCAGATTCAATTCATTCCTGGATCTCTGTGTTGCAGGAGAAGAATAGACATTTCTCAGGAAGAAAAAGGGGAAAATGCCTCTTTGATCGATTACTTTGCTTAAGTAGTTGAAAATTGTTCCTGCCCATTATGCATCTATTCTGGGAGCAGTGATACTGAGTAATTTAGTGAGGAGTTTAGGTAGGCTGTGTTGTGTGTACAGGGGCATTTTTGCCAGTTTTTTGTTCCTTTAGCAGTAAGAAAAAAAGCACTGGGGGTAAGGACTCATATGGGAGGAGACCTGCCCAGGGCACAGAGTCAGTGAAGAGATGAAATAGAGTGCTTACACATAGGAAAAAAAAAAAAGAAAAAAAAAGAAAAAAAAGGTAATTTTAGCCTGTGCAGCTAAATTTCCAGAAGTGCTGAATACCTGGAGCTGCGGGAGGCTTTCACAGGAGCTTGTCAATCTGGCAGCACTGCTAAGGGCAGCATCCATCTGAGCACCCAGCCTGTCTTGGGCAAGGTGAATGGTGTCAGGCACTGTGGGATGGAGGGCACCACCCTGAGGAACTGGCAGCTGGGGCTAGAAAAGAGGAGACAGAGGAAAAGGGAGAAGATTTTGGGTAGGGTGGGAGAAAGCAAGGAGGTTTGCCCAGTGGGGAACGCTCACAGAGGCTGCCCAGCACCACAAGAACTGGAGCCCTTCCTTCCTCTGAGTCCTGTCAAATGAAAACAAGAGGCCAGAGGCTGAGGTTTCTGGTTGGTATGCCTGAAACAGATCAACAGAAATAATATTTGGCTGGCCTGAGCACAGCAGGGAGCCTGCCAAGTCTTTCATGTGGGAGCCCGGACACGGCATTTGCTGTGCTCTGGGTCAGGGATGACAGGTCCTGATGGGATGTGATGGATGGCTGCAGCCAGGGTTGGTCCAGAAAGTGCAGATATTGGACTGGATGTAAAAAAAAAAAAAAAAAAAAAAAAACCAAAAAAACAACCAACCAACCAACCGAAAAAAAACTACATCACTTGGGAAAAATAAACTACAGGCTTGGAAAAAGATCATCAGTTTAATGTGGTGCTGTGGCAGGGAATGGAGTGGGTGTTGTAGGACAGCCAGAGCAGCAGCTGGACATCTCATCTGTGTCTCCTGAGGGCAGCTTGACTCCCCTCTGCCTGTCCCGCATCACTCCTGAGGCAGATGCTGTTCATATGCAAGAAGACAGGATTTTGGAAACAAGATGAAAATGGTCTTTCATTTTCTTCCATCTGTACTTGCTCACTCAGTTGTCTGCCTGATATTCTGTCAGGCTTTACATTAGCACCCATCACCTCTCACACCCCTAATTTTCCTGGATTGCAGTTTGGGTGTTCCCAATGCATTTTCCTATCCCTTGGGCTGTGAAATTTCCTGCCATTTTGAGCAACTTGAATGTAAGCATGCAGAGGCTGACAAGGGAAGATGAACAATGTGGTGGACACACAGCGGGGACAGAGTTTGTATCAGAAAGAAGCACAGTAGTGTCTATTTTAGGATTTTTGTGCTGCTGCTCCTCACCACCCCATGCAAATTCATCTCTTTAAATGGACATCATCCAAGAGGAAGCACATACATTCTCCCAAGAAAGGCTTCCCATGCTGTAAGCCAGTTTTCACCGCACTATAAATTGTTCCTATAAAAGATGCTAACTCTTCCTGCCTCTCTTTAATAACCAGGTGTCACAGCTATAAAAACATTGTCATATTGGCTGGCAGCGATGAAATTGCTGAGAGAAGCCTGAAGGCTATCAAAAGGGACTTCAGGGGACAGGGGCGGTTAGTGGATGGAGCAGGAGTACAGGTGGTGTTTTCCTCTATCCCTTCAGTGACAGGGGAGGGATACAGAGAGGACCCGGAAAGCCCACCTGATAAATACATGGCTCAGAGGCTGGTGCCATCACAGGAATTTTGTTTTTTTTTTTTTGACCACGGGGTGCTTTACTTGGCACCCAGCCTGGTGGCTGCAGATGGGTCCCACCTATCTCTAAGGGGAAAATGGATCCTAGCCC
The DNA here is from genome assembly GCA_013399115.1 of Anseranas semipalmata. Taxonomy (NCBI): domain Eukaryota; kingdom Metazoa; phylum Chordata; class Aves; order Anseriformes; family Anseranatidae; genus Anseranas; species Anseranas semipalmata. Next base: position 493 of record VXAA01003690.1, on the reverse strand, counting down.
AGGAGCTGGCAGGGCTCATTGAGGGCTTTAAACTAGGTGTGAAGGAGGATGGCGATGAAATGAGGCTCATTAGAGATGAGCCTGGGGGAACAATGCCAGGGCTGGGGGAGAGGGCAATGGCCCAACTGAAGTGCATCTACGCTAATGCATGCAGCGTGGGCACCAACCAGGAGGAGCTGGAAACCATTGTGTGGCAGGCAAACTATGACTTAGTTGCCATCACTGAAATGTGGTGGGACCACTCCCACGACTGGAGTGCTGCAATG
>VXAA01003689.1:81895-110476 GCA_013399115.1 Anseranas semipalmata | reverse complement strand
TGATTCTATGATTCTATGATACAGGGCTACCCCACTGCCTCTCCTTCGTAGCCTACCCCTTCTGAAGAGTTTGTAGCCATCCATTGCAGCACTCCAGTTGTGTGAGTCATCCCAACATGTTTCTGTGATGGCAACTGTATCATAGTTTTTCTGCTTCACAATGGCTTCCGGCTCCTCCTGTTTGTTGCCCATGCTGCATGCATTGGTGTAGATGCACTTCAGTTGGGCTAGTGATCCTGTCACCTTTTTAGAGGCAGAAACCCTAATTCCAACGTGGCCATTCTCAGGCACTTTTGTGATTTCTAACCCATCAACATCCTTTGTGTCTTTGCTGTCACATGGCTCCCCAAACCCTACCTCTACTGGGATGGCAGACCGAAGGACCTTCTGTGGTGGTTTTGGAAAGAGAAAGAGGAAAAAAAAACGCGCAAAGGCTGTGCAGAAGCAAAGAGAGGATAAAAAAAAATAAAATTATTCTCTACTTCCTGTCAACGAGCAATGTTCAGCCACATCCTGGGAAGCAGGGCCTCAATACATGTAGTGGTTGTTCAGGAGGACAGACATCTTCATAATTACAGCCCTCCCTTTCTTCTTCCCCTTCCCCTGATTTTATTGCTGACACACTCACCCAGTATACCTGTTAGCACACAAACACTGGTGTGCCACTCTCAGGCTTATCTTTAGCAAGCTTGGTTTTATCCCTTTCCCCCTTCAAATCTAGTTTAAAGCTCTTTCAATGAGCCCTGCTAACTCCTGAGCAAAGATTCTTTTTCCCCTTTGAGACAGGTGGACCCTGTCTGTTGCCAGCAGGCATGGTGTCATGTAAAATGGCCCATGATCTAAAAAAAAGTCATACCAGTGACACCAGGCTCGGAGCCAGGCATTGATCTGCTGTCTCTTCCTGTTTCTCCCCTCATCATTCCCTGCAACTGGAGCAATAAAGGAGAACACTACTTCCCTTAACCAGTTGTCCCAAGGCCCTCAAGTCTCTCTTGATTGCCCTTGGACTTCTTGTTGGAACTGCATTGCTGCCTACCTGAAAAATCAGTAATGGATGATAATCTGAGAGCTGCACCATGGTACAAAGCTTTCTTTCCACATCTTTAACCTAGGCCCCAAGGAAGCATCAGACTTCCCTAAGAAGTGTGTCCAGTCTCCATATGGGTCCTTCTGTTCCCTTCAGAAGGGAGTCTTTTATGACAATGACCCATCTTTTTCTTGGTGGAAGCAGTTTTGATGCAGGGCGTAGGCTGACTTAACCTCGGCGACACCTCCAAGCTAGATGAACTATTGTCCTCATTATTATTCAGTTCCGCTTGCAGAGCCTCATACCTATTACACAAGGGCACCTGGGAAGGTAGGGTAGACACTGAGGAGATGTGCCTGCTGTGCCAGGCAGTTACTTGTTGCCATTGCCCTCTGTCCTTTAAGTGACTGTGTTCAGCCAGGCAGAGAGGATAGGGAATCCTCCATATCATGTGTCCTGTCCTGCCTGTTAGGCCTGTCTCAAGGAAAGTAGAGAGCAATTCCAGTCATCTCTCTCCCTCTCGCACTCCCTGCTACTCCTCAACCTACTCACCTCCTCCCAGAGCTCACTAAGCAGAGGAGTTCCTCTAACTGGGTGCATGTCCTACAGGTGTGTTCACTACTGCTGTCTTGTGCTGGCTTAAAAGTAGGGCACACCCTGCAGCCTGACACTTGAGTGGCCGTGTGTTCCCCCTGCAGCTCTGTCTGGGAAGCTGCGTCGCTTGTGCTGGGTGCAGAGCTTAGAGAGGCCGTGGCCTTCTGCTGGGTGAACACCATCGCTCCCTGGTCAAGCTGGCAAAGCTTCAGCACTCTCTCGCGCAAACTGCCGCGCCACACCCTGTTTGCCCATCCTGTTCGCTGCGCTCCTAATCACTCGCGCTCCCTAGGGCTGCCTTTGTATGTGTGGGAGTGGCTGCTGCTGCTCCTGGCCCTGCCCAAGCCTCACCAGCTGTTCTTGCGAGGGCTGCCAGCTCCTGGCAGATCTTTCCGCTTCCTGGAGTTTTGCCGATGAAGGACAGTGTAACTTACTAAACGGGGTATTGGTAGGTCAATAGGATATACCTTTGATTCTCTAGAAAATGCAAGTGTTTAACTGGGTGTTAAGCAGCATAACAAACCTGATATGTCATTCAAAATATAAGCATAGTGTCATTTACCCCCACCTCTCTAAATTTAGATATCCATGAAAACATGCATTAAACAAATGCTACATTTTACAGTTTACATCCTTCTTCATTCCTTGATCATTAAGTAATGATGTATACTGTTCAGTAAATCATAGTATTGTGAGGAGCGGACAACAAACCTTCAGTGCCATTTGTGGGTTTTAGAGCATTTAAATAAAGTTTTTGTAGTATGATTTGCTCTGTCTTTTGTATTTAGGAGTACTAGGGACCAAATCCTCTGCTGCTTCTTTATTTTGCCATTCCAGAATAGATTAATTTTACAAGCTTAAATTCCCGTAGTGTGGTGGCATGGGGTCCTTCCACATTTCCCATGAACGCTGCTTTACATATTCTACGTGCCAGAAGCACGAATAATATTGGTATAAATGCTGAGGGCAGAATAAAGAATCACTCTTTTTCTATCTGTGAAAGCATCTCAATGTGTGCAAGAGGTTTACTTAAGTCAGCAAGAGTTAAATACATGCTGAAAAGTTGACCAAGAAAATATTTGTCCTTGCTGAACTGTGAGCTCTGTGGTAAAAGGAATAGATTATACCCAGCACTCTGAGAATAATTCTCTTAACGCTTCATACTTTGAAGAAATGAGATATAATTTCAGTGCCTCACAAGCTACTTCTAGGGCATGTATGTATTTTTTACATAGCAAAAGCTATCCTTTTCTGATTTTAATGAGCTTACCAGTCGCTGAAGTAACAAAATGAGGAAATAAGAACAAGACTGAAATTATATTTTTAACATCATTTACTAAAAATGCTAATTTCCTCCATATTTTTCTTCTCTTTTTCCAGATTTTTTTAAGTTTAAAGAAATACAAATTTTGCCTATTTTATGAATTTGTTTTTAATATTTTTAAGTCTACGTTTCTGCATAGAAAACTATTCCCAAAATGTTAACTGTGTTTAAATACTCTGTTCAATAGATTTTATATATCAGATTTAAAAAGGATGAAATAATCATAATCTGTACATATATAATGTTTATCAAAATGCATTGCTTCTTGATTAGATTACTGCTTTGTTCTGACCACTAGATTATGTAGATATCTGCAGGTATGCATGGGAATGTTAATGACAGTTATAAATACTATTTTTCTGATCAACAGATATTTCCTGGACTGATTCTGTCAGACATCAAGCCTGCCAAAAGAATGAAGTTCAAGACAGTCTGCTATCTGCTTGTTCAGCTCATGCACTGCCGTAAGATGTTCAAGGCGGAGATCCCTTTCTCCAATGTCATGACGTGTGAGGATGATGATAAGGTAATTCATGTGGGCTCTTTAAGCATCAATTTAAGGGTCACATCAAGCAGACCTGCTCTGAATATTTGTGGGATGGCCTGGCCAGCTGGTTCTGGTGTTCTTGCTGGGGCTAGGGCTGTTTAATGCCCACAGCAATGGGAAATACATGCAGCCTTCTCACAGTAAAAGCAAAACTTAATTATAACAGTTCTTACAGTTGGAGCTCTTCTTGAATAAATCAGCATGGGTGGCCTACGTGGCTTTTATTAAGGGCTTCTTTCAAAGGAATTAGAGTTTTCTGAGGCTATTTATGCGCTTATGAACAGGTGTTCTTTTGCATCATGAGTCCACCACAGTATGAAGCTGATAGCAGCAAATGCAAAGTAAGAAAATAATTTTGAATATATAGATGGTTCTCTAAAAAGCAATAGTCAACTGATTAGCAAACCAAAATCCTCTAAGTCCCTAATACAAACATCAAACACAGCTTTCTTGAATGGCTTTTAATGCCATCACTCATGGTTGCTTTATATGCTAGTCACCCCTGGTTTACTTCCTTTTCTATGCATGGCTCTATGCAGAAATTTATGGAGAAAAAACATTTGAAGACTTGGAAGACTTGCTCTTTCTATTTTCTTTGATGGCAGGTGGCAACATTATATATGCCGCTCCACTGGTGTTCCAAAGCAGGAAATGTGTGCATTGGAATCAGTAACTCATTTTGGATTTGATTGCTCCACTTTTTGTTTTAACCTTTTTTATTATTATTATTTGAATTATGTACAGTTATTGAAGATTCAATCTAAATCTTACTTTCAGAAAGCATTATAACTTTTCTATTTTGGATCTATTTTTGCATGTGTTTCTTCTGGGGTAAAAGGGAAGAAAATTCTGTTAACTCCTTTAAAACACAATTTCAATGAAGAATTTCAGAAACTCCAGATTTGCGTTTGAAATTGGCCATGTACAGGGGCTTCAGTATGGCTTTTCAGTTGTAAATTAGTACTGTTCTTTGAGTATTCAAAAAAAAGGAACACGCCATCTTTGAAACATGTGCGGTTCTTTACAATGATTCTCATGTGTATACATGTGTAAATATTATAGTATACTCAGAAAATCCAGATATGGGTTTGCTAGGGTTCTGATTTTTTTTTTCCTGTGAGAACATATACAGTGAAGTTCTGTGAAGTTCTGAAATGTTTTCTTTATGTGAACCGTTTGTTCCAAGTTTTTGTACCTGATACAGCACATTTAACATGGAGTATGATATATGATTTTAATATAAATATACTGTGTTGTAATCCAGGGTTTCTTCAGAGATATCAATCCTCTAATCAAGCAAGGTATAAAGGCTTTGAAGTCAACACACTACTGTTTAAAAATTATTTATTTAATTAATTAATTTCTGAGCAATATAAATAGAATCATAGAATCATAGAATATCCCAAGTTGGAAGGGACCCACAAGGATCATCGAATCCAACTCCTGGGTCCGCACAGCACCACCCAAAAATCAGGCCATTTGTCTGAGAGCGTTGTCCAAACACTTCTTGAACGCAAGCAGGCTTAGTGCCATGACCATTTCCCTGGGGAGCCTGTTCCAGTGTCTGATCACCCTCTCAGTGAAGAACCTTTTCCTGATATCCAACCTAAATTGTTAGAGACAAGATCACAACTGCAGCTCCACTTGCATGAGAAGGCACAGCTGTGGTTGCACAACCCCACACCGTGCACAAGGCATTCCCACCTAACCCCAGCCTGCCCCAGAGGCCTCCTTAACCACCTAAATAGGAGAAGGCCATGAATTGTGCTCAGGCACTGGAGTCCTGACTGTTCACACTGCTGAAGCTTGCACCGTGCTCCGTTCTGAACTACTCTAGGTAGCTGTCTCCAAGACAGGTTCATGGCCAGGTCCCTGGCTCCCTGTTATTTAGCATTTATAGATAAAAGTATTGTCACTACCAGTCTGGGCAAACATAGATACTCACACATACCAGCCCAGGAGGCAGCGTGGTTCTTGATAATGGATGACATCCTGTAACTCTACTGTGTGAAATAATAACATAGGAAAAAAAAAAGAGACCTAGTGAAAGTAATTATATGTAAGCAATAGCTAATTTGATTAAGCACAGTAACTTTAACTTTATTTGAAACAGAGTAATAGTTAACAGTTTATTTCATTGTCTACCCCCATTCCAGATTTTAAAGCAAAGAAGCATTTTCTTTCTTTTCTTTTTTCTTTTTAAGAAAGCTGTTTTGCTCATCCCTATTTATATGCTATGGGCTTAAATTCAGATTATTAAAAATCCCAGAAGATGTATTTTCTGCTTCACTTTAAGCAATACATATGTTAACTCATTGTTTATCATTATGAACAGCAAAACTGTTAATTCCTGACAACATTCCTGACAGTACATAGTTTTCATATAAACTTGTGGGAGAACTGGGACTTTGGCCTGTTTGAAAGGTCTTCTGCAGCAGAACAACTTTATCTGTGATTAGAAATATTTAGAATAGTTGTATGACTGGCAAATTAAGATTTCTATTATGGTCAACAAAAAACAGAAGATTGTATTTGAATGCTCCAATCCAGTCCACAAGATTGTTTTTCATGGTCAAATAACTAATTCTTACACCACAGACAACTTTATAAGTAATAGAATCTGATAGTTTGAAGAAAAATATTTCAAGTAGCCTCATAATTATTTAATACAAATATAAGCTGCTCTCTACATACGAAGCTAGCAAAAAAGGACTTGAAAAGTTATTTTATCTTTGCTATGGTCTGTTCATCTTTACAATCACCAAAATAAGGTATCAGTCAGTGGTTAGCCCTTTCTGCTGTTCCTAAGTGTCCAGGTGTAATACACATATATATTACAAGCTGATATGCACGCTGATGAACTGCTGTAGTCCACTGTTTCTTTGATGATGAGGGTCTTACGAGAACTACTTCTTGTGGAGTAAGACAAAAATGCCATTCTTACAGAATTACTTAAATAGCGATGACCACCTCTTTTTACCATTTGGTTTAGAAGGATTTTTTGTAATACAGCCTTTAAAGAGTGGGCTATTAAGTATTGAGTGCTCTGAAGAGAGAAATTTGAGTCCTTTTTTAACAGCTTGCTGACAGACTCTACTATAGACTGAGCCAATGATGTCCTTTCCCTTTAGCAGACTTACCATTTCATAATGTGTTGAATAGTCTTCCTGAACTCTGCAGATGTTAGATAAAAATAAATATATATATATATTTAACTGTATAAAAATTGTTCAGCTTGACTGAGCTGGGTTGTCAAAACTCATCTGGGAATTGAGGCTTAACCCCTTTTAAGCTGAAAAGGATACTCAATTGATACCTTATTCTTCTTGTTCAAGATGCTAACTGTTATGTGACTGTTTTTTTCTTTTAAAAGATTGGCTTACATCTTTCTCATTCCGTGTTTACAAAATGATGGAGCTACAAGTCTGTTTTGTGAAGGCCGTGATCTTTTCAGCATGTGCTGACACGTGGACAGTCATACTAGTGCAGATCTAACCGTAGTGGCTTAAATTACAATGTCCTCAACTGAAGGTTACAACCAGTGTAGCTGAGATGCTGCTCGCCATCTCTGTGAGTGTTCTAAACTCTCTCCACGGAGAGTGAGACACATTGTCTAAAATTCCTTTCAGAGATGCTCTGCAATAAAGCTTTTGCACTGAAAAGGACTGTGAGGGATCATCTTGCCAGTTGTGCTATGTCAGCTTTGGAGGAATTAACCCCAGTGAGGCACAATTTAGCTCTGATAATTTATTAGACTGCTCCATCCACATCTGCAAGTGCCCTTAAAGCATACCCAAGAGGTCTTAACAAAAGAGCACTTGGGTGAGTTAGAAATAGGAACACCTGAGATTTCTGATCCTCTGCAGTCACATATAGTCATCATGCAAGAAGTACAGGAAAATTTTATTTCCAAATATATATTGTTACCTGGACAGTGTTTGACAGTAGAACTTTTCTTGTGTCACAAAGAGCTATCTTGTCTTTAAGATGTGCAGGGCTCTGTGTCTTTCATTGAGATAAAACTATTGATTTTGCTAGGTAAAGTCACTTTGATTGGGAACAAACTGATTATTTCCGCAGTGGAAAAGAAGTCTCAGGGCAGTATGTAAAGAAGATTTCTGCTGATGAGGATTGAAATCCTGGAATGCAGTGGGAATTTTGTCATCAATTCTAATGAGATCAGGATTTCACCTAAGGAGTTGTTAAAAGGTGGTAATCATACCAAGATAAGATCTCCATCTTTTGTAGTTGCTTTGCTTAATGAATTCCTCATACTGGAACTTGAGATAATATGTATACGATAAATGTCAATGTTAATAAAAGTCTGTGCTTCTTTCTTCCTCTGTGCTACAGAGGAGAGCATTAAGGACAGCCTCCGAAAAACTCAGGAATCGTTCCTCTTTTTCTACGAATGTCGTATACAACACTCCTGGAACTCGAGTAAATAGATACATCAGCCGTTTGATAGAGGCCCGGCAAACTGAGTCTGAGATGGCTGACTTGAACTTCATTACCCTGAAGTATAAACAAATTGAGCGTGAAAATAAAGTAAGGGGTTTTAAAATTATTTTTACTGATTTCACTGACTGTGAGCCAACTAGCATTGTTTTGTTGTTTGTTTTTAGACAATATTTAAATTCTACTCACTAGGTTTAAATAATCTGATGGATTGTCTTTTAGCTGAGAGGGAAAAAATATCTCCACCTTCTATGGAAGCACTTAGAGGGGATAAAAAGAAAGATCAGTATCTATCTACGCATCAAGCTTCTCATGCTGTCTCATGGCGATGTGGCTGCCTACTGATTCATTGGCTATTGATATTAATGACAGGAGGACACTTCCCTCTGCATATATAGCTTGATGAGGATCGATCCAATCAATCCTATAAAACAAAGAAAAGCTTAAATCTCTGGGCAAGGTTATGACCTCATAACAGTACGACTGTGCTGAAAGCAGTGGGCTTCCTCCAGACTTATAAGCACATAAATATATATATGGGAAGAGTTACCAAAATAGAACTGTTTATTCCTACTTTGTATTGGTTTTATTTTTGTTGTTGTATTTCAAAAAAATAAAAACCTTTGGTTTATTTGTTTGAATAAGCAGAAGTGGTATGGTTTTGCATTAGTTTGGCAGTAACATGTAATTCATTTAATGCATTTTTCCACTGCAAGTCACAGTCTAAGATATCTTGTCAGTACTATTTCAAGTCAGGAGTCTGTGTGCCCCATTGGACTCTTTTTTTAAGTCTTGAGTTTTATCTTTGATTTCAAGTTTCCATAATGATCTATTATTTGATTTTAATTGTTTGCTTTCAAAATAAGAACCTTTTTTGCATATGTCAGGTGAAGTTTACTGAGAGGGTTGAATGTTTCAGTTCAACTGATGGCGCCTTTTGGAAATATGTAGAACTTTAAAAATTATCTTTCATATGTTTAGCTTTGCTGTTTTTTTTTTTCTTTAAATCTCAACACAAGGTTAAAAAATCCAAAACTTCCTGGAACGGGCTTTTTTTTTTTTTTAAATACAATTAATGTGTTTTTCCAGGCTGCTCTGTATTTCACACTTGTACCTGTTTTAAATTAGACATGAGAGTAGCCAGTATGACAGCAATATGTATATTTTGTAATCTTGAACTAATTGCTCTAAATTCTGTTCCCTGGAAAAATCCTACATCTTGCAAGATGCAGTATGTTGTCCCTAGACTTGCATTACAGGGTTAGAGTATGTGAAATCCTGGCTTCAATTTCCACTGATTTTAACTGATATGTGTGTATCTTTACTGAGCTGCGGTTATTTTATTTATTTATTATTATTATTGAGGTTATTATCACATCCTTGTCATGAGTATTTTCATGTAAATTTAGAATTACTCTGTCTAATTGACAAAGCGAATTCTAGCTTTTGATGGTATAAATAAGATTAAAATTTGGATCTTCCTGAGCAAACTTTTTCTAAGTACAGTGGCTCAGTGGAATCAGGGACAATAATTGCTCAAAAGTGAACCTGGGTCTCCCGGTAGCACCTACCTCCAGCCCACCCGTTAGTGTCCTGTCCTGAGTACTCAAAGTGACAGTGCTCCTTGAAGGCAGCACCAAGAGTTTTTAGGTGTTTTTTTTTGAGGGGGGCGAATAAGTGGAGGGAGGAAGGCTTCCCTCCTCCTTCTGCTTCAAAATGACTGAATCATTTTTGCTCCATAAGATAAACTTATGCCTGGGTCTAGCCCAGATTTGACTAATTCCAGAGTGAAAACTAAACAGCTAGGCCAACAGGAACAGCTGAAAGAAGGCTGTAAAACAAAATCTTACGTAGACTTGCCTCATCCATTTTTTTGTGTGAATTAAGCAATGATTATTTGTATGTTCGTAAAGTGGGTAGAGGCTTGTTTTATTTTAGGTTATAATTCTTTCTTGCTGAGAAAAGTTAAGTGTGGGTGGCTGGATATGTATGAAATGCTCACTGTCTTCATTTTCTCCTTTCCTTAACAGTACCACCAGCTTCAGGATGAATACTTCACCAGTGCTGTAGTTCTCTCACTAATTCTAGCTGCCTTATTTGGCCTTGTCTACCTTTTAATAATACCACAGTAAGTTTCTGTCTTTTGCCATTATAATTCAAAGTTGAACATCTTCAAGCATTCTGCACAGAATCAAAATATTCATGTCTTTGGAATGGCAATGAAGCACTGAGGCCAGTAGCTTCTCAAACAGGAGATTCTCTGTTGGTATATCCTCAGACTAACTGTTATATCATCTGTTTATCCAAATGAGTCACAGCATAGAATCGTTGAATGGTTTGGGTTGGAAAGGACCTTAAAGATCATCTAGTTCCAAACCCCCTGCCATGGGCAGGGACACCTTCCACTAGACCAGGTTGCTCAAAGTCCCATCCAGCCTGGCCTTGAACACTTCCAGGGCTGGGGCATCCACAACTTCAGCATGTCATTTCTATCTTATTTAAAACAATTTCTTCCCCGTTCTGTCTGGGTTTAAATGCTTTATTTTATTTTGTTTTCTTTGTTTGTTGATGGAAGTTGAAAACACTGAAATCTGCTAAACTTGTTTAATATAAAGCATTTCTACACTGCAAATAAAGATGTTACTGCAGCTTTTCTAAATTTGTGTTGGCTTTGAACTAACTACTACAGATGTTGATAGCAACATAGATAAAACTATACAGAGCTTACCAGGAGCTAACCACTAAAGTAGCCATTGAGCTTTTCAACCCAAATTCATAGCCTATATTGAGATTTTTGGTATCAATGTTATCATTACACAAGATGACTAGTGCAAAGTTAGTTTGCACATTCTTATGTGCGTTGCAGTCTTGGCTGCGCTAAAACAGATATAACCAAATATTAATGAGTTATTTGGGGGTGTGTTTGGCACTTATTGTTAAGTGATGTAATGTAGTGATAACTCAAGTTCTGTCAATTCTAAGTAAATGCTTACTGAAGAAAAAAATAATCAGACTTCATTTTCAAATCTACAAGTTATAAGTAGATGTAATTGTTTTCAAGTTATAAAAATTATTAGTAATAACATTTTTTTTCAGACGAGAATATCAAAACATTCAAAATAAGCTTCACTCACTTGTACTAATTATTAGAATTTCAATGGAAATAGAACTGGCCAGAGTAATACTTTTGAAAATCCCTTTTTTTTTCGTTCCTGTTCACAAATATCTAGTCAGAACCATACTTAGTCTTATATGATTCTATTATTTCTAATTGAAAGTTTGAGAGTAACCTTTTTCCATTAATAATAATCATCACCATATATATATATTTTATATAATACCTGTCATCTGAAGAATTCCAAGTCACTTACAAAAATCATCTTGTTTCCAGACTAACAACCTCTGTTGACTGACTGGAGCATAGTTGAGAACTCTTTCACCTATTTCTGAAGTAAGGCCCAGCTGCAGCACATAGTAATTTAAAACAAGGGGAGACAAAGAGCATTAGTGTCATTGAGAGTAGAATGAGTTTCCAAGAATCATATGCCATGGTAGTTACTAACCTTTCCAAAAAGTAGGAATCACTTAAAAAACAGCTAAACAGCTGGACAGATATTTAGTTTAAGCTCTGATATGACAGACACAGAAGCTCCAGCAGAACATGACCACTGCATGCCATGAAAAGGGATTGGTTCATCACTGGGCCAGTTAGAAAAGCCACCTGCTGAATGGTCTCAAGCTCTCTCTTCCAGTATGTCTGTTAGTGATGGCTTTGGACAACAAAACTACTAGCTTGCTCTGACTCTTTTCTTACTGTGACACAGATGCAACTGTGAGCTAGACTAAAACTTTGGAAGTATCAGAAAATTTCTCCTCTTCACAAAACTTGGAGCTTTAAGCTGCTTTTTAGATTGCCAAAAGTACTTGTAAGTATGACAAGCAAATGCAAAAGCCAAGACAAGAAGTGTAATGTGTTACTACATGGGAGAGGTGATAAAAATAGTGTTTGACATGTATCACACTATTCCAAGAAGTTCAAAATCTAGAGACAAGAAATTGTTGTAAGAAAGCCAGTTGCTGCATAAATACACAAAAAGCAATACGCTTGACATTTTCACAATATCTGTGATCATCTCAGCAAAACAGCTAAGGACATTTTTATATCCCCAAAGGGGGTTGGTGGAAGAAAGTCTATGTTTCTGTCGACTTAAGCTGTCCAGTTATGGAGGCGCACATACAGCATTGCCACTAAATGCCTTGATGATGAACCTTTCTGATGTCTTATGCTGGGTTTATTTTTTAAAAAACAGTGTAGCCCTTTGTTACTAGTGCCAACCCAAATCTCTGTCAAGGTCCCACTCAGCACTAGTGCCTGTTGTTGGCTGTTGCTACCTTGAAAGACACTGTTGCAATCACGTCCCCTGCATCTTTTTCTTGCATACTACCATCCTAAATACAATCCAATTCTCTAAAAAATATAGGGGAGCCTACTATCTATTAATAGTTGTATTCAGAATCCACATTATGACAGCATCTAGAGTCACTTCTTGGTTCTAGATAAACATACTACACCACAGCATTTTCCCTGTTTGTGTAATGATAAATTCTTACATAAATTCTTATACGAACTTCAAATCAAAACCAAATACTGAGACATTTTACAGCAGAAGAGTTGTGCTCTTTTCTTCTACTGTTAGAAACCCTATATAAGCAGTTTTTCAAGGTCAATGGCAAGATACATATTGTTTTCACAAGACTAGGAAAGAAGGTGTGAAGATCATGCTATGTTGCTGTCATACGGCCTTGGTTCCGTGGCTGGCATGGGTCCAGGCTGTCCTTGAACATAAATCAAAGCACCAGCACTGGTGGACTAATTTTTGCCAGGTTGCTCACATCTATAAAGTACTGTTCCAATAACACTGGCTTGCTGGAGGATGGAAGCGCTTGGCCTGTAACCCTCTTCTTATGAAGAACAAGCCTATTTTGAAAGACCATAAGAAGGAAGATTAAGAATTATAGGCATTATTACAGGATCTTAGCAAAAGCTAAGATTTTTCTCATCACTTGAGAAAGATTCAAAAGGAGGGAGTTGCTCTGTGACATTAGAAGAAGGGAGTGCAGTCCAATGTGATTTTATTTGACTTGGTAAATGACAGAGTTGACTAGCCTCTGATTTCTGAATCTTTGAGGAGAGATTAGAAGGGAAAAGCACCAGGTAACTGTTACATAGCTGCCAAGGCCAACTAATTGGGTTGTACTCTGCACTCTCTACTCTCCACTTTGCACATCAACCTGAATATTCTGCATTAGTCTAAAATTAGAAAACGTCTCTCCTGACACCCTATACAGTGAATTTTTGAGATTCTTTGATCTCCTTGCTGAGGTCAGAGTGGGTACTATGTACACAAATGTTTCTCATTCTTGAGAGCACTGTGAGTTTTTCCATGCAATCAGCTTTGCAGTAAGGGTGAGGGAAGAGATCCTCCAGCACTCATCCAACACAATTTCAGAAGGACCCCTGTGCTGTTTGTTCTCATATCTGCTACTAAGTTGGGTTGATTTACTCCTATTGTATTTTGGTTCTAGGAGTACCATAGTTCTTGTTCTCCTGGTGTTCTGCATATGCTTCCTAGTGGCTTGTATTATGTACCTACATGTCACACAAGTACAAGTAAGTGATTTAAGAATTTTTTATTATTCCTTCTTTTAGTTATTATTCCTTCTTTCTAGCTATGCTTTGTTTGTGTTTTGGACTATGAAGCTGAAAGCGTGTGCTTCGTGACATCAGAGAGTCTGAAATCTATGTGCTTTTCAAGCTTATTGTGAAGTGACTTATTAGGCACTCCAAAAACGATTCACTTGGAGGTAGACCTTTTACATGAATAAGTGTTACAGCAGTGTAGCATTCAGTAACATTAATGCTCTGTTGTTGGTTTTTTTTTCTTTTTTTGCTACATCTTCCCTGAGCGCCTACCACTAGCTACTGAATCATTCTAGTGCCCAGATAAACAGCTGCTTTAATCTGGCATTTTCTCCTTTCTGACAATGAAGAATGCTATTTTGCCTTCCATCGCAGCTGGTATCTAAGTGTAAAGTGCTACTAACTTCCCCTATATTTTCAAAACTTTTCCTGTCAAAGCATCAACCACTTTGATAGTAAAGCACAGTGTTTTCCACATGCAACCCCTGGCCTTTTCAAAACCTTTAGAAATTATTAATTCTCCTGCATTGCATTTCCACAACAGTAATAATGCAGAAGGACATTTGGCTGTTGTAGGAGAGAACAAGGTCTGCCACATCTGAATAAAACAGCTATAGACTAATTTTCTCATGAAAGAAATTTATTTTTTTCAGACAATAATTAAGAGAAAACACACAGTTAATCAGCTCTGCTGATTAGCACACACTAATTTTGAGTTGGAAAATATGCCCTTTGGCAAGAGGAAAGAAATTGTTTTCATGGAAACATAAATAGTATATTACCAGAGTATCTGGTACAGAGCAGATTTTTATTTATAAACTTACACAATTTTATGGGAGTAATTTTGATGATCTCTTTTGTTTCATAAAGGCACAGGAGTTTATCATGTGTTGTTCTGTGGATGAACAGTAGACATAGATGAGTTTGTAGGAAGTTGCTCCTCCTTATGCCCTGTGGGTAGCGGAAACTTAAGGTTTGTTCCAGCAGTCCACAGGATCTGAACTTACTCCAGGTTCCTCTAGAGATTCAGTATTTTACAGAATCAAATCCAGCATTAGAAAAAATAAAAAAAAAAATATAAAAATTCTGAATATAACAGTCTGAAATTTTGTGGAGAAGTTTTGTCTTGTATAATGAATAAAAGTTAATAAATATACTATGTATAATGAATATAGAATTGTGAACTGGGCACCATATTTAAATTAGTCTTCTGGCATTTATTTGCTCTTTTACACTGGACAAGTGACTCACCTTCTTCATGCTTTAGCATCTCACTCATAACATTACTATAATAATGTTAAACTGTAACGGTTACCTAGTATTCAGGGGATCTGACATCTTTAGTTAATAAAAATCCTACAAATAAAACAAAGAAAAGGAAACCCAAAATGCTATGCTGTCATGAAAGAACAGATGTAATCTTAGAATGACCAAAATTCAGAGATATAAAACTTTTATGTGTCTGTCAGAGCTTTCATTCAGACATCTTGTACATTACCTTTTAAAGTTTTATTTTCCTTTTTAACCCAGCAGCCTAGCATGTCAACAATTTTAACGTATATACAACACTCAGAAAAAAAGTCTATGCAGTGTGTCAGGACCCATTGTTTTTGAATCTGCATTTTGCTTTGTCATTATTAACCATGCAGTATTATCTTCAGACTATGGGAATTCTCAGCATTTTATTATTAGTGTTTTAACCACTGTAAGTGATTCCATTGCAAACTGAATGGAATATATGTTTTCTCTCATTGTAACGGTATTTTATCAATATGGATAAAAATACACGTCTTGCCTCATGTATGCATAGATTTTGGTCTAGGTGGGTGGACACCTTGATAGGTAAAAAAAACAGTCTGGATGATCAGATTCAGAGCATTGTGGTTAATGGGTTGTGCTCTACCTGGAAGGCAGTAATAAGTGGAGTACCATGGGGGTCTATCCTGGGACCTGTCCTGTATAATATTTCTATCAATGTCCTAGAGAAGGACATGAAGTATACTTATGTTGAGTTTGCAGGTGACACCAAACTGGGGGAAACAGCCAAAACACAGGTAGGGCAACCATTAAGAGGGACCTGGATAGACTGGAGGAATGGGCTGACAGGAACCTTATGAAATCCAGCAAGGACAAATGCAAAATCCAGCTCCTTAGAAGGAAGAAAATCCTGCAATGAGATAGGCTGGGGACCGACCAGCTCTGCAGAAATGGCCCTGGAATTCATGGCAGACAGCAAGCTGCATATGAGCAGGCAGCACACCCTGGCAGCAAAGGTAGCCAACAGCATCCTCAGTTATATTAACAGTAGGTCACACAAAGTGATTATCTCCCCTCCTGAGCACTCAGTAGACCACATCTAGAATACAGCATCCATGTTTGGGCCTCCTGAGGTCCCTTCCAACCTGAATTGGATGATAATGATGAATAAATGCAGAAATAGTCTATCTTTTCTTTCCTCTTGCAATTTTTGACACTGCTATATCCCCTCGATACGCAGCTTTTCAATGTGAGATTTTTACAGTTCAAGATTTTTGTTCTACAGTATGCTCATTGTTTTATTAAAGGTGATATATCCCAGCATATTTTACTGATGCTGACTAATACTTAAGCTGTTTTCTGGTGTGACTAATTAACTAAGGCCCATCCTATGCTTATACAAATCTACTATTTATATTACATCGATTGTTCCCCACTTATGCTTATGTGCACTGAATCCAAAGTGAAGCCATCATGTACTCTGATCACACAGGGTTTTTATTTTTTCTGTAATTGCTGTATTCTCATGTTCTCATGCCCAGATGAAGTTGATCTGTCTATAACTATCTATAACTATCTCAGAATTTGAATTCTATGGTCACATATACAGAGGAAAATATCTTTGCATATGTAAAAGGAAGGGGAAGAGTTTCATTACATGATTTCTGTTGTGCCGAGGCCACAGAAGCCCCTCTGTGGGTATTTTGGTACCTGCTGGAAAAGTGTGCTTTTGTTGTTGGTGATGAGATGAACAGCTTTTATTTGGGACTTGTGACTTTCATTCAAAAATTAGTTTTTTTCTTGTTTCTTTTGATCTTAAATCAAATCCAGCACCTATGAGTCTCAGCCCACTCCTTCCAAGGGACACAGGATTGTTCCCACTTTAAATTTTGATTCTTTCATACAGTTGATTCTTGCCCCTTGAAGTCACTGGAGGAAGATCTGTGGTCTGAAAGACATATTGTGTATCCCCTAGATAATAGATGTCCCAAACATTCTCAGTGCAACGGGAAAAGAAGGAAAGCAGCTTTTCCTGAAGCCAGAGTAGATCTCTATGGGTGGTGGTTTCACACTGAGGGCCAGGCAAGCTCTACCACACCGATCTTTCACTCCCCCTCCTCAAAAAAACAGGGGAGAAGACATGATGAAAGAAAGGCTGAAGTGTTGAGATAAGGACAGGGAGATCCCTCACCACTTACCATCACAGGCAAAACAGACTCAGCATAGGGAGATTAATGTTATTTATTACCTATTCCTAGTGAGAAACTAAAAGCAAACTAAAAACACCTTCCCCTGCTATCCACCCTCTTCTACCTCCTCCCTGCAGGCAGTGCAGGGGAACACAGAATGGGGTTTGCAGTTGTTCCATAACACTTCGTCATCTGCCACTCCTTCATGGACCTCATGGTCTCTTCCCCTGCTCCAGTGTGGGGTCCCTCTCTTGGGATGTAGTCCTTCCCAAACTGATTCTACGTGGGCTTCTCACAGACTGCAGTTCTTCAAGAACTGCTCCAATATAGCTCCATACCACAGGGTTCAGTCCTTTGGGAATGGACTGCTCCTGCCAGACCTCCTGCTCCACTGTGGGCTCCTCTCCATGGGCTGTAGTTCTGGCCCGAGGTCTGCTCCTGAGTGGGCTCTCCATGGGCTGCAGCTTCCTTCAAGCTATATCCACATGCTCCAGCATGGGGTCCTCCATGGGCTTCATCATGGATATCTGCTCTGCCGTGGTACCCCATGGACTGCAGGAGGACAGCCTGCTCCACCATGGGCCTCTTCACAGACTGCAGGGGAACTTCTGGTCTGGTGCCTGGAGCACCTCCTCCCCCTCCTTCTTCACTGACCTTGGTGTCTGCAGTATTATTTCCCTTTACATTTTCTTACTGCTCTCTCACAGCTAATATTGTGCAGCAGTTTTTTCCTTTCTTAAATATGCTGTCACAGAGGCGCAACTAGCGTCGCTCATTGGCTTAGCCATGGCCAGCAGCAGGTCCCTTTTGGAACCAGCTGGAACTGGCTCTTGTCTAACATAGGGCAGTTTCTGGACTCTTCTCACAGAGGCCACTGCTGCAGCACCCCACCCTCCACTGCCACATGCCTTGCCACATTAGCCCAAAACACTATGGCTGGAACAAGCTTGAGTACTACAGCCCAGCAGACTTGCCCTTTCTCTCTCACCTTTTGTCACTTGTTTTATGTATGCTCACATCATTGAACACTACACACTTCAGTGTTGGAATCAGGGTAAAAATGGAGATGAGCAAGAGATTCACAAGATGCCATTCCACCAGGCATTTTTATTCTCTACTGCTCTTTTTCGTCTGACAAATTCAATATTTTTAATGTGTCCTGATAATTAAAACTACCCTGGCATTTAATGTGACTATTATAGCAGAAGACCCAAATACCACTCCAAGATTCCATGCTACCACAGTAAGTTCTCTTGAACTGCTATTTGTAGCTGATAATTTGCAATGCAAAATATGTTTTGGGTATATTCCCCATGGGAACAAAGTCAAATGCCATTCTAGTTTATTGTTTGCATTATGAGCAGGCATCCTACTAACCTTTCAAAGAGTTTTAATTATACTGAGAAATGATATATAGTAATAATAATTTCACCTGTATTACCCCCATATGAAATTATGATTAAAACACATATACACAATTATAACTGCATGCTTGTTTCATAATTTGCACAGTAGGAAAAATTCCTGTATCACTTTGTTTGCTATAAAAAGCGTACTAAACAATAACAACACCACTTTTAAAAATATTTTTAAATTGTTATCTATAAATCTTTTTTCTCTTCCATAGTGTTTTCCAGGGTGCCTGACAATACAAATTCGTACCATTTTGTGTATTTTTATTGTGATCTTAATATACTCTGTGGCTCAAGGATGTGTGGTGAGTATTTAAATCAAATATTGCCTAATTTAGCATTCTGTTTAAGAACAACCTGTTACAGATACCGTTAAACACATACCATATTGTGGTCTGGTGAATTCCTACTCTTTTTATTATTCATGCATGCCGAGCACACTTCTTCAAAATTAAAGACCTTTGCTATAATTTGAACCGTGCTAATTGTATGATCAGCTGAAGCTTCTCTTGTGTGATGTGAACTTGCTCAATACTTCTGAAAATTGAGCTTCTTTTACAGTTCTACATAGTAGACTTGAATGTCAAATGGGATTTAAACTTCCATCTAAGTATTTGGCATTTAGTCGCCTTGTTGAATTCCCAGCACTCAATTTTAGCATTTTGGCTGCTAATGCTAATGAATTAAACATGTTAGGGTACTTCAAACAAAAATAGCATGCTAAACACAATTGGAAATGCTGAGGAGGCAGAAGTCTCAAATCATGCCTCTCTGGAATTTAGGCAATGTGTTCTAAGCAATAGGAAGACAGTGATTTCATGAGCAATTCACAGCACTGACTGAGATGCCACGTTCCTTATTTTATATTTTTTCGTATTCACTGGTCCCTGGAACTGCCATGAGAAAAATCTATCAAGTTGATCCCCAATGAACTGAATGGGCAGAGGATCCCTCGTCCTGATCCAATGTCCTGAGAAGTATCAAGATTTCCTGATGTTTAGACATTTTGGGGAATTTCTGAACATCAACTGTGTAAGAGCACACAGACATGTAGGAAATTACTAATGTGCCTATAAGCCTGAAGAGATGTGCAGTGCCTCCAGGCTAGCTAGCATCTCAGCAAGACATCTGTATATCTGACTTTTGGTTTTAAATGAATATTATGACAGCTGGAACCTTTGTGGATCAGCCCCCGTAGACCTGATGCTTAGTTTGACCAAGTGAAACCATTGACATTATTACTGCTTACAGACGGTAAAAATGAAATGCAGAGCTCATAACACTTAAAGCAGCCTTGAACATCAGTGGAAGAAGACAGGTTAGAATTTAGTTCTGGCCTCCAACAAGGATCATCCAGTTACAACTTACAAAATGTCGTGAATATAACTTTATCCTTTATTGAAGCAAAAAGAGCCTGTAACCATTGAAATGCTTAGGAGAAGTGTTTAATCATTAGAAATCATTAGTTCCTGCAAAATAATGCCTCCAGAATTCTCAACTAGCAGAGGAGCTAGGTGTTGAGGTTTCACTTAGTTATAGAGCAGACAGTGCTTCTAGGAAGGACTGCATATCATTTAAAAAGTCCTCATGCATGTCTGTGTTTTCAGATGACTGTAGTATGAATAGCATTTTTAAGGACATTGAACAAAATCACATTGAATCGATTTTTCACCTCAGTCTTTCTAAGTTCATTTCATAATGTTAGCCACTATGAGTTTAACTCACATTTTATCTGTTATGTCTCATCTTTTTGAATTATTTCAATCCTCTGTAAAATATATAGCTTAATCACCGTTAAGGTTGTCAGTTACTTTACAGCATGCAATAAAATTTCATTATCAGTGGTTAGGATGAAATAAAAAGGTCTAATAACACACTTCAAAAGAGAAGCTTAAGTACAGGGTAGGGGTTATGTGGTAGTGCCTGTTAAAATCAGTATCACACTACAGTCCCTATTTATGTTAACTCTAATCCTCTACCTTAATAAGGGGTGAATGCTGGAGTGCAGTTAAATATGGAGCTCTAGGGAGTTGCACTGTTTGGCAGCAATTCTTCCCTTCCTTGTCTAAAAGAGATCTGTATATGGCATTGCCTTTAGAAGAATTTGATTAAATTTCCTCATGTTTCCCAATGGAAATGCACCAAATTTTTTTTATTTTATTTTAGTTTTTTGCAGCCTAGGGGGGAAATAGAGCTCCTCGGATAACTGAAATGGCATGGATAATTAAAGACAATATGTTATATCTGAATCTTACATGATAGCAAAAATAGCTCTGAAGTGGAGAAAATACATTATTCATGCTTAGCTTTTCAGCCAAAGACTAAAATACCTTTTATTTTATATTCGATTGATTGAGATTGAAGCTTAGTCTATAAACAAACACATTTCTTTCTGGGCTGTGTGTAAAAACGTTTCTCACTCAAATAACCACATAAAATATTTACTGAAATTCAGAAGTTGTTCAGGTATAGGTTGGCTTGAGAATCTCTTGGTTTTGAGCACTGAGGGAAACTATTCAACTAATCCCAGGCTTTAATTAGTTGGCCTTGCTGGCATCTAATGATTGAAGCATGAACATCCCACCTAAAACTGAGTAAAGCGTTCCAGGAAAAGGAGGAAGATTTCATTACAGCAGTGAGCTGGCTGGAAACTCCATGTCCATTTCTTCCCAGTTAGAAATGAACTACAGTCAGCCCCCACAGCAGCTGCATTTCTGTTTATTTCACATTTAACTTTCTCCCCTTCTCCCTTCTCCTATCTTTTCTAGGTTGGCTGCATGCCTTGGGTTTGGAATACCAATTCCAGCAGTTCAATAGTTATCATTTCTCCTGGTGGAACAAATAAAACAATGAATGAACTTCCATGTGACACAGCCCACTATGCTTTCCTTTCTTGTGTAGTGGGGACTCTCACCTTGGCAATATTTCTTCGTGTATCTTCCTTGCCAAAAATGATTCTCCTGCTTTTTGTTACGATTTTGTACATAGTTATTCTGGAACTCAGTGGTTACAGGAAAGCAGTGGGGTAGGTGTCTTATAAAATTGAAGCAATGGGTATTTCTGTATGTATAGTAATTACATTTACTACTCAGCTGTGAATTGTCCTCTAGCATTCAATGCTGCTTAAGGCTGTATACTCTGTAGCCCATGAGAAATACTTAAGCTGTACTTTCCCCAGCAACTGTAGGATCTAGTAATATTAATCAGCAGTACATAAGCTTTTGGGAACTAACGATTGTTGCCCCATTATTCTGAAGTTTTATGCTAACATACCTCAGCTGATTACACTGCAGTCTAATTGTAGTATGAAACAGAAAAAAAAACTTAAAACCTTCACTTTCATATTTCAACAGCCCTCAATCAATTCCAATTTCATTTAAGCTTTTGTATTTTGAGGATTTTTATATTTCCTAAATAAAACTAAGCACACATATTACAATAATGTATATCATTATAAAGTCCTGAAGAAGCTGAATTTCAGTGTGATGCATTCATAGTATTGTCAGCTACCTCCCTGCCAGTATGAGCCTTTTTGGAAAAAAGTTAGTGATTAGGCAGTACCCACAGGTTCCAAACTAAAGATTTGGTATCAAAAATATACAGTATTTGCTGTTAGAAAACTTGGAATAACCAATTTACTTTCCTTTTATTTTTAAGGGGTGGCTCCTTTTATATGCATGGCTATGAACCAATACTGGCCATTTTGCTATTTTCTTGTGCTTTGGCACTGCATTCCAGACAGGTGGACTTGAAGCTACGTCTGGACTACCTCTGGGCTGTGCAGGTAAGTCATGGGACTTTCTAGTACTCATATACACAGAAATATGTCTGACTTTATGAAACTGCTTGCAAATATTTTCAGAACAAATTAGTAGGACTAAGACACTCTCAAAATCTTTCATGTCTGTTGAGGTTTATGGAGAGAAATTATTGCAGCCCTCTTTCCAGAGACCTATAAAATGCACTTGCTTTGGAGAAGTGATTTTTTGTTTGTAGTTGTTCCCAAAGAGCATATCATTAATGAAGTAATATATTCATATCTAAGGTACGTTATTAATGTACCTTAGATTTCAAATGTGGGAAATTGACTGTTACCAATATAAACTTGATATAAAGAAATTAAATACATGTTTTTTTTTTAATTCTTATAATGAAAAAAAGAAAAGGGCAAAAAAATTTAATGTTCAGGTAAACAGAAAAGAAGCAAATAAAACTTATAAAAGGAAATATACCCATATCATGGAATGAAGCTATGGAACTCTTTCCCAAAGGAAGATCAGAAACTTATTTAGATACCCCTCTGGGGCTTTTTTTTTTTGGAAAATATATTTCTTAATATTATCATATTCACAGCAAAAACTATAGAAATTATATTAGCCATAAGCAGGAGTGTCAGGAAAAGTCTATGTCCCCTCACTCTCCAACACTCCTAGTCCTACCTCCAAAGTGTTTCACACTGACCCCTGAGGGAAAGAGGAAGTTAGAGAAGATGTAAGTTTGGTTTGATGGAATTTGGAAGTTGCCATTGTGATAAATCTTACACTTTTACACTGTTGTAGTTCATAGAAGTCACATCCTGTTCTCACCTGGTAACTATGTTGTTAAGAGGACTGTATAAATCATTAGAGTGCTTGCTTTTACTTGTAAGATCAAGACTGCGACACATGGGTTAAACACATCCCTGGCTTTACTGTGCTACTTAAGAGTGGAGAAATCAGGAATGATTTAGCTCTATTATCTTCTACTCATAAAGTTTTTCTACCTAGCAGTTAAGTTGTGTTGGGACTTTTTGTTTGTCTCAGTATCCAAGACCATGTCTACCACCATGTTTTACTTACCCCTTTTATTGTTTTTTATTTATCATTTATTTATCATCTGAGTGAGCTTTAAACTTATCTTGTTCTATAATTGCTGTGGACTCTGTGCTGTTTAACTGAGTCAAGAATGCATGACCATTTCATTTAATTTTTGTTCTATGACCCCAGTATCAATAGGTGCTGAGCCTGTCAGCCTCAGAAGTTTGTGTTGCACCTACTGATAATGGTCTGTGCTTGCTGTGGTGCCAGATCTTCCAGCATCTTAAGTGTTGTTCATCATTCCTGCTACTGTGATTTGCATGGTGAATTGTGCATGCCTAAGGAATGTACTATTTAAAGATTCTTAGTTTTAAATTGGCTTTTAATTAGGAATCCATTTTAAAAATCCAAGTACAGGAAAGTAATGGGATGTTTGCCTGCTGAAAAAGCAGAATTGGACAATAGTAAGGGAAGAAATATAAACTTTTCCTGCTATCTTGGAGCCATGTTTTACAGAAATATCTAGTCACCTGCTGCAATTGTTAAAACCATTGCACGTTTACTCCAAAGGAAAATAAAGGAAGTTAAGATGCTTATCAAATTTCAGTAACATCCATCAGCATCTTCAGGTACCTAGAAAACAGCATTTCAAAAAGAAGATAAAATGCTATTTTCAGATCTTTCCAATTGCAAATCAGGTACATAAGTGCTACCATCCTGTCTGTGGGATTTGCGTGACACAATCAGAAAGAGTAAAATCAGTGAAGGTAGGAAATTCAGAAATTAGGGATCATCATAACTGCCAAACTTTTAAATCAGTATGCTGGGTAGATGCTTGGCCTCTTTGATGGTCTGGGCATCATTCTCGATTCATAATTCTCCGTGGAAGATCTATTCCATGTACAATAAATAATAATGTATATATTGTTTTAAGGAATGTTGACCTGGTTTGCATTCAGTGTATTGGGTTGAAATGATACTCGGTACAAGGGCTAGATAACAACATGCAGAGGTACCGTTGTGATGGATATTACTGAAATGCTTTTGGTGTTTACCTTTTCAAATGGGTAAGTAAAAAAAACATTCTCTTTGTATTTATTAGGCTCTTTAGCATAATAAAAATCTGAGTGTTAGATACTCTGGGCAGACTGTTGGTAGGAAACATCTATGTGTTAAAACTGCCTTTGAGTAATAGGCAGACTCCAAACTACTAATTGTTTAACAACCATTAAAAGGAGACAAGGGAAAAAACACTATCTTGAGTGATAGTTTTCCCATGCTGCTGGACTGCAGAAGCCTGTATATGGTTTAACAGCATTCTTGGTCATGTTTCCCTGTGGCTGCAGTATTACTTTTCATCGAACTATGTTGGCTTAGCTTGGTTACATTCTCGGTAGCAGAATTTTTAGAAAATCCTTCACTTAAATGCACAGGATCTGCAGAGATATTCTTCCATTTTACAGGGTGAGTGTGCTGATTCTTTGTGCAAACACTGAATTGCATGAACTACTGGTAGAGCTAGAGACTCACATCTCCCAGTTGCCAGCCAGTGGTCTGTGAAAGACTTGAGCTAACACGGCACAATATGGATTTTAGGAAGTTGTGCTGGTGCTAGCTTATGACTGGAAGAATTTCAGACTCAAGGGCTATTCTGGAAGCTGGAAGCACTTTGTTTGCTTAAGTTTTAGCAATCTGATTGCAATGCTAATCCTGCAAAAACGTTCTCAGATGAATAAAACGATTAATGGCATACAGCTGCAAAAGAAAGGATTTTGTCAGTAATTTTTTATTTACTTCATCATGAACCACAAACAGTCTAGTACTAACTAAAAGATACTTTAAATGCTGAAATTATCCTGCAAGTAATACTATTATTAAGAAGAATATGTTGATAGATTCACAGTGATCTATGCTAATGTTGGAGGAAAACCCAAAACTGTGTTTTGAGAAAAAGCAGACAAGCAAAACTGATTTTAAAAATTACGTTTCCTAGAAAAGTTAATCTAATGCAAGTGCATGTGTTACATAACCAGAACAGAAGTAATACAGCATGTTTTATGCATATGATGTGAAAAAAAAAATACATTTTCCAATTGATGATAAGTTGTTAAAAGATTTATATTGTACTTATTGTTCACATGTCCTTGGTCATATAGGTTCTTGTTGTTTTTGTCCACTTTTTTTCTGTGTCAAATTTTAACTTTTCTGAATATCACAGTATTTTCAGAATTTTTTTTTAACAGGTAATGGGAGGAGAACTTTGGTTTCTACATCACATTGTTGAATGACTTTATGTGCCTCATGACAATAGCTGTGAATGGCAAATATAGGAATATTTTACTTATTTATGACTGTTAATCACTTTTGCTTACACAAATTAATCGGCAAAACAGCAAAAAAAAAAAAAAAAAAAAAAAAAAAAAAAAGAAAAGACAAATAAATACAAGCAACAGGTTTATGAAGAAGCTAAAACTGCCAAAAATGCAGTTGCTTGCTTATCCAGGATTTGTCACAGGAAGAAAGTAAAAATAATACTGTGACATAACTGTTTGTTGTATTCTTTAGGAAATAATAGAATATCATTCAGCTATCTTTTCTAATGTGTTACACCTGTAAGAAATATGTATTCTACAATTGGCAGGCAAGACTTGCCGTGTGTACTTGCACTTTGTGTCAAAAATCCTGCCCTGTAGACACAGTGTGATGGGTCTTTGCTCTGTGGTTTTAGTGCCACCTTCAGGTACGAGGATCATGTTTCTGCAGCACCGGTGCCCAATTTAGCTGTATCTTGAAAAAGTGGATTTTTATGTGATAACTCTTCAGTCAGTGGCATTCCTACTGCATTTTCATGCCTATTAAATAGTCATCTTAGAGCTCAAGTGATAAAACAGTACAGACCACTTCCTGAACAGAGGACATATAATAAGTTACCAGCAATATAAATACTGTGGGATGCTGTGTGACTGCATAAAATGTGATAACTGTCTATTATATTGATGTGAAATGCCGTAGTACCAAAGAACATTCTAGATTTTGTCACCAGATGCGAAGAAAAAAAACAAATCTTGCTTTTGAATACTACAGCTCTTTAAATACAGTTAAAGTCTGCAAAATGACCTAACTGCCACGAATACAAAACAGATAGAAGCGAAAAAACAGCGTGTTGAAAATAATGTTGCTCATGCCTATGGATTTGCTTTCTTTTTTTATTCTCACAATAATCTGTCTTGTTTTTTTGAACCAGCAGCTACTGCATAAATATTATGCTGGCAGCTTTCCTTAATGAGCTAACAGGAATGGGGACAAATAGATGAAGATTTGGTTGCTCTTTAGCTGCCTGGTTAATATTTACACCAGGAATGTAAATACCTGTGATGTGTGTTATTTTAATCTTTCTGCAGCCCCGAGTGCACCTTCTCCATTTGCAATGTCTGTTTTGCCTGGGAAAGAGTGATGCCTACACATTCTTTCATCTCAGCTGCTCAAAGAGTAGGCACTAATAGTTCATGAGTCACAAGGAGGGAAGACAGTTTTCATTTGCATTCTCCTGAAGGGCAGAAAGCAGGAAGATGGAAAAAGGTCCAGAAAATACCAGTTATTGTTTTGTTTTCCTCCCCACAGGGCGGTGTAATAGATAGTTTTAGAGTCCTCACTTGCTGAACAAGATCAAGTCCTTTTTTACTTCACCTTTACTCCTTATCTTTGCTTGCAAGGGATAAAAGGACAGCTTGCAAGGGACAGAAGGTGAGAGGATGAATACGCAACTCTAGGCAGTAGTAGCAGAGAAGGTACACTTCAGTTCACATTCATAGCACATCACTTTAAAGTTCCTGGCAGATCACTTTAAAGTCCAGATGATCCACACAAACTTTAGATGTTTGACGTGTCTGTATGGTGTAAGTACAGCCCATGCAGACACTGCAACATAGGTACCAGCAACTGTATAACAGTAGTAATATGGCATGTGATCTAAGCTAATATACTTTGCTTTTTAACATGACTCCAAAGGAGCACTAAGCTAATTCCATGAATGTACTGCTTCCAGGTCTGGTATTAGGTCAGGCAGAGCTAGCTCAGCTTTTTCTTCATGGCACTGCATTGCCACACATAAGCATTGCCTGTGCAAATGTGTCTCCCTGAACCACAGGGAGAGGGTACACTCCCCTCTCCCTGTTGGCTAGGAAGCGACTGACCTGAAATAGGCTGGGACACAAAAAACTGAGCACTTGACTGACATTCACCTTATTTTTCTATTTATGTAATTTGTCTCTATCTAGGGTTTGCTACCACTACCCACCATGGTGTTATTCAAGGATGTTCATAACCTTAGTGATCATAACCTCATCTCATTTCTGGCAAT
Source organism: Anseranas semipalmata (assembly GCA_013399115.1). Taxonomy (NCBI): domain Eukaryota; kingdom Metazoa; phylum Chordata; class Aves; order Anseriformes; family Anseranatidae; genus Anseranas; species Anseranas semipalmata. The sequence continues at coordinate 82,811 of VXAA01003689.1, read as the reverse complement.
TGAACCTTCTCAGAGTCAAAACTGTATTTAATATTTTTGCATCTGAAGAGAGGCTTGCTAGGTGTATTGCAAATACAGCATTCTACATGTGTCTTAGCAACAGTGAAATCCATGATGCCTTTCCCTGCTCTTTGAGCATTTTGCCGCCCCTTCAAAGTTATGTCTTTGGTGGTTTGCTTTTAGCCACTAGCTAACCACTGTGGTGGTTTGGTTTAGCCTCTTTGGGCTGTGGTCCTGTTGTTGTGAACAGTCACACCCATACCTGTGCACACAAGGTAGTGTCATTGGAATTTCTCTCCCAGTAGTTTCATGACTATATTGAGAAAAAAGCAACACTTGCCTCTAAGTTCTCTCAGAAGGAAACAACTGGAAACCAAACAGGCTGGACTGACATTTCTCCATTACTTTATCACAGAATCACACAGCATCACAGAATGGTTGAGGTTGGAAGGGACTTTGAAGATCATCTAGTCCAACCCCCCTGCCAAACAGGGTCACCTAGAGCACGTTGCACAGGATCGCATCCAGTCAGGTTTTGAATCTCTTCAGAGAAGGAGACTCCACAGCCTGTCCAGGCAACCTGTTCCGGTGCTCTGTCACCCTCACAGTAAAGAAGTGCCCCCTCATATTCAGCTGGAACTTCCTGTGTTCCAGTTTGTGCCCGTTGCCTCTTGTCCTGTCGCTGGGCACCCCTGAAAAGAGTCTGGCCCCATCCTCTTGACACCCTCCCTTCAGATATTTGTACACATTGATAAGGTCCTCTCTCAGTCTTCTCTTCTCCAAGCTAAACAGGCCCAGCTCTCTCAGCCTCTCCTCATATGAGAAATGCTCCAGTCCCCTCATCATCTTAGTAGTCCTCCACTGGACCCGCTCCAGGAGCTCCATGTCGCTCTTGTACTGGGGAGCCCAGAACTGG
>VXAA01003689.1:3660-72614 GCA_013399115.1 Anseranas semipalmata | reverse complement strand
AAAGAGAAAGAGAAAGAGAAAGAGAAAGAGAAAGAGAAAGAGAAAGAGGAGAAAGAGAAGAAGGAAAGAAGGAAAGAAGGAAAATTCAGTACTCGAGAAGATAATGCATGTGCTGTAGTCACCATCAAAAGTTCCTTCTCACAGACAGCAGAACGGGTTAGATTCCTTTCCAAAACCTTCCAGCCTGGGCCTTTCATTGTTTTTCACACTGGTATTTCAGCTGCTTCCCAGTACTATACAAATGTAATGCTTAACACTGTTTTGTTTCTAGGCTAAAAAATCAATTTATTCCCATCTGAGTACACTAGCAGATTTTGCAATGGAGATGTTTGACGTTCTTGATGAAATCAACTATCAGTCTTACAACGACTTTGTCCTACGAGTTGGTAAGTCACGTTTCTACAGTTATCACACAAGAGGAACACTGTTGTTTTTTGGCTTTCCTTGTGCTGTCTGGAGAGGACTGCCTGCCCTGCATTCCCGAATAAAACCGAAAAGCTTTCTTATAGGAGGTGCACATCCATGTAGAAGATGAGCAGGCTGAATGGTCAGCATCAGTATTAAAGACTTAAACTTGTGTCCAATTCCAGTCTGTTTACTTAGTCTATGCACACCTAAAAGGAAACTGCACTAATATTTTTATACGGTATTATTAGTGTACACAGTAATGTGGCTTACATTGCTTTGCACTGCTAAACAGGTGCAAACTGAGTCTGGCTGTATTTAACTGTTAGGTACTCCTGCATCTGCATAAACATTGTTGGCATTAAAAGTGTGGTGGGAGCTTTTCATAGAATCATAGAATATCCTGAGTTGGAAGGGACCCACAAGGATCATGAAGTCCAACTCCTTACTCCACACAGGACCACCCAAAAATCAAACCATATGTCTGAAAGTGTTGTCCAAATGCTTCTTGAACTCCAGCAGGCTTGGTGCTGTGACCACTTCCCTGGGGAGCCCGTTCCAGTGCACTACCAACCTCGCAGTGAAGAATCTTGTCGAATCTGAACCTCCTCTGACACAGATGCATGCCATTCCTTTGGGTCACCAAAGAGAAGAGATCAGCAACTCCTCCTCCAAATCACCTCAAACAATTCTTTCTGTCAGGACATAGTTTGAACAAAATTTCTTAATAGGAAAGACTCATTTCAAGGATGGAAGTTTTGCTTGGAGAAAGCCAGAAGAGAGAAGGAGACTATGACACTTGCTAGACATGAAGAATCAGAACCAAGTGTATGAATCTCTATCACAGTTATTGCACTCTGCTGCAAAAAGCACTCTCAATGCATTTTATTGGTGTTCCTCCATTTTGTATAACTAACAAAATACTAATTTATTGATATTTTATTTGAAAGAGAAACTTGACCAAATATATAGTCCAGGATTTATAGCACTGATCGAGATTCAGTGGATGATCTATACATATTTGAATATGTAGATATCTTGTATATATATGGATGCACATTTAATTTCATTCAAATGTAAAAAACAAAACAAAACAAAAAAAAACCTTACATCTTGAAAATTTTCAGTGCACAGGGAAACTTTCCTGATGAATTCTAGGCTTTGGTATACAGTTTCAAAAGTTCTACCTTTAATTTTTTGTTATGCTGTTATTACACATAATTTTTACCAGTCTTCACACACGTTTTGGTAAATGAGTACTGTTTTCCCCAACAAATCAAATCCTCTGATCTTCACAACACAGTCCTTCCCGTGGAATCCTTTATATGTCATTTCATGTCTTACCTTTCTGAGTCCTTTCTCCCAGCCTGCTTAAGGAGCAAGTTTTTCTCTTCCCTTCTTTCATCCCATCCCACTGTTCTCCAGTGGTATTTTCACCACAGTTGTCATTTACTTGCATATTCTAACACAGAGAATGTTTTCTCCAGCCTCTCTTTATATATTTTTTTGTGGCTGAATTTTGAGAGCAGGCTAGACAAGGGGAAAAGTGAAGTTGCTAGCAGTGGGATAGTGAGAAAGACCAAAGACATCAAAGATGACAATGGCAGACATGCATCTTTGTCCTTCTGTATATCTTGATAATTAGAATTCTGAAATTCTTTTTGAACCGTATTGTAACTGGTCTTCCCAGGTTCAGAAAGGGGCAGTAGAGAAATATCTAAACCCCATTCTACTGCATAACTTGCCTGGGAAAGGCCTTGCATGGAAGGGAGGGTTTCACATTTACAGCTTGTCAGGGCACTCAGAAGAAGGAACATCCCCTTATGTCTTTCAAACAAGGTGTCAAAATCAGTCAGAAATGTAGAAGGAAGCTCAGTGGTTTCCCAAAAAAGATGCTTGAGCTATTTTCACATACTGTCCTCTTATTACACTGTTTCCTTGAGTTGTCTAGTACTGATAACCAATATGACATGCTTCTCTTACTCCATTCCTTCTGTTTTCAAGGCCACTGTTTCTTTTCAGCTTGGAAAATCCCCCCACTAGAAGGCTTTATATGAGCAACCACAGTGGAAGTCATAGCAAACAATTAAAGATCTTTAAAAAATTATCTTGAATTCTTCCACAGATAAACTCTGTAGTACCACTGCTTTTCTTCTTTTCTTAAAACAAAGAAAATCCACAGATGAGCCAAATTTTTATGTTGTTTATCATATTGCATTTCCAATAAGATAGCTCTGTGGAACAGGCTGCCCAGGGAAGTGGTTGAGTCACCATCCCTGGATGTATTTAAAAGACGTTTGGATGTAGAACTTAGCGACATGGTCTAGTGGAGGGATTGTTAGTGTTAGGTCATAGGTTGGACTAGGTGATCTTGAAGGTCTCTTCCAACTTGGAGGATTCTGTGATTCTGTGTGATTCTGTGTATGTCTTTGTTTTGTTTCTAAAACTCTTACAAATCCAAAAGTCCAGTTGGCATTAACATACATTGTGTCATATGACCAGAAAAATTCCAAGGCATTTGTGTTAGGTCTGTTTTATAAGATTTATGTTTTCCTTCAATAATATACGGTAGTGTTTGAAACAACTGAAAAGCCAAATTTGCTATTGTTCTGATTTTAGGTATTAATGTCGGGCCTGTAGTGGCTGGAGTCATTGGAGCCAGAAGACCACAGTACGATATCTGGGGAAACACTGTAAATGTTGCCAGCCGGATGGATAGTACTGGAGTGCAAGGGAAAATTCAGGTGAGTGCATTTTGAGCTAATTTTACAAACTTTATGTACCTTCTGTTTTATATGTGGTTCCATTTTCAAGACTGCTTAGAAAATGCAGCTTCACTTGATCTTGTGTTTTTTTCTGAATAGAGCAAAATTCTCCAGATGAATCAGGCATCAAATGTGTAGTTGTTTTCCATTAGATGCTTCACTGCTTCATGAAATCCTCAGATAAATCATTTCTCATCAGAAGAAACAGGGTTCTCAGCTGCATGGCACTCAGTTGGAGACAAGCCTGGGAATGCCAACACTGCATGGCACAGCCCTTGTGCTGTAGGAATTTTGCCTGAATAAGGACTACAGGGAAGGGATCTGTGTCCATTTGCATCCTGCTGCATTTTATATGTCTTTAAAAATTCCTCGGATACTTTGGATCAGAGAGGCTACATGGACAGAATATTTTTCTACTAGAGCTTGGCTAGAAGCAATGCTGCATCTCTCAAAATCTCAATGAACTCTTACCAGCCTGTATCCAAAATACCTGTTTAGTCTCCAGGGATCAAAAGTCCTTTCAGAGTAAATTACCGTCACTAGAATTGATCCAGCTTACAAAAGTGGAGAATTTGGCTACATATTTCTGATAAACAGAGTTTAATTCGGCTGTGTGATTATTCAGCTTGAGACCAGAAGTTCTGCTTCTCAGATTTCAGTTTGGTCAGTGATTTTAAATTCCTTAAGAAAACTCTTAGTAAGCCCAAGAGCAGCAGTAGGTGCTAATTCATTCTGCTTATGTGTTCTTCACAACAGATAAGTAAAATGGGGAGGGGTTGGCAGTTTTAGGATTAATCTTATATGAACAAGAAAAACTAATAATTCTTTTTTTTTCTGTCTTCAGGTGACAGAGGAAGTTCAGAGGATATTAAAGAGGTGCAGTTATGAATTTGTGTGCAGGGGTAAAGTCAGTGTAAAGGGAAAAGGTGAAATGTTGACCTATTTCCTGGAAGGAAAAGCCAATGGAAATAATCCACAAACACGGTCTTTAAACTTAGAGCGGAAAACATACCCTTACGGAAGAGCAAACATTCAAACAAAACTGGGCACCAGCTGTCCATCAGTGTCCTCAGTTGCTAGCTTTACTGTAAAAGCTGGGCTTGGAGCAGTTCAAGCATCTGCCACTCACACAAATCAAACACTGCATTATCTTCCCTCTGTGCCGGCTGTGAAGGAGGCATAGAGTAAAGGAGATTTGGTTGTGCCATTTGCAGTGAACTTTGAGAGCAATGGTTCCCTGAATTTTTACCAAGAGATCAGAGGTCATATAGGCCATGGCATTAACCAAGGACCACTACAACCCAACCAAAGAGAACTTGGGAACTGTGTAATGAACTCTTGGGATGGAACATATAAGGGCTAGCAATTCTGTTAGAAAAGTCAAAACCTGATTTTCTGGAAATAAGGAATATTTTCTTGGCATTTTTAATGGATAAATGAAAAAAAAATGAGATAAACGTGCAAGCAATGATTTATGTGTGTGTGTATATATATGTTTTAATCTATATATGCACATATACAAACACTCCTATGTAGACTTAATATAGTTATATATATAAAAACATAAAAATATGTATTTATTTACACATCCACCTGCGATGACATAGCAAAGAGATTATTCCCCTTTCTGTCATAGCCAGCATTGTTGGGTCTGGGATTAGAAAAGTTGCATTTAGTCGTGGAGTGTGTGGCAGATGAAGGTTCTCTTGGGCTACAGCAAGAGTTAGAAAAACTGTGCTCCCAGTGCATGAGTTAAAGCAATGAGAAAAGTGTTCATTGCATTGTCAGGGACAGATTAATGAAGGCTGGATTCAGCTAATTGCTAAACATTATGTATATTAAAATTCTACTTGCATGCTCCAAAAACTTTGAAGAAATTCCAATTCAAACCACAACACTAGGATATAAAGTAGATAAACAACAGAACTTAAATTTTGGCAGAAGAGCAATATGTTTTCTTTTTCCATTAAAAAAAAAAAAAATCCATTGGGAAAAAAAAATCCATTGGAAAAAAAAGGTGGTAAAGTTTAAAAATTGCAGCTTCTTCACAGGTCATGTGATTCTGTGTGAGACAGAGGAGCCACCCTGCAAACACTGCAATATGCTTAAGCAGTATAGAAACATTCCTTTATGTACAATGATGATTTTATTGAAGAGCAGAAGGATGGTATTATAAATAGGATGTCTTCTATAAGCAACATCGGTCTTTCAGCTCAGTTCCAGGACTTAGCTATACCTCTCTAAGCAACTCAAAGAATATTCCTGTACTGCAGACAAAGATGCTTTTGCTAGTTTTGTGCTCTTTGTATGTTTGCCAAGTCTTATGTCTTAATTGATTTTTAAATTGATGCCACCATTTTGGGTTTTTTTTTTGTTTGTTTGTTTTGTATCTTGATTCTATCCAGGCTCAGTCTTCAAAGCTGTACAATTATAGAAAGCTTTAATTCTGAGAAACAAGCACAGTCAAACTTTGCCTAGACGAGGAGCACACTGGTAAACATGCCATGAAAGTGAGGGCTGCTCTTAATCTGCATAAAAGGGAACATGTTTTGACTTCTTTTTCCTTTAATACAGCCCACATCTTATCATACATGGTTTCATTTTGAAACACCAGTCTGGATGTGAAATGCATTGTGCATCTCTGTACTTGAGGAGGGGGCAGTCTAGGGCCATTCTGCCAAGGGTGACAGGTAACATGCTCCATGGACAGCTGCCATAATATTCTAATAGGGATGCACAATCTAACCAGCCTGACTGCTTTCCAAAAGAGAAGCAAAGCTTTACATTTTCTGAAAATATGCAAAACTTTCTTTTAGTTCAAAAATAAAAAATAAAATAAAACAACTGTAGAAGTTTTCCAGGTTGTACAATAGAAAACTTACATGTACTAGATGCAACATTTCTCTTTGGGGAGCCTATTTTGTTACTGATTTCAGTGGAAAGAGGATACTGAGTGTGATTCGTCTGCAATCAGCATTTGCTTTGGAGCAGTCATTACTTCTGTGTTAAAACCACATGGACAAATTTTATGTCAACATATGCGAATAGTTAAAGAAAAGCTGTAGGAGTTTCTGTTCCCCATGTAGCTATATCAGACTGCTGTGGGACTCCACTGGTTTTCAGCAAGGTTTTACCTAGTTTTTATATATCCTGTCAGCTAGGTGCTTCATTACAAAGCTAGCAAAATTAGTGGTGTGATTGAAGTAACTATAAACAACTGAGGATTGCTTCCTAACTATTAGGTGTATCCGCTCTGGCTGACCTGTGAAAAATCACTGAATTTCTTTATATCCCTAACATCCGTCCAGTTCACAGGTATTATTCTAGAATTATTTAATTCTGTTTTGGAGGCATTCAAAGACATTTAAATAAGTACATATAGAGAACAAAAACTTAAAATAACAAATATTTACAAAATTAAACTGAATAAATGGTATCCATGCAAAGTGCACTGCATATTTTAGGTTTCCTAGTAGGTTTATAAGAATTAAATCATCTTGCAATTAAGTTACATATTTAACCAAAATAGAAACTATTATGTCCAATAGCATTAATCACTCAGTTCCACTCACAAAGAGCCCAAGTTACACATTTTTTGTATCAGTGGACTTGGTATAATTTTACCAATAATAATCACAGAATCACAGAATGGCTGAGGTTGGAAAGGACCTCTGGAGATCATCTAGTCCAACCCCCCTGCCAAGCAGGGTCACCTAGGGAATGTTGCACAGGATCAAATCCAGGCGGGTTTTGAATATCTCCAAAGAAGGAGACTCCACAACCTCTCTGGGCAAACTGTTCTTCCAGTACTCTGTCACCCTTACAGTAAAGAAATGTTTTCTCATATTCAGCCGGAACTTCTTGTGTTTCAGTATGTGCCATTGCCTTATGTCCCATCGCTGGGCACCACTGAAAAGAGTCTGGCCCCATCCTCTTGACACCCTCCCTTCAGATATTTGTACACGTTGATAAGATCCCCTCTCAGTCTTCTCTTCTCCAAGCTACACAGGCCCAGCTCTCTCCGCCTCTGCTCATATGAAAGATGCTCCAGTCCCCTAATCATCTTCATAGCCCTCCGCTGGAGGATAATAAAACTTTATTTCTACCTGTACTGTTATTACAAAGCCTCTTCAGATCCTAGTCGTAGATCTGATAGTACATGACCACATAGACCAAATACAGACATTGATCCACTTCAAAAGCTTACAATGGAAGTATTTCTTTTTTACTTATTGTAACAGGTCCAAAATATAGTCATATTGCCATTGTTCCTTTTATCACTAAATTAATAGTGAGCAGAAATGAATTGCTCCCTCTGCTAATATTCTGGGGACTGTTCTCATTCCCAGACTCATTCCCAGCCTAGTTCTGGAGTAATGTCAGTGGAAGATCATGTAGCAAAGGTTCTCCTTTACTTTGGGCAAAGGTTTTCTAAGCCTGATCCTCTTCTCCAACAGACGAATGAGGCAAGTGTCTTTTGTAAGGATGTTTTTCATGTTGAATGGAAAGGACCAGATAGGTGCACTCCATTGGCTAGCTAATCGTAGGGCCCTTTTGCAGGAGATCTGTGCCTCTGGAGCAGGAAGAGTGCACCAGGATGTCTTCTGGCACTACAGCTGGTCCAGTTTGCATGTGCTATCTTAAGCCATCAGTGATGGTGTATTTAAAGTCAGTTTCCAGACTTTCTCTGCATCTTAACATTAATGTTTTTGTTATGGTTGTTTCTGCTGTTTTTATTATGGGGAAAGGTGTAGTTTTCCTACTTCTATATAGTCTTGGACTGAGCAGTACACTCATGAAAAAAGTTCAGCCAAGTCACAAAAGAGTAAAAAGTCACATGAAAATGATAGGCAATGTTTATCAGCCATTTCAACAGAGAAGTCTAAGCACCCATTTAGAACATGATGTAATGAAGCTGTTCTCTTTCTTGCCTTTATGCTTTCCCTTCCTATTCATATTATTTTCCCCCTTTTCCTTTTTTGTGTACGTTTATTTTATTTCAGGCCTTGTGTAATAGCTTTAAGTGATAGATATAATCTCTCTGCTCTTTTGCATTCTTTGATATCTTCAGTAAGTTGTATACATGGAAAGAGATAGTAGTAAGACTTCTAATAACTATACAAATGGATATTTTCTGCCAAATTAGAGAAGCCTGCCATAATTTTTTTATTAACAATTGGCTGAAGATCATATGTGGCCAACTCCAATATCCTTGAAAATAGTACTGTGGGATTTGGTTTGGACTTACTTCAGCACATGCAATTGTGTTTCCTATCTTGCATTTATTAATTTCCTGGTCAAGCTCTGAAACTGTTGACTAGGTGACTTTGCTGTAGCCCCAGCAAGGACTCAGTTCTGCCCCACAGTACCCAAAAGTCCCTTTCTTTTAAATAAAGGTGGCTACATGGTGTATTGTTGGCAGAACAGCCTCCTGCACTTCTGTTCACTGTTCTGTGCAGCTGTTAGCTTGAAACAATTAACAGATATGAGCCCTACAACAATGTGATGCCATTTTGGCACGTCATTATGTGTCAATAGCAAGCACAATATTTCACGTTTGCACGTTTTCTCTTTAAGATAATAGTAATAGTTGAAATTTTTTGTTCTTTATATAAGGAAATAAGTATCAGAGATGTTCGAACTTACTTCACTGTCTTGGGAGCTAATTTCAAAGTGTTCCTGTACTACCTTTATCTTTAAATGATTTTTTAATTATTATTCTCTGCTGAGATTACAAAATAACATTCAGATGAATTACTGGCTAGATATTTCCAAACATTTTCCATTCATATTGACTAGAAACATATTTTATCCAGCCTGTAAAATGCATTGTTATGTGTAGCTGCTTCCAGCTGTAACAAGTTGCACTCCATTGTGTTCACTAAAACACATGCAAATTGTCCCTTGCTTTCTGTAGGTGAGACTGAGAGCAAGAAGCTTCAGCACATAGGGCTGAATCTGCATCCCTTATGGACCCACAAGGCCTGCAGAAATCACCAGGGGTTTAGCATGATTACAAAGGTTAGGAGTAGAGCTTCTGTAGGCCAAGTTCTGCTTTGGGTTACAGTGATGTCTCACAATAGTATTGAACTGAAGTCACTATTTTACAACACTGTAACAGGGTAGACTATGAAAGTCTCTTTCATACTTTTGCCCATAATTTGTCTGTAAGGCAAAAGAAAGTAGTTGGGAGTCACTGTTTGAAGGGGAACAGTATAAGACCTGTGCCATTTCAGTGCTTTGAGGAGTGCAAACACAATAGTAACTAGTGTGAATCATTTTCATGTGTTGAATAAATACCTGCTTGTAGCAGAATCAAAGTATTTTCTCTGCATCAGCAAATCCAGATTCTGTATGTGTTCTGCCCAGGCAGGAGGACTATTTAGCCATAATGTTCTTTCAAGTTAGAGTTTTGTATTACAGTGAAAACCAACATTTTTTAATTTGTGATAAACCTGTATTATAATGCCTTATTTATTTTTAATCTTGTACAGTGTTACAAAACAATGGAAAACATTGGCCTTTCATGTATTATTCACTTTAAAAGATGTATTGTGTGAAATTTTGTAGATAGTTTTAGCTTTGACAGGTAATTGCATGTACACTTGTATAAAAAGAGGCAAAAAGGCACACTTTTAACAAATTTTTGTAACAGACATTTTACATGTGCATGGAGATTATAAATCCTTTTGAAATGGATGTCCTTTTGGTTTTCCTTGCAATCTACTGCATGCCACTCATGCCTGACTTCAGTAAAACAAAACAAAACAGTAAGTTTTACTAAATATGTTTGACATATCACTTCTGGCACAAAGTTAAATCCACTAGTTGCATGTGTGTTCAGCAAAGCAACATCAAAATGCAAACAGCAAAATAAGAAGAAAAATAATTTAATGATCGTGATCTGCCAACCTCAGTGTTCCAAGTTCCGTAATACAGTATATGAAATGTGTTATCAACATCTATGCTGTTTTATAAGGTACCTTATGGTTATTAGAAGCAATAAACTCTACTTACTGTAATACAAAAACCAAGCAGATATTGTAGTTCATAATGATGTAATATCTGACATTCAATGGGTACTCTGTGATACTGCATTTGATGTAGTATTGTCATCATGCAGGACCAAGTGTCAAATCCATTATTGCTGTATGCAGGTGCAACACTATGGAAGGTAAAGGGGGTGAATTGGCCCATTGATGTTACCCAGAGTTAATTTCTAATGTGGTATTAAGTTATTGTATGTGGAAAGTACACAATGTGAATAGATTATTTTCCTAGATACATACATATGTATATATATGTATGTATATATGTAAATTCATTTTGTTGCCTTATTTTTGTTAGCTTTTTTGACCCATTTTCCAAATTACTTCTATTGCTAAGCATAAAATATTGAACAGAACTATTAGGAGAAGGTTCACTGGGTATTCTGGCTTTGAGCTGCCTGGGTCCTCCTGTGCTGATGCTACTCCTGCTCCTACTGAAGCCATGCTTACAGGGATGCCTCCCTTAGACATTACAGCCTAGCCCACAGTTTAAGCCCCCCGTCAATTAGTGACATAGAATTAATAAATAGATATCCAGTCCTCTTAACTGATTTTCCATATTGCAGCTGAACCAAACTTTAAATTTGGGAGAAATTTTGCATGCATCATTTTTGAAGTTGTCATATCTATGTCACTACAGCTAGGGACTACTTGAATTACTTACAAAATTGCTGTACGATAAATCAGAAGTATTGTAGGAGCATAACACTGAGGTTGGTGGCAGAGGAAAAAGGAGATGGACTGTGAATACTTTCTATTGTGGATTAACAAGGACTTCCTGTATTTTACAGATTGGAGCTAGTTTTATAATAGGACTTAGAAATCTGTTAATTTGTTTAATCAGGTGAATGTGAGGTTAACTAAGCAGTACACTTTCTGCAGGTGATTCTGTCATCAGAATGTAGATTCATACATCATGTCCCAGTTGTTTACATGCAAGAACAACTACCTTGTATTGATGATTGGCTTCATACAGCAGTTAAGGGTTTCTAACAGTCATAAACTAACTCATCTCAAATTCAGTGGGTTTTACAACTCAGTGTGGCATACTTATTGTGACTAATGACAATCTGGACTCTGCTTCTCTACCCTAACCCTGTTTATGCTTGGCTTTTTCCAGAACTCCGTATAGGCTTTTTTTGCCTCTTCATTCCTTTTAATCCCATCTCTCATGGAGTTTTCAGGCCACTCACTTCTGAACATATTTAAATAATGAATAAATAAGTAAATCTAAATAAATGGAAAAACAAGTAAAGGTTGGGTGGGGGCTGCCTATTGCTCTTTAATTATACTTCAAAATGTCACACTGCTTGGGTGGCCTTGTGTGATCTATAATCTGACCAATGCAAGGGCATAAACAGGAAAAGAAAAAAAAAAAAAGTACAAAGTTAGCAGGTGTCTGTTCACATTCACAAGAGTATTCAAGATCTCTTGGTGAACTGCTTTAAAAACTCCAGACAAAATCATTAGAAATAGTTGGGGGCTGTTACCTTTGATGCCTATTTTCTAATCATGAGGAAACGCTTTGAAATCTGAATTAGCATTGGTAGATATACATAGTCAATGTGCTGAAGGGACTAGATTTTACTTGTGCCTTACTGCATGCTAGAGGGTCTGCTTCTTTATACTGGGATCCCTGTTTTATGCCTACTGTGGCATCAGACATGTCATGCCAGCATAAGACTGAAGGAACAAACAGTGCTACATCACTGTGAACCTTTTTTACTACTTTCTTTCCTACTTTGGTTTACTACCAGCACAGCTATGCCAGTGCAAGGAATGATCCATATGTTTATAGATGGAGGCCACAGACAGGTATATGTGGGTCCAAGTTAAATAAAGAACAGATTTTCTAGAAAGCTCAGTGTGCACAGTGAGCTGAGTTTTGCAGAAAATCTGTCCAGATAGCTTGGAGCTCCTTTGAAAAAGCTGGCTGCCCTCCTTTTCAGAACAGGCTCATACAACATTTTGATTAAATATATCCAGAACACTTACTTGCAACTTGTAACTGCACTGCCATGTTTGCTAGACATAGGTTAACAGTCCTCATTGTGGGCAAGGCTAAGGTGTACTTTAATTACTGAGGTTTTGCACACTATTGTGTCTTACTGTTCAAGTGCCTGATCTACTACTTTGATCCCAGACCTGTCAATGATGACCTCAGTTATGACAATTTTGAGTTGGCACATTGAAGATGTTTAGGTGATTTCTCACTTTTTTTACTCTTTAGCGCACATGGGTGCAAAGGCTGTCTAGTCTTACACTTCAAATGCCACTCAAGTGATACATCAAGCATTTTTAATGAAATGTAGATGAAAATGAACTACCTGTGCCATCACAATATTGCTTAATGATAATTGCATTTCTAAATAATTACAATATAAATCCTTCCTACTTTTATTTTATAGTAATATTACAGTAGTTCAATTAAGAAAAAAGAAGTAAATGAACATGAATTGCTCCATTTACGTTTGCATATTTATGCACAAATTTGGACTTAGACAAAGCAAGTAATGAGTTTCTGTTCCATGGTCAAGCAGCTGATTATTACATAGAGGTAGCTTTGGAAAATGGAATGGAATTCCACTGTTATGGAATACAGTAAGAATTAAAGTAAGGCTTTCAGACTTTCCAGTCTGAAAAGCAGAGTCCAAGAGCAGTTACCATTTCTGGAGTAATTTAACCCCATTCAGAGAATTCTAGAACTGAAGAATTCTTTCCAGTGGAATTCTGACCAGAGGTTAAATACTTCTTCTTTTTCCATAATATACTTGTTTGTAGATTTGTCTGTATGTAAACGATAGGTCTATACACAGAATTTGGATAATGGTGCAAAACAGTATTAAGGGACACATTTCACAATTTCAGCAGTTTCAGCCAAATTTGATCCATCTCTCAAAATCCCTACCACTAAATCCCATGCTGCAATTCATAACATCTGTCTGGATTTTATCCTGTTGATTTAACCTTGTACTCTGCTGTTAGGAGGTTAATTTTAGCCCTTCTGGTATATGTCCATAGGTTCTGTTTGGAAATGTGATGTTAAGTATTTTTCTGATCTGGAAAGATTAAAAAGTGTATGTTTCCTTCTTTTCGTAATGAAATGTCCAGCATCCTAGAGTAGGAAGCAAAAACACACACAAAACATGCATTCTACAAACAAAATTGGTCTATCTACACATGAAGGCACAGTGTCCATTGTATGCTTACTCATAATTTTAAACATCCTACAAATACTCAAACACAGTAAATGCCATAGCAATAAGAGGAAAAGGAGTTAGGCATGCCTGCCGGCCTAACACCACTTAATTCTTCTTTGGTAGTTAAAATGTGACTTGCAGCTCATAAACACTGCACCGCTTGTTAAGAAATTGGTATGCCCCTCCTACACTTAACTCACCCTCAGTTGTGCAGCTCCATCACATTTTTATTGCAGGTGGCAACTGCCTGCACTAAGGCCTGCTTATTGTCTCCCTCTGTAGGTCCTCCATCACATGGTTGCCAGCCTTTTTCTTTAAAAAACGAACAACCAAAAAACACATTTTTTTCAAATATTAGGTGTTAAAGGGAATAGAAATAGATTTCACAAAATCTTGTTAGGAAGTGGCTGCATGTGACAGCAAATCCAAGAGGGTGGGTAAATGAACTCTTATGGTGGGAACGCAGACTCTAGCAGCTGGCAGCACACTGAGAAGCAAGGCTGAATCCTACCAGCTGCAGGCAGAGCAGCATCTATGCTAAAATTCTCAAAGAGAAACAGTTAAACAGGAGTGAGGTGGGCTAATTTACATCACGTTTAAAAAGTAAGTGCAAACCCACTTCAAAGGTGGTTGTGTACTCTGTGTCTGGATATCACTCTGTTAAAAAAATAAGAGCAAAGAAAGATACAGTTCAGGGGATTTATGAGGTTGGTTGAATTGGGGTATTCAATAAGAAGACCATGCTAGAGGAATCTTAAGAGCTGCTTAAGGTGCAGATGTTAGCAGCAAATTCTGCATTGTTTCCATACTAACTAGAATATTCTGCTTAGACTTTGGAAAAAAAAAAAAAAAAGCCTTTTGCATCAGCTAGAGATATTCCATTCCTCAAAGGGAAAACCACATGTACTCTTCTCTTTATTTAATTGGCATATGAGGTTCTTTTTAGGCATATGAAGATCTTTTAGTCTGATTTACAGCCCAGTAGAGTTAATGTTTATATTAACTTTAATGATTGTTGAATTGCTAGATCAGGCCTTACTTTAAGGTCTGTTCCTCTCCTACCCACTGATGTTGAGTGGGTTGTTGCCAGTGACTTTAAAGGGACCAGGAGGAAGCCTACTGTATCATAGTAGAAACATCTACATAGATAAATAAAATTAATAGTCCTAGCTTTAAGGAATGAACTAATAGGTCAAGATGTCATTTTTCCAACTATTGCAGCCCACTGATACCTATGAAAAATTTTTATAACTATATAGCTATACACTATATATATATGTATGTATATACATGGTACAATACAATAACTTAACACTGGGTAACTTCTAATGATAGATTTGCATTAATAATACGGGTCTTTTTATGTAAATAGAATATTGTAGAGTATCTTCCAGTCTTTTTCAGGATTGTTAAATTGAGAAGAGCAATTGAATATTTGTCCTATTTTTATGTTAAAAAGTGAATGGACTGAAATGTTAAATGTGAATGTAAATTTCTTATTGCAACTTTTATACTGAGTGTTTGCACTATTATAATTTCTGGAATCCAATAAAAAAAATAAAGGAAAAAAATCTGCTTGAATAAACAACTGTTTGGGATTGCTGTTTGCTTGCTTATTTGTTTGTTTTAGTGCAGTTGCATTCATTATTCTATACTAAGCTGCCTTTCAAAAGGTCCAAAAGACTGCTTCTTAGTTTTCAAGCTAAGAACATACATCTAGAAATCCTGCAATTTTACTTTCACAGTTGCCTTGGACTAAAGCACCTTATGGGACCAATCCAGCTCCATTGTGAGTCATGTTGACTTTCTGCATTGACCACAGTGGAAGCTGGCTTGGGCCAAGTCCTCCATCCATTTTGCAAGCAGAGGAAAGTAAACATGCACAAATACTGGCAAACTATTGGCCATAGAGACTAGAAGAAGGGGAGAGGAAGCTCATCTCTCTCTCTCCCTTTCCACAAGCCATCAAGAATTTGCCAGTTTGGGCAAGCTATGTGGATGCAGTAGATCATGTAGGCAGTTTATATCGAGAAAACAGTGTAAGATACAGAACCAACCTAAGCGCAGAATTATTAGTATAGGCTATCTTAAAATTCATTTGAAGACTGATAAAGTTATATCAGGTAACATGTCTCTCAAGAGACTCTGTAGACTTGGGCACAGTACCAAAGTAATTTGATTGTACCATTGCCAAATCACAGCAGACTGCCATCTGGCCAACACAGAGCAAAAGCAGAGGCACTCAGGTCTGTCACGCCTGTCCATGCAGATATGCCCTGAGATAACTTGGAAATGTAGAGTCCCTTGCGATGGAAAACAGCCTGGGCTCAGATGCAAGGGTTTTTCTTTTCAAATGCTAGACTAAGGCTCCCCAGCTGTTTCTGTTTCCCTTGCAGGTTAGAGAGCACAATATGAGTTGTACAGAATTATTGTGATGACAGTGAGTGTTATGGAACTGTTTTTGGTTTGCCCTTACACTAGTGAAAAGACTTGTTTGAGGCCTTACATAGCTATTTTTTATTTTCCTCTTCCCCTCTGAAAGAGAGCAAGCCAGATCTTCATGAGTTTCAAGCAGAATAGCTCTAAAGTCAAAGGGATCCAAATAAACTGAAAATCTGTAATTCATCTTTAATTGGAGCTATTCTGCCACATCGGTATTTTATGTCTTTTTCTTAATAATAAGATTTACTCTCACTGTGTTGTTTGGCGGGGTGTTATGCATCTAAATACATATATAGATATTGTACATAAAATATGTACATACACAAATATGTTAATGAGATAGTTAGCATACATTCTGGATTAATGACCCAGGTCAGGTACATTGAAACATTTTTCTGTCATGCCCCATTACACAGCTGAATCACTTCAGAGACATAATCACACAGTATGAGAATTTGTATTGCTTAAATAATTAGGTAGTATCAGCAGTGGGTTGCTCTGGTTACATTTTTGGACAAAAACACCAGCTCTAGTCTCTTTGGAATTTCTTGTTCAGGGACTGCATTCCTATAGCATAAACCACCCAGGGCTAGAAGTGGTGTTTTTGTCCAAAAATGTAACCAAAGGATATTGTCAATTTAAAACTGGGGGAAGGGGAGAACAGAAAATGAGAACACTGTACATCATCCAGGCATTATTGGTGCATTGCCATTGTATCTATGTCAAAACCTTCCAGTTTTGCAGCCATTCCCTAGGTCAGTAGGTCACCTAATGCACTGTTCCTGCTGGCAGAACATGATGTTCTGTTGTCCACCAGAATGAAATAATTATACAGGTACCAATCGTGGACCATATTCTTGTTTGGGTTATTCTTACGGGAAAAAAAAAAAAAAAAAAAGTATTTGGAAAGAGATCCACATAGTGGAAATTGTCTGTGACAATTCTGGCTCTCATTAAACCCACTGAACTGTGGAGAGAACATTTGAGGATGGGGATCTTGAGGTATAGCCAGGCTACTTAGGAGTCCTGATCTGATCCTAAACATCCAGTCCTGTGCAGATTATTCCTGCTATCAATTACAGTAATAGTTTGCACAGGTTTTCAGGTTTAGGGCTCAAAGAATAGAAACTGGCATTTAATTTTGCATTAATATGAACTTCCCAAGCCTGTGCTCTTTTTATACTTACAACCAGACATTACTCCACTATTATTAGATTTAGCCATAGCAAGTTAGTGATGAATAAGTAGAAAGAGCTAGTGGTGAAGAAGTAGTCATGATTATTATGAATGTTTACCTTTCAGTTTACTACCCTTAGTCCGAAGATGCCAATGAGGGCTTTCATAAACAGCGTGACATACCAATTACTATGCCACCACAGATGAAGTGGATGAGCTTCCCTATCACAAATGCTCTGCTTCACTAGGTCAGTGGGACTCTGATGACTTTGTTAGCATTGTCCCATCTCAGACCACCTGGGGATTTGTCTGTGGGATTCTAATATGATAAGAAAGAGCCATTGACAATCATCTGGCCTGACCTCCTGTAAAAGACTATACTCAGTCTGGCCACACTACTGCACTTCACAAACACAGCATTCTTTGTTTATTATTAGATGTAATAAAGTAAAGCAAATCCATCATTCTCTAGTCTCTGAGAGATTTGAAGTTAGACATTTGTTTGGCATTGGCCAAATTGTGCTTATACTGTTGCCAAAGGTCACGAAAGCATCACCGACTGTTTTCCCCCAAACTCTATAGTTACTCTGTATGTTTATTGGACTTTGGCAATAATATTATGTGCTCCTCAGCAGCACTGCCAACATAATTAGAAAGGAGCAGTCATATCAGAAAACACACAGCAAGTTACTGAGGAAAGGTCCCAGTTGAATATTAACTCAGATGGACTTCTGGGGTGTAGAAACACGTAGAAAGTGTATAGGACACTATCTAGTGAACAAACAACATGCAGATAGAACACATTGTGGCACTCTGGTAAGACTGAAGTGGATAAGCATATAACGAGAAGGAGTCATTGACGTAATTACAAAGGCAGGTGGTGACACATTGATTTTATGAAGGTTAATGACCTCTACTGCTATTAAAATGTACCTAGTTTCTTACCACTTAGGTAATTTGACTTTTTAAAGTCAAATATTAAACAGCCAGACCTTTGGATAAAAAGATACTTTTCTTAGTTTGGCATTCCCCACAATGTTTTAGAATGGCTACTTGTATTTTATAAGCTTATTTAAACAAGAAAGGCAACAATTTTTAATGCCTTCGGGTTTTATAATTGATTATAAGATAGCAACTTCTTTAAATATTTTCAATCTAATCCTCCTCTCACATAGACACCAAGCACTGTATCTGAGGGCAGAGCTGGGTCCTGCTGTGGGACGGTGTGGCACTGAACTTGCCTATGAGTTCTGATACAAAACAAAAGGATAAAAGTCTGCTCCTTAAAGCTATTGTTTACTCAAACCTACATTAAAGCAGAAAAAAAAAAAAAAAAAAAAAAAAAAGACTGATAGAATATTACTTTCAATTCCCTACAATTGTTGGACCAAGATGGAAATTTTCTAACTTTAACATCTAAACTAAAAGCATTTAAGAATGTTTGCAATTGTTCAAAGTCTCATTATTCCTTACACTCTCACTGAAATTAATCATATGGAAGGAGATTTAGATGTTTAAACAAGGGTTTGACTTTCTGAGTAGCTGCAAAACCCAGTCAGCATATCACATTGCAGTTCTGAGTGTGCAAAATCAGATTTGCTGTCCCACTGAACAGACCCAATCATAGCAGAGGTACACTACCCCAAATCAGCAACACACTTCATGACTCAGTGTATTGCTAGTTCAGAGCTGTCTAGGATTCCCTAAAGCCTCAGGCTGCTTATAAGATGCTCCTATGACAGCAATTGTAGTGGGAATTGTAGCACACTTACGTCTGTCCCTGGACAATGTAGCCAAAGACACTGCCTTTGCCTCTGGCCGGAAAAAAAGATCATTGCTACACTTCCATATTACTGCTATAAATACCATCCCCCCCACCCCCTTTTTTTTCTCCAGTGATCATAATATCTTAATTTAGCATTCTACTGACAATGAGAAAAGTCTTCCGAAAGGCCAAAACAGTTAGAGAACAGATACATACATAAATGTGTATAGCTTGTTTAACAGACCACAGACGGTTATAATCCTTGGTTTCTAAAGATTTCAGCAAAGTTCCTTCAAAACATATATATTAAATGACTGTCCCCATAGTATACCCTATCACAAATCTCAGGACACTCAGTAGTGTCCGGGCATGTAATTCCTACTGAAAAAAGTGGAAATAAAGTGCTAAGGTGCTTTTGGAAAGTCCCAGTGGGCTCCTTCTTGCAGCTAAAGAACCTAAGAAGAAGGTTCTTTAATACCTAAATGGCTGTAAATTTAGGAAAGCATTTTCTTCTTTGTCTCCCTATCTTCATTTCTTCTTTTTATCCTGCTTTTATTCCCCACCACCACCTCTTGTATTCTTCTTCTGGCTCTTCCTGCTTCTTTCCATTTATCCAAACAAGGATCATCCCGCTATGATTCATCAAACAGTAGAGTGATGAGCTGCATTTACGAGGTCCTTTTCCTACTGTCCATTATGTACTTTTTGTGGAATCACCCTCTGCATCAAAAGCCATCAGACTGGCCCTACAGCGGGGAGAAGGCCTGATACTCTTGTCCCTAGGAAAGACTGCACCAGGCTCCTAACTGCTTGGACACTTCTGCAAGATTTATGACTTCACAAACTAGAATTACACAACCAATTCAACATAGTATGTTACGGAAGCATAGGAGCTGAGGTCTAGTTCAGCCTCCAAGTTCCTTTCAGGACAACTGTTTGGCAACATCATCAGAGTGGGAAATGAAGAAATGAATAGAGCAGCAATTGAAGATGGGCAGTCTCTCAGATTAGACCAGAGCACTAAGGGAAAAAGGTGTCCTATGACAATGCATGTTATTCCTTCGTAAATTGAAAAATAATTCCAGCTTTATCCTCTTCCAGATGAGGTCATCTCGAACTGCCATGTCTCTGAAGTGAATGCATACATTTGAACTGGAATAAAAAGATTGAAATGTGAACAAAACATTGTGCTGGTTTTGTTTTTCCCACTAACGTTGTGTTTGGAGTAAGAGAGGTTCAAATAATTTTCTATATGAGTTTTGTATTTTTTAAACCATTTTAGAAAAACGGATGAATTTATCTCCTAAAATGAGACCAACAGAACAATCTTTCAAGCCATTAATGTAAAGCCATAGGAGGTTGGATATAAAATATATGGAAACTGCATAATGATAATGCTGGAATTGTGTGCCATCTTGCATGATATAGCAAAAGAAAGAAACATATGTAAACACAGATCAAACAGCTGGATCCAGACTTACGGAGTTATTGTTCTGAAATATTAGGTAGGCAATGTGAAGAGGAGGATGGTCATACCAAGGACAGTAATTTTAGTGAGGGAATGGTTCATAATGAACAGGTCAGGACATAGAATGTGTCCTCTGAAAGCATCAAGAAGTCTGAAAGATGACAGTAAAGCCTGACCTTAGGTGTTTCATGTCCAGGCTACAGACACACCACGGCTACACAGTAATACCACCACTGTAGCTGGTTTGCTGAGCTCAGCATGCTCATATTTTATTTGGACACTTTTCTCTCTGATCTCTGCATAGTTGCTTCCTTTCTGTTCTCTGTAACACACTGTCAACACTTCATAAAACGCCAAATCTCTAGCACAAAAGAGAAACCATGATTAATAGTGAGAACAACTTGCAAATATCCTAATTTATATATTAAGAACATTTGGCAAGGAACTAGAGAAATCAGCAAGTAATGGCTTTAGAGGAGACAGAAAGAGGTTATTTTTAAGGATTTTGTAGGAAAAGGCCATGGAAGGTAGGCATAAAAATCGTGCAGCTACAGACAGCACTGGTGGACTGTGAGATGCCCTGAAAAGGATACAATACAAAGTGAGGGAAACATGAGAGGGAGAACAAAGAATGAGCTACAATCTGGAAGGTGTGGCCAGGAGTTTTTGAAAGGGTCCAGTGTAATTATGTCAATTTTGTTTAGACCCACCAAAAAACTTCTTGTGCAGGTTCATGCTGCACAGCATTGTTTGTGTCACAGCCTTGGTGGAAAAGGCAGTAGTATGTCCCACTGTCTCAGCAGGACAGTGCAAACATTGCAACACTATGTCAAGACATCACTCTCTGCTCTGTGCTATATAAGGAACTAGATTGCTGAGCTCTGCAAGGTACAGTATGGATGACCTGGTGGGTTTGTTCATGAAACCACAAGGCCACTAGTTTGAAAACTAGCTACTAATATTCAAAATGAGGTAAAGGCTGGTCTAGCCTCTTCTGTGTTTATAAAGCACTGAGATTTTTTCTTTTGCCCAGCCACAAATAACTCAAAATAATTTTTGTTTAGTTCTCAAAATATTCCTGTAAGAACCTCCCCTGGGAGTTCAGGAAATAAATAGCTTAACCTGGACAGACTATTTATTTCCTCAATGTTTACTTATGCAATCCATGTGATTGTAAAGTGCCTCAATTTCTCAAGCCCTCTTTCTGTTCCTTAGGGGCACATAATTTAAACCTAGCAACTTACCCCATATACTGACAGACTGTTATTCCTAAATATTGAACTGGTAGCTCCAATTCTCTATTCATAGTGCAATTATTCATACAACCAAAGAGGGTGGTTTATGATTAAGTTTGAAATGCTCAGACTCCCTGGAACCACAGTTCAACTCCTGGCAAGATCAGCCCTTTGGCCTCCTGTGCTAGGTGCATTCTACAGACTCAGGTCACCCACATAAAGCCATGAAATTAGGGCTGTCTGATCAACATAGATTTTAAAAGTTCACAAGTCATGCTTTGTTAAAAGGGTCTACCCCAATATCTGTGCATGCACTCCTCCACATCTGTGCTTGCTCTACAGTGTTGTGATAACAGCTGCTTACTGCCATCCACCACAAAGCTGACTTGCAAGTCAGTGGGGTTGGTTCAATCCAGCTGCATTTCTCTGTCAACCAGAATTATGGTCCTCCACCTGAACCTTACCATTTCAGACCAGTACAATTCTCATCTAAGAGCTGATGTTTTGAAACCACTTACTTCAATATAAAACAAAGTAATTTCCACATTTTCATGTGGAAAATGTGGAACATGTTTTAAAAACATGTTTTTAAAACATGTTTCACATGTTTTAGTTGCAAACACCATGAAATTCAGACTGCAGCAAAATAATGTTCAGTTAATTCCCATTACCTATTTTTCTTAAAAGAAGAGCTTGTTCATTGCAGATTTAGCATTCTCTCATTAATATTTCAGGTAATAGAAGCAGAGAAAAAATAAAATCTGAATGAAAGCAGATGTAAGTCCTTCAACATACATACGTCCGTCTACAAACAACCATTTTGCAACAGATCCTCAATGTGCCTTAAACAGTTATGTGAAGCCAATAAGTCATTAGGTTAATCACGTGATTGAAATAGGCAGCAAGCAGCAGCTAAATAGCAATAAATGTAACACATAGATAAATTAGCTAGCCCATTTTCCTATGATTATTTCATCCCAGATTTCTATTTAACTTTTTTTTTACTATTATAACAGCACTGGTGAAACTCCTAAAAAATGCTGAATGTGTTATTTAGGGAGTGTCTGCAGCAAAGCATTCTGGGAAGCTACCAGGTCTATAAGAACTGAAGCAGCAGTTAAACTTAGATCACCTGAGAAGCAGAGGAGTAGAAGAGGGCATCAGATGGGGTCTGATAGTGCTGGTAGGGTTTTTTCTTTTGCTAAAAATATGTTCTCCCATTGTGGACTCTGATATTCTTAAATGGTTTATCTTTTTCTGTTGTTTTTAGATTCTCCCCCTTTCTATAATAGTATTATTAATACAACTAGAGGAAAAAAAATGTTGCTTATACATAAGTATATCTAAAGTACAGAAAGTGTGAAAGAATCACAAGGATTTTGCTGTTCTCAGAAGCTTTGGTTGGAAATGTTCTTAAAAACTAATTTTAAAAGTACAAAAAAAAAAAAAAAAGCTTTTATTTGAACATGTAAACTATTCTTTAATGAATAAGGGGGAAAACATCAAAATGTATAGCTAAGTAGTATCTGGGGGAGCTGCAAACTCCTTCTTATATTGATTCCCAAGTTTATTCATGTAAGCTTTTTTCTTAAAGACTAAGGGAAGCTAATGTGTCTGGACAGGGAAGGAAAAAAGCAGTTACTTTAGGCTGAGGGGTGCTTATGGTATACCACACAGGCTAGTACTGCTAAAGAGTGAGAGGAGAAATGGTTATCTAAATAACAGTGACAAAGAGATTTTCTTCTCTTCCCCCACTTCTTTCTAAGGAGTGAAAAACAAACAAAATAATTCTGTATTGAAGAGGCTCAACTCTTTTTCTCTCTTGCCTTGTGTTCTAGAAACATGAAATGGGTGTGACTCTCTGCCAAACTCATAGACCTTATACAGGTGCAAAACATTTCCAATGAATGGAGAGCTGATGCATTTGACACCAGCAAAGTCCCCTTGTGTGCTGCTCCACCCCACTCCCCTGTAAGATCTTTGATATATGCGGCTCAGAATATGGATACTGAAAAGCTGTTTCCCCCTTGATTAGCTTTATGTGATCAACCTGTATGAAATACCTGAATTTCCTCATGAAATCATATAGTTCAACAGTTATTAGAGGTAGTCACACAATCTAATTAAGATCGCTATCTTAAATATGTCCAGTTTAAGATATATTTATCTTGGGCTTCTCCACATGTAAGAAAAGTTCCTTTTTGTTCTTGGTGTGGGGGTAGAAGCGGGAAATGCTACCAATAAAAGCAATCTTGCCATTATTGTAAACTCTGTTGTACAAAACATTTGTTTTAGGATCAGAGTTCAGGGTTAGCAGAAGTAGTAAGACAAATGGTGAGTAAGTGGAAGGGAATGAGATGTTTGTGAGCCACCTTTTAGGAAAATATACAAAATAGTAGTTGGAGTAAAAGATGTTTGCTTGAATACAGGATATCTCTGTTTCTCCAGTGTGCTTTCATTTTTTGCTGTTCTATATTAACCCTTTTGGCATGCAACAATTATAATGTTCTTATTCAATATTAGCAACTGCAACACCAAAAGAATATTATCTGCTTATGCTGAAGGAGAAAATACTGTCTTAATGGATTTGGAGTTAAAGAGGTTAGTTAGAAATGTCTAGCCTGTGTGGAGCTCCATATATGAAGGGCTGGGACAGGAGTAAGTGTTGTATGTGAAAAGCTGTCTTCTAATCTTTTAAACCCTTTGATCTATACAATAGATATTGATCTATACAATAGATCAATATATTCCATGTAGAGATAGAATGCAAACAAGGAAATAAGAGCACCTTGATTTTTTTTTTTTTTGTAGCTCAACAACTTACATGGCATCTCTCACTATATGAGCAATGACATGATTTTCTCTTTATTGTCTTAAGACAGCAAATGTGACTTCCAGATGTCAGAGGAAGAAGATTCTTTTCTAAATGTCAAAAGATCTCTGAAAAAGAGACTAGTGAAACACAGTACTCCAGTGGACTCAATGCTCTCAAGAACAATGCCATCTCTTACAGATATGACAAATCAGTCAATCAAGGACCAAGACGCCAGTAAGAAAGTTTATGTATCCCCAGTGCCAAAACCAACTCTAAGCAGATCATTAGCTCAAGTATCACTAGCAAGTGTTCAAGCATACTTTCCTCATATGTCTCCAAAAAGGCGTTCAATGGCGTTTGACTCACAAGATTCAAACAAGGAGATAAGCAAAAGTTCTCGGGTTATATTTTCTAGAAAGAGACTTTCCACAGTGTTGGCTTCTGATGAATCAAATGAAGAGCCAAGTGAAAAGGCTGTCTCACATGTGGAAACTCAAGCTCCGGCAAAAGTATCTGAGAAGGTTGCAGTAACTCCCAGGACTGGACCTTTGTGGCCTGTTACTGGAATACCAGGGATAAAAGATCCCCAAATATTAAAAAAGAAAAAGAAGAATATTGATAAAGCTATTGTGGTAACTATATTCTCTATATGCTATGAAATAGCATACAATTTTCTACCAATGCTGAGTATATACAGATCTTTCTAGTAGTATGGGAACACTTTGGTTACAGAACATCTCCACAAGTTTACCAGTATGAATATGTGTATGAATCAGGTGATAACCTGAGACTCTGTGGTATCATCCCTAATCAGACCAGATGGGATGCAGTTTTCCAATCTGATATTTACTGTAGGTTCTGAGCTTGCATGACAGGTTGTGAACTCTAGTGCAAAAGTAGTTTTCTTTTATTCTTTAGGAGAAACTTGAGAATGGGAAGAGATTAGTGGTTTAACCTGAAAAATTCTTAAATTTCTTAATGTTAGCAACTTAACTAAAAATGGAGAAGGAAACAATCTACAGGAAAACCCATTGACTGAGAGTAAAAGCTTTTTAGCTTAAAACAAATTGAAGTTTTCAGCCAAGATTGGCTTATTTATGTCTGTTTTTGTTTTTAAAGCAAGTGAAGTCTAAATGGATCAGACTAAATATTTTTCTTTTTCTATAACAGAGAAAGAAACAAAGAGAATGGGTGCTTCGTCAACTTAAAAACATTGAGGAAGCAACTGAACATGAACTGACAATTGAAGAAATTTGATCAAACTATGATTGGAATTGATGTTGTTGCATGCTTCTTGTGTAAATAACAGGTTCCAATAAATCACATACCTGACTAATCTCTACTGCTTGTTGGACTTTCTCTTCTTTTCCAAAGTGTTCTTATTTTAGTTTGGTTGATTTGTCTTTGAGTTTTGTGATTCTTCTCGCTTCTTAGGTCTAGGAGGTGTCGGGTAAAAACTAAGTACTGCCTCTACATGAGAGCCAATGTTAATCTGCAATAGAAGAAGATCTGGAATAAAGAAGAGGGGAAAAATTTATGTAAGAATCGTTCTTCATCCTGACACATCTCCTGCTGAGTATCATCTCTTGTATAGGATTCAAATCTTCCAGGGTTGCTGATGTTCCTAAGTGGCAAAGTCCTAGTGGGCCACATGAGTGTAATTCTGGTTAGCCAGAGGAGAATCTCCTCATCTAAAGAGTAATCAAAACTGATGCAATCAGGAATGTTTTTGCTGTTAGCTGGGGAGATGAGGAAATAGTGAGAGGCACCAAAGAGGGAGGCCAGCCTCTGGAGATTATTAATTAATGATGGTTTGTGTTGAAGGTTTGGTTCTAAATGAGTTTGCTCCAGCCCTGTATTGTAAATGTGCTACATAGTCATATCAGAGATTCTTATGAGTCCACTGGCTGCTTTAAGGGCTGCTGATTTTCTATTTCCCTCTGTAGCTGCTGAAGGGGGATGGGAAAGGGTGTTTCTCTGAAAGCTGTTTGTGAAATGGCAATTTAGCTTAAAACAACTGTTTGTGAAACACCTGTCAAGAAGTAATGATGAAAGTGTAATGCTCATATTAGTTCCTGATGCTGCATGTTACTTAATCTTTAGGCAGAGTTTAAAACTTCTAAGTGATTGATGAGGTGTCAGCAACAGGGACCCAGAACAGATTTACCTCTCATCTAGTACGTGTGCTTTCCTGGCTGTTCTGGTTTTGAAACCAGCAAACTGGTTTTCCTGCTTCCTAATTGCCCTAAAAGGGGAGAGGTCTTGTTCAAATGAAGCTGTGAATTATGAACAGAGGCAAGGGAAGCCATTGTTTTTCCTCCTCACACACCAAAACCTGTAAAGTCTCCTGTCCAAGACTACAGAGAAGTAGAAGTGTGGTCCATGCCAACATTACAAGACATGCTTACCAATAGCAGCTCTGTTATGCTAAAACATGCAAGAGTGGAGTTGTGGCTTTACAGCCTCTCTTAGGATTTAAGAGGAATTAGCATGTTTTTATTAATGATTCCTGAAATGAAACTCTCCAGAATTACTCGGGGGAACAGCAATGTCCTCAAATGCAACTTCCTGTGGTAGCCAGGCAGTGGGGTGATATTGCCCCTCAGGTCACTGGTCAAGGCATACTCACTTGGTGTTTTTTTTTTTTTTTTTTAGTGTTCTGGTATTTTTGTGTTACCCAGGCTGCTTGTCTCGTCCCTGCAAGTTCCTCTGGTAACTCAGCTCCTGGCTGATGTAGATCCCAATCTGCTCTTGAGATAAAATAGGGTTGCAGATGTCCTGCTATTCCCCTTGGGCTTGGAGGCATTTCATCAGCATCTCTGATTTGTGCCAGAGGCTGAACTAAAATCAGGCAAGTGCATGGCTAGTGTAAAAACCTTCTACCCCTGGAACAAGCATAGATTAGTCTGGCCACGTTACCCAACAGTTAATCCAAGTGATCCAGTTCTGTCTCTCGTTTATTTGTACCTTCCAGATAGCCATTTGCACTTGTTCCTTTGTCAGGCTTCTCCTCCTAGTTTCAGAAAGTCTTGCTCTTGCTTTTCTTTCTCCTAGTCATCCTTCAGAGTCACCCTTGGCTCCTGCCTGAGACCATTCATGTCTTCAAATATCTCCATTTCATGTTTTCTCCAATCTGGCCTCTAGTGATTCCTTCCGTGTAAGAAAAAGAATTCTTTTGTCTTCTATGCCTGATCTTCACTGCTGGATTCCTTGCCCATCTTCAAAGTCCTCTCTGATACCTGATATCAGTCTTCTGCCAAAACTCAGACTCAACTGTTAGACCCCTAAGTGCCTTTGTCTTTTTAGGTCGACCCCTCCATGATGCTAACCTAAGTGGAAGTCATTAAAGGCTGCTAGGACCAAGACCCAGTCCTTAGCAGGCCAGGGATCCAATTGCTGGGAAAGTCTTGCTCAGGCCCTAGTTCAGGCTAGCACAAATACAAAAGGAATCCAGGGACTACAGCTGCTAAAACATCTTTGGGTTTATGCCAAGTGCAATGCAAAACTTTTTGAGTTTCAGAACATGGTAAATGTTGGGAAAGTTTTCTAGGGAACAAGGCTGCCCCCTGCCAAATTAATAGAATTAATTGGTGCCAATAAAATCCCACAGACTTTCCTCAGTGGAGGGAAACTAATTGCCCAGAGTGATAACCAGATGAGGTTTAACAAAAGCAAGTGTAGAGTCCTGCACTTGGGAAGGAGCAACCGGATGTAACAGTACAGGCTGGGGGATGACCTGCTGGAGAGGAGCTCTGCGGAGAAGGACCTGGGGGTCCTGGTGGACGACAGGTTGGCCATGAGCCAGCAGTGCGCCCTGGTGGCCAAGAAGGCCAATGGGATCCTGGGGTGCATTAAAAGGAGTGTGGCCAGCAGGTCAAGGGAGGTGATCCTCCCCCTCTACTCTGCCCTGGTCAGGCCTCACCTGGAGTACTGTGTCCAGTTCTGGGCTCCCCGGTACAAGAGAGACAGGGATCTTCTGGAGAGAGTCCAGCGGAGGGCCACAAAGATGATACAGGGCCTGGAGCATCTCTCCTATGAGGAAAGGCTGAGGGACCTGGGTCTGTTCAGCCTTGAGAAAAGAAGACTGAGAGGGGATCTTATCAATGTATATAAATACCTGCAGTGTGGGGGACACAGGGATATGGCCAGCCTCTTTTCAATGGTCTGTGGGGACAGGACAAGGGGCAATGGCCACAAAATGGAGCATAGGAAGTTCTGCACCAACATGCGAAGGAACTTCTTCACAGTGAGGGTGACGGAGCACTGGAACAGGCTGCCCAGGGAGGTTGTGGAGCCTCCTTCTCTGGAGATATTCAAGACCCATCTGGACGCCTACCTGTGCAAGCTGCTGTAGGGAACCTGCTGTGGCAGGGGGGGTTGGACCCGATGATCTCTGGAGGGCCCTTCCAACCCCTACAATTCTGTGATTCTGTGATAACACAGGACTGACTTTCACTGGGTCTTTGTAAGTCCTGAAGCTGTATCAGACGCACAAAAGTGAGGGCTTTCAAGAAAGAAACTACTATTTCCTCTCTGTGGAATGTTTAAAAAGAAACACAAATGACTTTATAGCATTTATCTCACAGTAATTCAGGTCCTGATGAATTTGGAAAAATTACAGTATTGCTTTGATAGCCTTTCATGAGAAAATGTGTAGAATTAGTTGGCATTTCAGGGGCTGCAGAAATGTGTCTGATATTTTATCTACATCAACAGTATTATTATTATAGTTCAGAATACTAAGGGACTTCAACCAGAACTATATAGTACTAAACTACACATTATCCCCTAGTGAATGATGTTCCCAAGGAAAGACTTGTCTCCAATTTTTAAAAGCCAGAATGTTAGGGAATGTGAAACTACATATAGCTACTATTATTACATTGCACATATAAGTGCATCCATTGGGGGGAAATGAATTAAAAACTAGCTTTTATTTACTGGGTTTGCACTTTCATTTGTTTCTGTAGCAGACTCCCAACTAGTTTAACGATACAGTTAGTTTTCTGTTGTAGTATATAGATATACTTTGAAAAGAATAAGCTTTGAGAGAGGCCATAGTAGTATGCTGTTTCAATGTTTTTTAATTTTCATCCTCTAGCAGCAACAATGGTGAATTAATGTTTGGTTAGTGACTCTCATCACGCACAAAGTTCCTTTAAGCATATTTATGTTGCAATATCAGCCCAGTGTACAAAAAACCTTAGCAAGAGCCATAGAGTCCAACACCTCCACAAAATAGGCCTTTTTATTAGCAACCACAAGTATGGATTGCAGGTGGTGAGACTGGAAAAGATTTGGGACTACAGATAGGAGAATCAGGAGAAGGTAACCCTCAAGACATCGTGTTTCAAAAACACGTTGTGACATAAAAAAAAAACCTTTTCTGCATGGATGAAAGTGAATCAGAGTTGCAACAGTTTCTTAAGCCTTGCTCTTGTCCCAGCTTTCAATGCAACACTGAATGTATTTGTAAGTTCAGAACAGCCTTCCCCCTGGGGGTACTCCTTTAGGCCAGTATTTTTCCTTTAGGAGCTACGATGTGACCTTGACCTAGGGCATTGTTTTTAGTACACTTATTTCTGAATGGATATTACACAATCTACCTACTGTTGGTGACTAAGCATGATGTTGGATGGAGAAGAACAAAAACACTACCTAGAACAGAGGGAAGAGACAGAAATGTTTTCACCCTGGATTTATGAGCTCAACCCTGTTCCCACTGAAGCAACAGTAACAGTCCTGTTGACAGAGCTGTGAGTGTTCTGCCCAGCTTGAGTGCTGCTGTAAGCAGCGCAGGCTGAAGACAAATTTAAATACTAGAGAACTGATAACTAAGTTAATTCTTCACTGATCATAGCTGAACAATTTTAGGATAACTATGAAAAGTGGGAAACAAAAACTTTTTTTGTTTGTTTTCATCAAATCACAATATAGCCTCATTCCTGCTACAGACAAAACCCTGAGTAATCAATAACACAGCAGTGTCACTGACTTGTACTCCACTGTGTTTTGTTCTATAAGAAGTAAAGGCACAAAAGTCTACCAGTCTTCCTCTGTCATTGTTATCTACAATGCCTGCTAAAACAGGTCAACATTTCTGACTAAGTAGAAAAAACTTGAACAAACATACTGAAGGTTTGACTGAGCTTAGCAGAACCTTAGAAGAGCTGGAACATTTGAAGCTATGTGGTAACATTTTCAAATGTAATCAAAAACTAGGTATAGGCGCAGATCCTAGGACCCCACCCAAGATGTAGGCTTCCTGCCAGAAAACCTCAGATCTGCTGCTGAGCTGTTGTATTGCTAAGTGCCTAATATAACAATTTATTTTATTTTATTTATTATTTTTGATAATGTATCCTGTCTCAAAGAACTTGCAAACCCCATAGTACCTGACAACAGCTCCTGGTTGCCAGCCTCCTGGCACTGCTCATACATGTGATCTCAAAGCACTTTAGCTACACCAGTCCCACCCGTCCACCCTGAAATGGGAAGAGTGCAAAGGAGGTTTGTAGCAGACACTAGTCGGACAGTAGGTATATCTATCTGCCTTTAGTTTCAGCAAAGCCACAGGGTAAAACTGGGAAATGAGAGAATGCATTTCAAATCCCCTTCTTTTGTCCTTTCCTAGCTCTGCATGTTCTCTTCTGGCTGCCTTTTGCTTTCAGCTCCTCATCTCTTTGCAGGTTTGTCTCCTGTAGTGATCATCTTCTACTGGTAGATATCGCAAGCCTCCTGAAACTTACATCTTACAATTTCTCCTAAAGAGAAGATGCCAGCAATGAAAGGGGGAAAAGAAATATCTTATACCTTACTCATAGAAAAACAGACAGTCTCTTTCTAGAAACAGAATATTCCATCTTTCTAGTGTGGAAAGATGATGTGGATTCAGATAGAAGGAAAAAATATATATATGGGCAGTACTGCTGACAAGTTTACTGGGAGAGGAACAGGATCAAAAAAATGTTTACAAAATGCCTGGGTAAAATAGCTTTCAAAGTATACTTCCTTGCCAAGAGAGCATCATATAGTATAAAACTAAATCAAACTGATGTTGAGTGATAGTTTGATTCATGCAAAGTAGATTGGTGCTAGACCAACCTGTTTATCTTCACTAAGATAAAAACAAACAAACACACACAGACACAAAATCAGCTGCACAACCTATAGCTCAACAAGAGTGACATGCTTTGCTACTAAGGCAGGGAAGTCATTAGAATTAGAAGGAAGGCTTACAATTACAACTAAAGATTTTTAATCACGTTATAATTGTAATTATGCCAGAGGGAAGAAATAAGTGGTGGAACTGCGATGGTGGAGAAAGGAGAAAGAAGTGCTGTTTGGCAACCAGAATAGCCCTGAGTAGCTGAGAAAAAGTACACTGAGCAAGTAGGATTGGAAATTATACTACAAATGTTATGTGCAAGCATACAAATCAATAGTGTATCCTGACCTTCACTAGTATACCTAGTAGCAGGTGGTGGGTTTTTTTGTTTGTTTGTTTTGTTTTGTTTTGTTTTGCTACAACTGGGTGATGAAAAAAAATTATTAAAGTAAAGAAAACCCAGAGGAAGATCCTCACATGAGACTGTTTGATAAGGTTGTCATGACTATGTTTGGAGAAGAGATGAATATGTTCTATATTCTCAGAATGCAAAATCAGTGGAGTTAAAGGAAAATAAGTTTTGAACTGATTATTTTAAAAGGTGTATTTTTTTTTGCATATCCTTAAGGAGTCTGTAGAATGTATTTTCACTAAGTATCTCTGAGATTGAGAAAGCTATCAAATCAGAGGGGATAAAAAAGAATGTTATATATTAAAAACAGAAAATTATATTAATAAGGAGGTTGTGTTGGGGGGATTGTTTGGTTTTGGGAACAAACATGTCATGGTCTATCAATCACTGATCATAATAACAACAACAAAAACAAAAATCAAATTAAAGCCTAAAATTTATTATTACACATTTAGA
This sequence comes from Anseranas semipalmata, assembly GCA_013399115.1. Classification (NCBI taxonomy): domain Eukaryota; kingdom Metazoa; phylum Chordata; class Aves; order Anseriformes; family Anseranatidae; genus Anseranas; species Anseranas semipalmata. The sequence continues at coordinate 40,318 of VXAA01003689.1, read as the reverse complement.
CATTTCTACAACAGCTCAATTAGATTTCATGAGACATATCTTCTGAGAAATCTAATAATTCTTCTCTGTGACTGTCTCCATTTTTATTACCGACACAACATTAATGAGTTGTGGATCACTAGAAGTTTTATTCTTTCCCATTTGGTTTTGTTACAGAAGGCAAAATCATCATGATTTATTGAATGTGATCAAATTTCTGTTTGTAAAGAGAGGCACTCTGCTTTCATCTGTAATGAAATGCCTTGAAAATCTAATCTTGGCTTTTTGCTTTGCTTCATTATACATTAATTATATTGATTTTTTTATTTATTTTTTTTAATCCAGTAACTCTGTGTGATCTCTGTGTTTGATGGCAGAGATTATTTATACAGTAGGTCAGACAAATATTCGTGTAACATTCAGTCTTATCTCCAGTGTGATTTTGATATAATAACAGGTTGGATTAACTCCTTCAGGTCTTGATTTGCAAAATGTGCACCGCTTCAAGGAGCCTATGCAGTTTTAAGTGCTCTGCTGACAAGTCAAGTTAGCAGCTTCAATTTTCTCTGAAGTGCTTACTGAGATGTATTTGCCCAAAAGTAGTTGCCACATAGGGTGACCTGCCTGAACAAGAGTGTTGTGTCCCACAGTTATTTTGTCTTCATCCTGTTCTACCTCTTTCCCCAGAAAGCAAATCTTGGTCCCCTCACTGAAAGGTTCAGGGATCCCAAGCAAAGGTCACAACCTCTGGGCATCGTTGTTCCTATGGACAGTATGAACTTGCCTAAATTTCACTGTGGATCTCCTAGAAAGAGCTTGAAACTGTAAATACACATAGATTAAGGCCACTGAGCATCAAAATCTTTCAGTCTTGCTAATTATCAGACATTAATTCAATTGTAATGATGTTTGAATAGCTAAGGCAAACCTGAATCCCAGTAACAGCTTACCTGGTTTCAGTTCTCTGTGCAAGCCTTGAGATCTCTAGAACTTACTGAAACCCCAAATCCCATCCCTCATCCTCTGGGGAAACAGTAGAGACTCTGAAACCTGTAAAGTACTCTTGGTATTACTAGCAATTATATTAATAATAATAACTAATAACAGTGATATTGCTGAAATCAGAAATGCCACAGGACAAAAAGCAGGGACTGATTTCTTGACAAAAGCAGCTGAGTGAACTGTTTTATTTTTGCAAGAACCAGTGCACGGGTAAACAGCTTAAATGTGAAAGCCAATTGTTAATAATCCAGGGAAATATGCTCTCTTGTTTTAACAGTTTATCATCCTGGTGTCTGGAGCAGCTCTCTTGCCCTCTTGCTGAGACTTTCAGGCTGCTTTCTGCAGGTCAGCCCCTGTTCCTGTAGCAGACATTGTTCAGGCATGTTTGTATGCAAGTTTCAGTTTCCCACTCCACAGGGTACCCAGAGAAAGTGGACCTCTTGGCTTACTATGGTCTGGGTCCTGTGACTTAGTCCTGTTTTTATTAACATTATAGAAAAGATAAAAATAGGAAAGAACAGCACCTTTAGTTTCTAGCACTAACAACCAAAGATTGTCATGGAGGAGAAAAGCCTCCTGCACATCAGAAGAAAAGAGCAGGAATTTGAAACTATCCTAAACTTCAGGGGCTCCCATGGCACTGAACTTTTGGGTTACCAGTAAGCTTCTTTAAAAACACAGCTCTTTGGTGTGAAAAGGAATATCCAGCATTGTACATGATGATATATGTATAAACCAGTACAAATGATTTATTCTTGGCTGTTGTTCCACAGCCACTTTTCCCCAGAACTGTGCTGCTGGCTATGGTAAATGATACCCCCAGTCTTGGTCTGGATCTCACCTTGTTTCTGTCAATACTGCATACTTCACTCCCTACTGCATATGGAAAGGTTTGTTCCTGGAAAGTCATGTATTAATTTGAGGAGAAAGGGGAGATTTCATATAGATCATGGCATTTAGCCCATGTGATGGACCCAGACATTAAAGGGAGAAGTAGCCCAGTGTTATTGTCTCAAATTGTCCTTTAATGAGATGTTTTAATATGTATCTGAAAGATCTATTTACTTTGCTTCTAGAGAAAATCTTTGGAGAATTTACCTTTTCTTTTATCAGCATAAGATAACAACCACTTCAGAAAGTAAACCCAATGGTAATGAAATCTGGAGACTCATGTCTTAAGTGCCTATAGCACTCAGGGAGCATGGACACATTAATTCTTCGGTGGTACACTTTTCTTTTTCTGGTTCCATGGCTGAAACACAGTGGCCAGAAGCGTACAAAGAGATTTAAACAACTGATGCTAGTTTAGGTTCCTGGAGGCAATGCTAAGGGGATTAGTAAATTTTTTTCAAAGTCCCTGCTAAGCTACAGCCCGCTCTTCATTTCCGTGGGTTGTTCCAGGGAATATCCCTACCTGGGTTTAGTAATGCTGACAACAGTATATGGGGTGAAGCCAAAGCTTTCTAGCATTAACTTTCCACAGAGGAATTCATGCTCTTCAAAGTGCTTTCAGCTTTACCTCATGTCTGGATTATTTCTCTGGCAGGGCAAGCTCTCACTTGTGGCATCTTTGCATGGAGCAGCTGGCCCATGGCACAGTGATTAAAGAACTGCTCTTTAATCTTTCTTGCCAGCAGAGATCACTGTTTTTGAAAATAATTATCTGACTGGTCTATGCACACACAACTTTGGGAAGAAGACTTTACTCAATGCCCAAATGCTTCAGGCACCACCAATGAAATGAACATTCTCTCTCTCTCTCTCTCTCTGAACCTGATGACCCATGGTTTGACACAGACTTGCTTCCCTAGCTAGACTTGCCATGAGACATCTCTCACTTTTCTTCTCTCACTAGACCTTCTGTACCAAAATCACCCAGGTGATTTTAAAAATATTTTCTATAACCCAGAAAAAAATAATTGCTGGGAAAAAAACTGCAGAAGTCAGTCTGCAAAAGTTAGAGAATATCAGTGCAAAACAAATTTAGAACACCTCCTTATCTGCATCCAGAATCTAAAAGTTATGTTTATCCAACCAGAATAGAAAAATAATAACAAGTGGCATATATATGTCATTGTCACAAAGTGAAAATTATGAAAACAAACAATCAATAAACACTCAAATTACTCATCAGTAACCTAAACACTGTGAATTACTTGGATAAAAACAAACAAACAAAAAAATCCTAATAATCCATGGAGCTGATACAAAGCATCTTTGATAGGAGACAAGTGACGAAGAAGAGAGTAGGTTTTTCATGTTTCTATAGCTGTTTCTCTTCATATGCTAGATGCCATATATATATGTGTGTGTATGTACATATATCACACAGTAGTTCTTGATATTAAGCTTAGAATTCAGGATCAGTTTCTTACCTAAGGAAAAATAATAAGGATATTCCACTGTTTGTTTCGGGTGTTTTAAACATTCCAGTGAAGCTGTCCCAGTAGGAAATTATTTGGCAAGCGAATTGAATTTTTGGTGATTAGAGGATAAAGATCACTTGTACATAAACATATAAAACTTTAAGTTTTATGAATCATTTCATTCAGCTTCAAAGAAAAAAAAAAGAAACGCAAACTTTATTTAACATGAAATATGAGGTCATTGGTTAAGAATTGTTGAGAAATCAATGGGTTGGGAAAAGTCTTGTAGAAAAGTAACCCTTGCTTAGGATTCATGTAGTGTCTCTTGATTAGTGGTTTAAATTAGAGGAAGACTGTTGGAACACCTAAAATTACCACCAAAAGTCTTCAGTAAACACAACTTTATGTTATGAATGTTTTTAACCTCCTGGCTCTTATCTGTGTTCTTTAAGGCAATGTCAGGGTCAGAGATGAAGATTGGTAGATGAGTTGTAGTATTACACCAGACAGAGCCTACATAAACATATGCACTACTTTCACTTCATTGATGTCTTATGACCTATACAAATACACTGTTTTGTTGATCGATACTGTCCTAAGTTATAACCTGTCCTAAAGTACGTTCATTACATTTCTACAAATGAAATACGAAGGAATTGATTTTATATGTCTACCTTCTGTGCAGGTAAGCAACTGCTTACAAATTTTGCTTTAGCAAAATGACATTTCATCAGTTTGATTGTACAAAGGACAGAAAGTTAAAAAGGAAAGGCTAAGCCATCATTCAGAGTTGAGCTGCAATCATAAAGGAAGCAAAACAAACACACCTTCAAAATATTTTATAATCTGTAGGGTTTTTTTGTTTATCATTACAGGGTAAGCTGAAGAAAATCTGTCTTCTAGAAGGCTGTCAGTTGTTAGGAATTGCCTGGGCAGTTCAGATACTGCAAACTGCCTCACAGCAATGAAAAATATGCCAAAAAAAATGAAAACAGGATGATGCTTTGGAAAAAATTTCAAACTAATTCAAAACCATTCAAACTAATGGAAGTTTTGCAATGTAGGCCTGCATGTCATACAATGACTCCAGTTTTGCACTAAGCTTCTCTTTATCCAGTCAATTAAAAATGAGATGGTGATGAATTAAAAAAAAAAAAAAACAAAAAACTTTTTACAGATATGTTTCACATGTATCATTAAAAGCAATTTCTTCTCAGTTCATGTTCCCTTTTTTTAAAGCAAAGGAAGAAAAACTGGAAGCAGGACTGGGACAGTCACTCTGGAGTACAGTCATTCCACAGGCAAGAAAGCTATGATAAGCAGTCAGTAGTAGTATCATCCTCAATTCTGTTCCTACAAAGCTATCTAAACCATCAGAGACATACACAGGTAAGTGAATGAATACATGCATACACATATACAAATGCATATGAGATCTTCTGGTCTTTGTAATTTTACAACAGGGTCTACATTTCATTTAGAATTCTTTTTTTCATTTTTTCTTCATGAAAGAGACTTTGTTTTACATTGTTTTTTGTTTGTTTGTTTGTTTGTTTCTCTTTGAGGGAGGAAAGGAATAAGGTATACTTTTGTATATGTTTCACTTCACATTCAGTGACAGGAGAATCATCATTTTCCATGACAGATGTCATGAAGAAATTAGAAATGAAAGGGGAAAATAAGCATTACAGTTTGAAAAGTCAAATTGCTATGTTTTTCTGCAGAATTTGTCATGCCCCAGGTTTTCATCCAGAATCTGCTCCCAGTTACAAACATATGAATTCCACAGAATTCTTTTTAAAAGTTTTGATCAATGTACTTATGAAAATGAGTTTTAAGGGCTGCTATCTTCTGTGTATCCAGATAGAGATCTCTAAAATATCCTGAGCTTTTGAAGATTTTTTTTTTACATTTACACTTTTTTACCTTTTTTTTTTTTTTTTTTTTTACATTTTTAAAAGCTAAAAATTGGAAAAATAAAACCATTAGATGAAGTAGTAAGGTGAAAAAGTCTCTTCAAGTTGTAGAAGTCTGTAACCAGTAAGAATACTTCAAGAACTGAATTAAGAACATAAGGAGTTAAAAATGCAGTAAATACTACATTATAAATAAAAACTTTGACATCAATACCAGAGAAACAAAAGTGAATAATAAAATATTAAAGAAAACTCTGCAGTTCTGCTTCACTTTCTTTCACACAAATGACACATTTACAACAGAGAACTAAAGGCAAAAACAAAACAAAAACAAACCAGCAAAAATCATGCTACTTTAGATGACTTGACAGTGGAATTTGCTATTTCAAGCTCAGTACATACTGCAAATACCAGGATAAAATTATCTGATCAGCACAGTGAAGTTTGAGCATTTTTGCTTTTATTATAGTGACAACCGCTGCATGCAAAGGAGAAAGGGAAAAAAAAATAAAATTAAGGTGAAACATGAGTAGATGGTGAAGGTAACAAGAAAGTCAGAAAAGCAGAATTATTTCATTTCTCTCTGGGTTGTTTGACAAACACTGTTTTCCCCCAAGTGCGTGTTTTGAGGACTGATACTCCTCTCACCCTAGTAGCAGCAGCAGAGGCAGGAGACCCCTTTAGTTTCAGCTGTACAGCCCCTCTGGCAGGTTAATGCAAGGACTCATATATGTATATGTGCAGTGGTTACGGGATCCTGATTGCTTTATTACCCCTGGGGCCCCCTCTTTGGTATGTCAGTGTCCTCCTAACCTACAGACACATGGTGAAAATTAAACAAGGGTTTGTTGCATTTGTTTCTGTGGAAATATGAAGTCAGCTGCTTCAGTTCCAATGGGATTTCCCTCCTCCCCTTTATCCCCCTCCTCTTTTTTAAACATTTACATTGTTATCAAATGTCAAGAACAGGAGACATTTGTGACAGGCAAAAGGGGAGGGGATACCCCCCACTCATCCATTCCCCTCTGCCCGTTTCCCCTCCACCCCCACCGCATTTTTTTCCTGTTAACTATGCTAGGGCAGAGGGGGGTGGGGGGGGTAAGAGAATAAAAGCATTCCTGCATGTCTGGAGGAAAGAAAAAAGATAAAGGGGGAAAGTGAAAGGGGAGGGGAAGAGTGGTCAGGGATTTGAACCGCCAGTGAAATGATGTTTCTCTAGCTCTCTTGTTCAGATAATAGTTAACTCGGGGTTAAAGATTAATGGCCAAGCAAAGCACTGTATAAATGGCTCGGGCGAGCTGAATGTATGTAAACTGCCTTCTGCTTGCCAGCCTGCTGAGCTACCCTCTCTGTGGTCCCTCCTCATCAGCGACATGAGTAGTCTGCAGTCTCTGCTGCGCCGCTGCTGGCTGCCGTCCCTGCTGCTGCCGGCGCTCCTGGGCCCTCGCCTCGCAGTCGGAGTGGCCCTGCAGCCCATGCACTGCGCCCCGTGCACCCAGGAGAAGCTCGCCCTCTGCCCGCCCGTCGCGCCAGGCTGTTCAGAGACTGCGCGGCAGCCCGGCTGCGGCTGCTGCCAGACCTGCGCCCTCGGGCCGGGACAGCCGTGCGGGGTGTACACGGCCCGCTGCCGCCAAGGGCTCCGCTGCCACGTCCCTTTGGGAGAGCCCCGGCCCCTCTCTGCCCTCATCCAGGGGCAAGGGACGTGCCTACCCGCCAGCGAGGCCGGAGGGATGCGCACAGCAGAGCTGACAGGTAGGGCGCGATCGCGTCCCCGCACCCTGCGGCCATGCTGGGGATCTGCGCACCAGGGCGCTGCTGCGCCCTGCTCCTGTCCAGCCAGGCGGGGGAACAAGGTCTTTTCAGGTGGGATGCGCTTTGAGCCAGTGAAAACGCTGCAGGAGTGGGAAGTCAGAAGCTTGGGAAAAAAAAAATGGACGAAGTTAGGCACTTGCTTGAAAAATAGGAAAGCAGACAACGTTTTCAAGGAAAACATGATCGGATCAGTTTGAGGCAAGGCATCCTGATGTAGATCCAAAAAGCAGGCTTCTAAGCTACAGGCAAAAAGCAGGAAAACACTGAAGTGTTGTGATGGGAAGATGCAGACTAATCAGAGTAAGATTTCTGTGACTCTATAGATTGTTTTGCTCTAGTAGTAAATAACAACTGGAGTACAACAGATGTTTTTTAGACTTTGTTGATGGCTGTCTCCAAAAGTCATGAAAGAGAATGAAAAGACCTAAGCAGGCTTTGTGTTTGGCTTCATTTTAAGAACGAATAGTATCTTAAGTAGTGCATTGCTAACCAAATTGTCTTTGAGCAAAAAAGATGTATCAAGCATCTTATGCCAAATGATGACCACGAATTTTTTCACTATTTATTATTATTTTCACTATCATTGCTGCTATATTCATGCAGTGATGATTAAGGTAACTCAGTAGCATTACAAAAATAATCCTGGTTGACTCAAAACAACAATGACCATTGGTGGTAGTAAATTGAGTTTCTCCTCTACTTGAGGAGTGGAGAGTGGAGAGAACAGCCAGTAAACTGAGTGTTTAAGCCTCCATCAGTTAAAAAGGTATAATATTTAATTTTATTCTTTTTTTCTTTCCCTCCTCAATATTTCTGTTCCATTTTTTCTTAAACATCATCAAAAGGGGAAAAAAAAACAGGTGCTTTTTGTTCTTTAGATAATTATTTACAGCCTTGATCCAAGTTATTTACACACACATCAAACTTTTATCCCATGATGAGTTCCTGCAATTGCTAAGAACTTCTTTTGCTTCCAGAGGAAGAGTTCACACACTCTAATTTAGGCACTGGCACATGTGCCATGCTCAGGCAGATCCAAACAGCTTCTTCCATTCCATGGCTATTTGATCCACTGCAGGCCATCATGAGCTTCTGCCAGTTCCTGTGAATTGCTAGCCCTCTGTGAGGCAAGCCACAGAAAAAAGTACAGGATGCTGTGGATCAGCTCTGGACCAATTCATCTCCCAAATACAAATTGAAACCCATCATGCTGATAAAAATCTAAATCCGTTACAAGTTTCACTCCAGTCTTCCCTCATTTACCAAAGCGATTACTATCCACTGTGGTCAAGAAAGTTTTTTCATTTCTGACAGACTGGTTGGAGCTTAATCTTTGGGATTAGAGTGATCCCAAAGGGTCATAAAATAACCAGCTTGTTAGAGAACAGATGATGTGTACTTATTTGAATTTAAAACAAAAAGTTTAATGTAAATTAACTCCTCCAAGAACTACTGAAGTGGATCTGTCTTAGACATTACATTTTTTTTGTTGGTGGTTTTGATTCTTCCTCTTTTTCCTTACCTTTTTCCTTTGGCAAAATAAATGCAAAAGCCCACTGAAGATGTTGACTTAAATATCATTCCTTTCCAGACTCCATCGAACCTGCAGATATACCTTTAGAAAGCATCGAAATGACACAGGATCAGATGCTGAACTATCAGCTGATGTTTCCCATGGGCCAGGACAAATCCATCTCCCGGAATGCCATCACTGCATATGAAAACATGAAAGCAAAGAGAGTATCAGAACTCAAGAAATGGAAAGAGCAGGTGGGTTTTTTATTTTTATTTTTATTTTTTTATATTTAGTTATTTAGTTATGTTGCAAGCCTTTCACAAACCGTTTCAGTAGACGCTACTGATTCTGAATACAAAATGAAAATGTGCATGAAACTCTGACAGCTACATCAAGATGTTGGTATTTTGGAGAGCTGGCAAACAGACTTCCTTTGGAAAGCCTTCATCAGATGCCTGAGGAGCAGGCAAAATGGCAAGAGCTGTAAAAACAGGTGTGCATCAGATATGTCCTATACAGAGTCCTTGTAGAGGCTGAATCTTGCTCTGCAATTAATATCAGGTTATTACATGCTTCCTTAATTTCCAGAAACCCATATTACAATCTTGGACTTCTCTCTCGTTTTAATTAAAAAACAAACAAACAAACAAACAAACAACAACAACAACAACCAAAACAAAACAAAAACAGAAAGTTGTTTGTTCCTGGCCCAGTGTTCAGTGAAATAAAAAGAAATACTTACATACAAATATTGATGAAATACCAATGCAAGCCAAAACATATTTCTTTTTGATCACAAGGAAACACTAGCAAGTAGATGCACATAAAAAGACAGAAAGCTCAGCAATTTAAGTGCACTTTTACTTTCAACACTGAAAAATTGCAGTGACCAGTGGGTGTGTGGGACGTGCGCAAGTAGGTTCTTGTCCCACTTGAGGGCACCAAAGACCCACAGTTAGAGTAGTCCTAGGCATCCGGTGTCACCCTGCAGCATGGAACTGAATTAGAATTATGCACGATGGAAGCCCACTTTCATAATGTTCACACACACACACACATACACACACACACAAACACAAACACACACAACCCCCCTACTGCCCCCCTCAAAAAAACGTAATAAGTCTCACTCCACATCCAGAGCAGAACTTAAACACTGATCTAGTTTGGACTATTGTATATTAAGTGCTGTTAGCTCCAATTCTGATTTTTAGGCTTCTACTTTTCTGACCCAGAACTACAGATAAACCCATTGACTTGAACAGGACTGCTTATGTGAGAGGAGGTCTTGCAAAAGCAGAAGATAAGATTACTTTCATTCCCAAGTAAAAATATTTGTTCAGTCATTTCTCCTCCCCTTTCACTCATTTCAACATGTTAGGCACTGTTAATGCAGTAGTAGCTGTGACTTTAAAAAGCTGAAAAAAGGAGCAAGCAATCAGTGAAAATAGTTAACAATGCAAAGAGTTTTTCATTCCCAGTTCCAGGTACTTTGGGTCTGGGTCTCAGAGTCACAGCAGTGCTCTCCATTCTGCTTTGGTGACAGCCATGTCCTGTACAAAAGATAACAAACGTTCAGATGTTTGTTCTTGTACCGTCTATATATGTCTTGCCCCTATTCTCCATATATCAACAGAGCAACCCAGACCATGGCAACCCAGAAAACGTGGCCAGCCTCACGTACACCAGCTTCCTAACATGCACCTCCCCATAATAGGAGATATTGTACCCTCTGAATAGTAATGTGTTTACTCAGTACAGGTTAAATTTCCTTGTGTGGCAATTTAAGGACTTAAATCCTCGTGTTTCTGAGGACAGAAAATACCTCAAAGAATAAAAACAAAGGCCTAAATGCAACATCAGAGTTTTCTGGCTGTGCTTCTATTGAAATATGTAGAAACTATATGCAAAGAAGCCTGGTGCAGATTATATGACTAATAAATGTTTTCAGTTTTTTGCTACTTTTATACTGATTGCTTTTTGTTTGGTTGGCTTCTTTGTGATTTCAGTACTGACAATCTTTGTATGATATTCTTGCAGGGACCTTGTCAGAAGGAGCTCTACAGAGCCCTGTATAAATTGGCAAAGGCTCAGCAGAGAAGAGAAGGGGACATTTACAAATTCTATTTGCCCAACTGCAACAAGAATGGATTTTACCACAGCAAACAGGTACGTGCTTTTTTCCTGTCTGCTCACAGCAGTGTTGCAACTAGTCTGACACAGCCCTTTCATAGCCCTCTGCTCCCAGGCTCACAACTTTGCAGCTGCTGGAAAAGATTGTGAAAACAGGGATACTTAGTATTAGGAACAGATGGTTTGTCTTTCTCTTAAAAGTGACCCACATGCTCTGGACTGATAAAAATGGAGGCAGGAGTCTTCTCCATTCACAGAACAGGTGTATGCAAAGCCTTCTCTAAAATCTTTTAACTCTGTCTGTTCCCAGTCCACGTCAAGCTCCATGTATCTAAGTTGTTTGCATATTTGCAGTCAATGTTAATTGATAATATCCATCATGTTGCCTGAGTTGTTCATTGTATATGTAATAATCACTATGGAGATAGGAGGCTCTCAATGCCCACAGTAAAATACACTTGCAGTGACAAAACTCTCTGGGGCAAGATTAGCCTTCTGAGAGAATAAAAAAAATAAAAAAAAAAGTTGATTTGTGCTGCCTATGTATTATGTTATTGATAATGCTCATTTCCATTATAGTTTCTACAAAAGCCATTGCAAAGTACACTGAGAGAAATCTGCAAACTTAACTAAAGCTTAGACCACACCTCTGTAACCACAGGTCAAGCACACAAATTTAGTAGGTGTGCATAAATTTGTGTCACCGAGACTCTTCGTTTTAGAGCATGGCATCATCATGTGGCTCACTGTGACCTGGGATCTGACCAGGCATGAACAGAAATCTAACTCTCCCCACCCCAAGAAAGAATCCTATTTCCATCCATGCATAGAGTCAGACCATCAAGACATTGCTTTCACCCCTCTAGCTTGTGTGTTCTGCCTTCCTTTGGTTTCTGACATTGGAAGACATGGCTGTTTTATACTATTGTTTACCAGGGAGTGGGCAAACTGTTTTAAATCTGTAGTTGCTCTAATGGTAGCTGAGCTTGGGTCAAGGCTCCCTAACCAAGTGTGCTGGTTAGAAGTTATGTCAGAGCAGGGATCATCACATTCAAAATGAGTCCATGCATGTTCCGGTCCTATTTCTGTTCAACACCTCTACTTGTAGTGTCTCATAGTGAGCTTTCTGCTGACAATTACTTATTCTGGGTTTTGTTTCATTTTCCTAATAATTCTAGTGTGAAACTTCACTAGATGGAGAGTCTGCTGGGTGCTGGTGTGTCTATCCAAAAAATGGAAGAAAAATTCCTGGATCTCCAGAAATGAAAGGAGACCCTGAATGCCAACAGTATCTCAACTCACAAGAATAAAACTAAACACACTCATTTACACCAGGTTTTCTGTGGAGCTTGGTCTCATCAGGTGCCATTTCAGTCAGGAGCCATTCCAGTAAGCTAGTTATGGGCACCTGATTTTCGGCATATTGATAGCCCCATAAACTACCTTTTTTACTGCACTGGCATTACTCAGATGCTCGTGACAGTTAGATATGAGCAACTGCAAGATCAAGTCCTACAGTCTTGTATATTATGTTTGTATAATATTATAGATACCCTTGTATGTAAAGCTGTTGGATTATTTATTTTATAGTGAGGGTATTTTTGTCAGTGTGTTGTTACTAATTTATATCCTCAAAAACTTCCTAACTTTATATGTAAATACTTAATATTATTGCTCTTAAATGCATGTGTCATGTTGGAGAAATGTTGCTACTTAAAACTTCAAATGGCATAAGTCTATTGGGAAAAAAATGGCTTGTAAACTTGCATTTTTGTACTTTGTATTTATAGATGTAAAACTAAATTTTATAAAATAGCTTTCAGTAGAGAATATGTTTAGGAACTTATTTAAAACTTGGTTTGTTTATACATCATGTTGCTTTGGCACCTCTGTTTCAATGTCGAGCTGTTTCTTAAAAAAGAGAGTCTAAACCTTGATTATATACTAAAGCTCATGATGGGACAGCATTTGTTTCTGTTTTCCACACATAAACACAGGATATATAGCAAAACAATAGGATACTCTGTGCCACAGGTGTAAATTGTTCACATGTTGACATTGTCATGTTATTTAAGTTAAGCTATTAAATAATTTCTTCTACACAGCCCCAGTCTCTTGCTTTCTGCATGCTGTTGCAGCACAGCACGCTAAAGTAACAGCTCTCTGGAGGGAGCAGGCAGGTAGTGGTCTGATCTCAGCAGGACAGTATAGCAGGGGGTGGGAGAGTGGAGGGAAAGATGCCTCTTGTAAATCTGCCTCCTAGCTCCCAGCTCCATCTTTCCTCAATGAGTTTTCTTCTTTTGCTGTCCTTTCCAATCCTGGCTGTGCTCTGCAAGCTTTTGCTTTGGGCAAAGCAGCCAGCCTCTAAGTGAAGGTATTGAAAGTTTTGCTGGATATGAAAGCTGTATGCCTTTCTCCACTTAAAAGCCCAACACAGCAGTATTAGTGTGTTTAAAAGATAACAGAGAGACTGGAAAGAACCATTTCTTGCACAGATAGTCAGAGATTATAAAAAAAGAGGCTGGGGAAAATCTCCCCCCAAAAACTCTTTTTGCTGAAAGCAGAGAAGAAGGTCCCTTGTGCTTAGGATGCAGTCCTTCTCCCTCTCCCAGATTTTCCTTCACTTTATTTAGTGTTTTCAGAGAAAGAGAGGGAAGCAAATGACTGTCCTGCCTGCTGCAAGCTGTTTTTTTGTGGGTTTTTTGTTTGTTGTTTTTTTTTTGTTTGTTGTTTTTGTTTGTTTGTTTGTTTTGTTTTGTTTTGTTTTTGTCTTTGTTTTTGTTTTGTTTTGTTTTTCATAGACATACTGGTGTGGGAGTTAGCAAGTCCCAGAGGTGGAAAGAGGCTGCACCAACCCTGCCTGAGAAAAGGGCCAGAGAGGAGAGTATAATATTTTTAAAAGCTTCACTGGAGGGAAACTCAGAAAAAAAAAAAAAAATCCTTCAGCAGTTTCTTGACATGAGCTTTGGGTTTAAAATGGGAGAGGGAAGTGGCTTGCAGAAATAGCAAATCTAAAGCATGGAAATCTCTGCTGAGTATTACATTTCTGCAGTATCATGCTGTACTTGTTGAATGTGTTGGCAGTATTTATACATCAGTGTTAGTTGATCCTATTGGGGTCTAATAAATACATTTTAAACTGCCACAGATTTGAAAGTGCGGATATGCTATTGAGCTGCTTTGTAAAGTGTGTTGAGGTCTTCCCAGGGAAAGCATTGCAAAAACAGTTGATGGCATTGGCGTTATAAATAGTTACAAGTCTAACCTCCCTGTAATGAACTACAGTGAGACCAGGCTAAAACTTCATTGCAAAACTACATTCACTATGTCAAAATGCTTGGCAGTCACTGTATCAAAATAATGAAGAATCAGCAAATTTGGGCAGAACCTTAGAGTCCTTCCACAGAGCATGCCCACAGCATTGAACAAGGGTCACATGGCTTGCTAGGGGAAAATGGTGAGGAAAGGAGGGAAAATCATATACCCACTGCTATAGTACACACTTAAGAGCACTCTGACTGTTCTCTACTCTCTGTGTAGTGTTGATCTCTAAACAGCAGATTTATTTATTTATTTATTTATTTATTTATTTATTTTGAAGGGGAGTTGTTATATATAGGGGAAATGTTTATCATGTTAATAATTATTAATGGTACATTCTATCAGCAGTATAGCAATCCAGTGGACAGCTACTTTGAATGTTTGTAGAGTGACAGGTTCCCATCCTAGCTGCAAGAAATTAGATTTTTAATAGGGATGGGTTTTAGGGAACTCTCCTTTAAATTTAAGCACGAGGAGTGAAAGCTGCCTCATACAATATTCAGGCATGACAGGCCAATTTCTTAGAGGGGTTTAGTTCCTTACATCCCACTGACAGCAACAGGGGATGAAGGCCTACTTATCTGCAATCTGGCCTTGTGTGACATCTTGCCAGGACTCACTAGGGCAGATTTCTGTTGAGCTGCTCTAGGCTGGGCTGCCTGACTTGGGCCAGACTCTTGTGTATGCTGGGATTAGGTCTAATGCAAGGAGGCAAAGAAGGCAAATTATATCTCCCCTATCAGAGTGCTGCCAGGAGCTTGGCCTACATTTAGTTCATAGATGCCATACATTGTGATTATACTGATTTTATGATCAACCTCCTAATAGGATGGAAAAAAAAATCAAAGGTCTCTCATTTCTCTTTGCTTTTTTTTATTATTATTATTTTATTTTTTTATTTTTTCTGTTTGTGGGGCTTTTTTTTTTTTTTTTTTTTTTTTTTTTTTTTTGGGGGTTTTTTTTTTTTTTTTTTTTTTTTGGCTTGTATCAGCTGGCAATCCTGCCTCCAGCATGTGCCTGCTGCACCAGTCCCATTTGTGCTAGCAAGCCCAGCCTGGTGGGACTATGCAGGGAAACAGGAAAGGTGCTGCAGAATGCTCTGAGCAGTTCAGGTCACCTGGAGTGCAGCTGGATGTGCAAAGGGAATATACCTCTCCATGTTATTTCAGCTCCCTGCCTTCACACCTTCTTGCACTCCTCCAACCCAACTTGAAATAAATTAATTGGTGGGAAGGTATAAGGTAATCATCTGTAATGTTTGGTTCATGTTATCTGAGAACACTACCTAGTTTGTGCTTCCTGCTGCCAAAACCCTGCCAGGTTTGCTGCATCAGGGTTTGTTCCAACCATGCCTCCTCCTGCCCCTGGCCTACTGCTAACTGCAGAATGCTCACAGCAAAAAAAAAAAAAAAAAAAAAAAAAAAAAAAAANAAAAAAAAAAAAAGAGGTCAGTGCTCTCTGCACTTTATTTTCTACCCTCCTTTTCCAAGACAACCTGCCTGGTTTTGGGTTCTGCTCATACTGAGTCAGTTCTGCTCACTACTTTGGAGTACAGTGGAGACACATCCGTGCTGGTAAGTACTGGGAGGGGATGGTGGAGACAAAGACAGGTCCCAAGCTTTTTGTTTACCAACATTTTGTCTTTATGCACTTCTCGGATTTATGCACTGAGAATCAGACAGGGACTCAGAATGCACAGGAAAGTGTGGGTTATGAGCATCTTAACCTTAACCAACACCTAACTGTGTTTGGCACATTTGCCTTATTCAAGGCTTGTGTGGACGGTATATAGTGAATGACATAGTAGCAGAGTGGGGGTAAGTAGAGGGATTCTGTTACTGGCATGTCACCACATATTACCTAGTCACATTTAGGTAAAGAGGTGGTGGGATAAAGAACAGGAGGGTTTGGCAAGAGTGCAGCCAGTTAGTTATGTATTACCAGAAAGTACAGCAGGAGCCCAGATGCACCAGCATTTGCTCTCTGATTAATGAAAACAGCTCTGAGGATAGGTCTGTCAACAAACAAGGGCTTTATTTTATTTTCCCTCCTTTCCTCCTCCCTTGACCTGCCTCCTCCAGGGTGCAAAATCAATCTGCAAGTAAGTTACTATGAGGGCCCAGGGAAAGGAGCAACCTCCTGCAGGACTGATGCAGGAACAAGCTTGTTCGTGGATGTAGAATTAAGGTCAAATGAACAAATCTAAATTTAGCCCGTTCCAGATCTTGGGTCTTTCATTTTGCAAAAGTTTCTGCTCACTGTTTGAGACTCAGTGGTAGATTATCACCTCTGAGTAGCAGTATGGGTAGCCTAGCAGAGGCGAGGGCATGCAGGGGAAGGCAAGGGCTGCACACATGCCTGGCTCCTTGCTGTTTCTTTATGAACCACGTTCCCCTGCTGAGGGTGCCTGGCCAGCAGGCATGGCTATTCCGGCAGAGTCCCCTGCTGCAGATGCCCAACACAGCACCTCCTGCTTTCTGTCTCCTCCAACTGCTGTTAAACTAAGAAAGAGCAGCCCATTTGTGCCTACACTGAGATTTTGATTGTATAATTATGCCAGTGATGCTGTGTGATTTTTTTTTTTTTTCTTACTGATGGTGGTTTGTAGTTTGATGTAGTTTGATATATAGCTGTTGAGGTTCCTTGGAAAAGTGTCTTGGTGTGGGATGTCTCTGGAGGCCTAGAGCAAATGCTGGCTATATCATCATCATCTTCTTCCATATTTTCTCATGGCCTGCAGATTCTGTTTATTGCTGCTCCTGCAGCTGAGCCCTCACCATTGGGCTCCAGCAAGGGACCAAGGAAAGAACAGCAGTAGCATGTCACTGGTAGCAGGCTAATAGCAGCTGTGGAAATATATGGTAAGATCTTAGGGCTGAAGGTTGCATGTGGCACCCCTGTGATAAAGCGATAATCAACTTTTCAAGCTCAGTCAGTTAGGTCTTTTTTACTGGGTGCAAGTTATGTGATATGTAGCAGACACAGGAAATGCCTTCACCTTGAAAATTCTCTCTGTGGCACAAGCAGGCAAAAATAACCTTTGTTCTCCAATTGCAGGAAGCAAGGGAAATGCACCCTCAGCCTGGCTCTTGCAACCAAGCCCCTCCACTACCCCACTTTTGGAAGGTCTTACTGCATGTGGCTGTGGGAAGCAGTCCTTCTCCATGACATTTTCTTCAGCTTGACAGATTTTTCTAGTGGAAATCTCAGCTGCTCTCTGCAGCAATAGTTTTGCTGCCTTTTTTTTTTTTTTTTTTCCATCACCACTCATGGAGAGAGCAATGGAGTGAAATTAGCTATGACAGAGAAAGGCTCTTAAGGAATTTGTATATGTCAGCAAAAGTGGAAAGCCAGGATACATACTACAGAAGGACAAGCATTCTGCAAGGATAAAATGAGATTTGCAGCATTATTCTTTGCCTCTGCTGATACCTGGTCTCATTTTTTTTTATTATTATTTTTTACTTTTTTAGCTGCAACTTTCAGCCTTGAAGTCATTTGCATTTATTTAATATATGTATAGGGCAAAAGCAAAAGCAAAGGTGTATGTGTTTTTACAGCTGCAAAAGCTGAAATTGAAGAAATAATACAACATAAAATACAGAAAAACTTTTAAAACAAAAACTTCTTCTGGTCAACAAGAAATTTACACTACTTACCATTTTACCAGGAAATTTCCTTTTTAGCAGAAAAAGATTTAGTATTTTCTCAACTGATGTGTTGTGTAATGCGAACGATCTCATGTGCTAGAACTCCAGACACCAAGCTACCATCTGCTGACAGGTTAAATGTTTTTCAGTTGGAAGAAGATAGGTCCACTGGACACACTGAAACATTTCTCTTCTAATGTCCTTAAACAGAATGAATTTTCCACACTTGCAGATGAAGATGTTACTGATACTGACCACAAAAACCTTGCCCTTGGGATGCTCCAATATCCCTTTTTAGATCTTATTTTTGGACTGTGCAAGAAAAAAAAAAAAAAAAAAAAGGAGAGCAGGGGAAGAAAAAGAGGTCCTTTCTAAAGTATGAAGCAAGCATATTCTTCTGAAATAAATTAATAGATATGAAGAGTTCCTAAAGGCACAGCAGGACCACATACCAAACAGCTACCCATACAAACATTTCATTTTGAATACTAATATGCATTGCAACCATGAAAATTGCTCAGTATTTTTCAAAATTTAAATATAATTTGTATTGCTAATATGTAAAATCTCTGTGGAGCCATCCTTGATTACCCAGTTTTAGAGAGTGACTACAGATACCAAAAAAAAATTATTTCCTAAAAGATTTGTAAAACCATTATTTTAACTTAGGGCTCAGCTCAATAAAGAATTATGCTGCTTTCCCCTGTGCACAGATAGCTAACATTATTCCCTGAAAAGTGTTTATGCCAAAAAGGTGGAAAAGGATATTCTGAACTCAAAAGACTATAGCACAGTAGATCTACTAAAGGGAACTTTCTCAAATAGTTTGAAAGATAATATTGCTGCCTGCAGGCAGCTTTAACTTGTGTTCTTGTCAGTTAGAGGGATTTATGTAACTATATTACTCTGGTTAAAACAAATACTTACCACATCAATATGGGCTACATATGGTATCCATGTAGCATCTAGAGATGAAGTATGCTCAAAAAGAAATTAGCAAGTTTTGCAGTACATACATTAAGCTTTTGTAGTGCCTTCCTGTGCAAACATTTAACATGTCAATAATGTTAACTAAGTTACAAGGATTTTTCTGAGACTTCACAGTGGTCACCTGGATTGCGCAAGATTCTTGGAAGCACTTGTTAAAAGTAAGAAAAAAGTTGTCAAATGTTTTCTTGAAAAAATCAACCACCTGAGTTGAAGACAGCAAAGACACCAAAACAGCAGGTATTTTTCTAATAATTCGGTTCCATTTCTGTCACTAAAAACCAAAGTCCTCCACTCACTGCAGCTTTTAACAGGAAATGTTTCTAACCTGTGTGTGAAGGGAGAGATCCTTCTCTGAACTGATACTGACCCATACATTTGCTTGTACATTTGAATGTAGCCCACAAATATTTTTGAATTGCAGCTTGACTCCAGCAGCCATGAGAAAAATCTTTGAATGACATGCAACTTGTCTATTGAATTGAACCCTTGTCTTCATAGAAATAGGTATGTTAAAAAGAAAAACAAAAAGCAAAAAAAAAAAAAAGCAGGAAAAAAACATACCACTGCTGATCTGCCTCATTCTAATGGTGTTTTGTTGTTGTTGTTGTTGTTGTTTTGTTTGTTTTTGTAAAAAAAGGTTATTTTGTATTTCATACCAAGAATGCCAGCTGCCAGGAACATCAAATGAACAACAGGAAGCGTCCAATACTAGTCGAGCAACTGTGCTCCTACAAAATATGTAACAGGCAATTTCTGAACAAGGGGGAGCTTTAAATCACAGGCAAAATTTGCTATTTTTAGACACTTTGTTTTAAAGATGTCTATTGGGAACAAAATAGCCAAACTGACATGCACAACCACACAACATTTTTTTTCCTAGGGCTAAAGAGATTTGTACTGATTAAGGACCCATACCAGCCAACATGTCTTTATTTATTTTTAATGGTGGAGCAAAACAGAAAGAGCTAAAATTTTAGTGAAAAACACAAATCAGAAATGCTGCCACAGGCTGTTAAAACATTTCTTCATTTCACAAAATGTGGCTTTGAAGGCAGCTGTCCACCTTCTTTGGTGAGAGGCTGTTTTCTTTTGTGAGAAGACTCATGAGATAGTGATGGAAAAAAAATGTGAAATACTAATAACTCACTTACATGAATCCAATGCTTATTTTAGTATGTTATGTGCCCAAATATTGCTACATATAAATTTTATTCCTCATGTGAAACTATTTGAAATGAACTGGTTTACAACGGAGAAANTTATATAAAATATATAAATAAATACATATACAAAATATGGCATTACTTTCCAGAGAGGTGTTACATTTCACAGGCCACCCTTCCTTATCCAGATTTCACTGTCATACAGAATTTGTCATGAAGTTCAATAAACAANGCCCAGCATTTATTTATTTTAATTTGCCAACAAATATTTGCAGGCAGTACATTTGCATTAGCAGTAAAAATATTGCAATAAATCCTCAACTCACAAAGTTTTCTGTAACCATCTGTCAGGAAGTCTGTATCAGCCTGGACTAAGCATTACCTCACATATACTTCTTTTTCTTACTCTCAGGTTTAAAATTTCAGTTTTAACAATGATGTGAACCCCTTTCATTAGATATAAATTAGGAATATGCACAGAATACACACAGGGCTGTTCAGCTAATACATTTCAGGGCAAGGCATTAAACATTTGATTTATAGTAATTGGCCATCTCGATCCTGCAAGCTGCATATCCAAATCTTTCCACATCAGAGTTTCAAGACATTTGCCATTGCTGGCAGGAAACAAAGGTGGCTGTAACTTACAGGGTGGGACAGGAACAGGCTCCTTGACCCTATGGTCTCCATCAGCACAACCACTGGTTCCAATGGCTGGAAAGCTGCATGAGAGTACTGCTCTCACTCTCCATCAAATTCCCAACCCAATAGGAAATTACAGTGTTGATGGTTCTTTTTTCTACAGTGACATCAAACATTTATAGTGACACATATAAGAATATATTATATATTTATATAAATATATAAGATATTTATATAAAATATATAAATAAATACATATACAAAATATGGCATTACTTTCCNTGCCAAAGACTTCTTTACGTGAAAGCATCACGTATTAGAACAAAACCAAAACACTTATCTTCCAATTAAAACGACATATAACATCATGGCAGACAGTTTAAATATTTAAACCATATGGTTCTTATTCTATGCTTAGATGCAGGCAAATCATTTCTACCAAAGGCAATGGAAGCAACAATTGTGTGTAGCATAAATGAAGCACACAGGTCTCAACATCCCGGTCCACAATCCTCCCATCTTGTTTGCATTGTTTTAAATAATTGTTCCTCATACACAGTGTGTACTTTGGTAGAGTATATCAAGACAACATAGAATAGATACAGCTTTTAAAAAGAAATAAGCAAATAGAAAGGTTGGTACTGTAATGGCAATTTTTTGTCCATGAATATTCAATATAAGCATGAAGAGTTCTGAAGGAAACAGAAGAAATGTAAGCTCTGTTGCACTAACTGAAGCAAAGGACAGACAGAAGAATGCTTTACAGAGAGCTTCAGTGCAGCTGTTATTCTTTCCAGTGGCATAATTCAGTGATGGGTACATTAGAAATAAAATAAAATAAAATAAAATAAAATAAAATAAAATAAAATAAAATAAAATAAAATAAAATAAAATAATTAAAATGTTTTTAGAAGATTATTATGGTATTTGTACCTACTTCAAATAATGAAACTTAATCTCTTCTGGAAACACTTCCTTTGCTCCACAAATTCATTTCTGTTATCTAGAACAGGTCAGTGTTTATGCATATGGATCTATACATACTTGTAAATCATCCCATACTCTTGCTTTCTCTTTGCATACAGAAGTATACACTAGAATTATTGTGTAATATTTGGTATTCACATGTTACATTTAAATAAAGTTTATTTTAAAACAATTATATTAAATACAGACTAACAGAATATTCATAATACATTTTACAGAAAAAAATAGTCGTCTTTGTTTTAGAAATATGCTTCTTAAAAAGTTCTTTGAGATTTTTATAAAACATTTTACCCGTGAAGATAAGTTTCCCATCAGACCTGTAAAAAAACCTTAGCCTTAACCTTTAAATCCTTGTGGGCTGTTTTTTTTTTTTTTTGTGTGTGTGTGTGTGTGTTTTGTTTTGTTTTTTTTAATAATTTTACAAGTTTACAATCTATAAATTCTTTAAAATAAAAACCAGAATCTTTTGGGATCAAATTGGTCACAGGATGTTATTTAAAAAGTCAATGGAGACTCCCTGAATCCATTCTGAAGTGCCTTGTGTTTTTCTTTCTCTCTGGGTATCAATAGTGCAGGTTGACATGGGAATTCAGAGCTCCCTACATGTTCTATAGAAAGCCCAATGTGTGTCAGTGGCAGGGTGCAGCTGCAGAGTCCATGGAGGCCTCGACTCCCTTAACTGCCACAAGAGGCAGAGCTTGTAACTCCCTGTGCAACGCAGTACATGGTGTTTGCCCAGCCCCTCGAAGGTCTCTGCTAGGTCCAACTGCCTCACACAGATGCCAGAAGAGCTGGCATCCAGCCCTCATTTGCTTTCCAAGTTATAGCAGTGGACATCTCCTTTTCCCTTGCCATCATATCCAGGAAGCGGTTGTCCATATTTATCCACGCACCAGCAATAACCTCTTTTTCGGCCTTTGGATGGACGACACTGAAACAGAATGTAGGACCCAATTAGCATAATTTTTGTTTTATTCTGCTCTTAGCATTATAAAGTAGGGACTCCTGCTTGTTTGATATCTGCACTGCTATATCCTGGCCATATATAGAAACAAACAGAAGATTTGCTAGAAGACATTGCTAGAATCAAACTGAAGATTTAACACCACTACAAAGTATTACAATAAAGATGTAGTGTAATACTCTGCCCATCAACCACTTTGGATCTAATTATTCCATAATAAAACTGCTCCGAGATTTACCAGAAAACAGCATAATGAACTACTCCCTATTATATGAGGCAGCACAGTTGTTGCCTGTTGAATACCAGGACTACTTACAACAGCTTGGGCTGACGACTGGGACCCATCTTCGGAAAAGAAAGTCAACAGATTTGTTCTACACTAAAACACACGTCTGGCAAAGACAGCTCTTGCAGCAATAAACACCCTTGGCTTGCATCTGTTTGCTGGAGGAATTTCAATACTGTCACTGACATTTATTAACAGATACATAATCCCTCTGTAATGGAGTTATCACTTCAACAACTGCTAGGTGTACTAGAACTTTACATGTATATTTTGCTACAAATAAGGTTGCTTGTATATTAGTCTATAACCTATGTCAATATAAGAAATCAGTTGCCTAGTGGAATTTGTTAACAAAACTGCCCAACCTGAAACTACCATTAAACAAGCAAAGACACTAAACTTCTTTAGAAACAGTAATGAGGTAAAACTGCATAAAAAAGTCTGCCATGTACTAAGTAACGCTCTCCCCAAGAAACCAAAAATGGTAAAAGCTAGACTAAAGATGACATGCTGCAAGTTACAGTTGTTGTGTAACCCTGGTCATAGTTCAGCCTAAAGGAACACTGCAATGTTTTCACCCCCTTGAAAGGCATGTGTCTCCAGGGCACAGAGTTTGCAATGGTCAACCTCCTTGCTAAGACATAGCCTCCACCTATGTCAACTCAAGTTTATGAGATTTGATGATAGAAGATTCACTGCGAATGCTAACAGAGAAGGCCATTTAGTCAGGACAGATGGAATTCTGACTCCAAAAGAGGTGGTAACACAAATATACCTAGTTTTTCAAAGACTGGGGTTTTATCTGTTATATTGTCATGTGAAGGAAGAACAGACTAGACACACTGAAGCCACTTATGTCCCTTGATACTGTAAAGGCTATCAGACAAGCAAAGTAAATGCTATCTCTGAGATCATACTCAGAGCAATTCGAGTATTTCAGAAGTTTATGCTGGGTACCAGCTGTGGGTTTGCCGCCAGTCAGGTAAACTTTGCTACTATCACTTTGTTGCATTGTTATCCAGAGTTTCATACACGTCCCACTCTCCCATTTCAGCGGCCCACAGTGCTAAGTGTCTTTCCCAAGCACAAATGCATGAGGAAACATTAAGTAAATGTTGGGCTTCACATGTTGTCTGAAGTGTCTGACCCTTCCATGCCTAGTTTAGGACCTCAGGTGAAAGGGTGATATGTCAGAAAGAGGTGTGAATATGGGCCACTCCTAGGACTGCCTGCAACAGCAGATTGGCCCCTGAGCCAATTAATTTGTGGCAGCAGAGATTAGTGTAGACAGTTCTCACTAGGAAGCTGTGAAAGAGAGATGAGAGCAGATCACACATTAGACACAAATCTCTGAACACGCCGCCTTGGCAGGAACCCAAGTTTCCATCTTGCTTATTTTATTTGAGAGTAAATGAAATAACGTTAATCACCATAACTGAAAATTAATTTAGCCTTGTGATGTATTTTTAAGTAGGAAGTCTAATGCAGAGATAATACAATGCCTTCTCTTCTCTGAATGTGCAGTTCTTCTGCATTAGCCCTATGCAAATGAATGGCAATTCTGCCAGTGGGATGACAAATTCAAGCCTAAAGTACATATCAGCTTTTTTAGGAGAGGGTGAAGAAGTTCAAGCCTATTGAGAGAGCAGCTACATTAATAATTTGCTGTACTACGTGATTAGCTTGTATTTGAATTCTAGTCACTTGCTCAGTTGGTTTCCTGCATCAAATCTTTAAATATGAAATCAATGTATATTTTAGAATTATTTTTTATCTCAAAAGCCAGACTAGTACTTGTGCATGTTCTCTAGGATTTCAGTGAATGGCTGTTCAAAGTTCACTGATGTCAACAGGATTTTTTTCTTTATTTTTGGTGGTAACCGGACTGGGCTCTACTGTAAGTGGTGTTCACATTTAGCACACTAAATCCTTCATGTTCAGTTTCGAGTAATTCAAAAACAATTGCTTTTACATGATTTACATTTTATAGATAAGGAAATTGAGGCAGCAGTTCTGGAGTTGTTTTTCCCAAGAGCACAGACACAGATGGAGCCTGAATTAGAGCGCAGGGTTTCTGGCTGTTGGCCTGGTTTTCCAGTGATGAAACTACACTTCCACTAATAATAGTAATGCAGCCTCCCCTTTTAGAAGTACTATATGAAGTATGTTACACAACTCTCACTGATTCATAGGCTTGCATCACTGTCAAAACAAATGATCAATTAAGGTTATATCATGCTGTTGGAGGTTTTGATTGCTTTTTACATTTGCATTATCAATTTTGGGAATTAACTATACCACAAAGTTAGTCTGCAGATACTAATGGTTATTTCTTCTAGACAACCTGTTTGGGAAGATGAAACCATTAGATCATTTGGGCTAGAGCTTTACAGCTGAAATAGCACTCTGTGAGGAAATGAGAAAAAAATTACCTTTTGCAGTCTGTGATTTTGTACTACTTGCTCAGACATACTGTCAATAGTAAAGCACTTCTGATTCAAAAGCGATGTTTTTATCCTGGAACAGCTAGCTTGCATTCCCTACTGAAATGGTGGACAATTCACATGGAAAAAGTTTAGATACAAATATTCGCTCTTCTGAATTTTGTACTCCACATAAATTTCAAGGCTCTGCCCAGCTTTTCTGTACAACATCAGTAGTCCAAAAAGCTGGAAAACTGCCCAAGCACTGGAGTCAATAATTACTTCTGATAGAAGCACCAGCTGCCAGCCTCATGCCACCTGCCCCTCTCCCCTCCACAAAGAATTGTCACAGAGTCATTTATGGGGCACAGCAAAGCATATGGTATCCCATTGAATTCCTGATCAGCCCAGAGGTCTCCATGGAGCTACAACTGTGGTCTCTTGGAGCAGAGTGCAGACAGCCTTGACATACACCTTGGGCCATGCTGGCTCCTGCTAAGCCCAGTTCTGTTTTCACTGGAACAGTGTCAGCTCACATTGAGGTGAATATCTGGTTCTGGTATACAAATATGGGGCAATAATTGTAATTTCATCAAATTTTCTTTGCATGCCTGAGGCAGAAACATGCCCATATTAACCTAGTCCATGTAAATATATCTACATACGATATTTGAATAGTGCAGGCTAATATATGTGATTTATTAAGATAAAGAAATCTAAATTTTAGTATGTTTGATTTTAACAAAGTTTATATATAAACACAAGGTCTGAAGTACTTTTCATGTTATAACATGACAGATTAATTTATGTTCTTGAAATTGTTGCACATATGCAAATTACTCCCTATGGTCACTCCTGAAAAGTCCATCTCTAGATGTCCACAAATGTCAAAAAAAAAAATTGCTTTCAACTTGACTGCAAGAACAGGTGACCAGGAAGGCAGAATATACTAACACATGAAGTGCCTCCTGAATGAGATTCCATGGTTTCCAGAGTGATCATAATTTATCAGATTCCTACCATCACACCTCTATATACATGAACATTCTAGGCAGTGGTTTTAGCAGTAGTTTCCAGAATTAAAAATGCTTAACACACTTATTTTTTTTTGATGGATTTACTGTCTATTTGCTAACAAATTATTCTAAATGTTGTTGTCATGACAAAATATAATTGAATTACAGATTGAATGCTGCTAATAATAGTAGTGAAGGAAATTAATAAAATAGCCTAGCATTCTGTTAATCAGATTAGACACCTGCTCACGGTTCCCAAAATGAGGCCTACATTTTGATCCTCCAAAAGGAAAAACAAACAAATAAAATTGCTGTACTGTCTTGCAGAGAGTGAACTCAGTCTGACCAGGACTCAATCACTTCTCAAGCTGATGCTTTTTTTTCTAGGAGTTAATTATACAAGGGTGGCTTAAATACATTGTTTTTGTTTTACATTTTGTTAGTGTGAGAAGCAGCCTGTCTCTCTAAGCCTTAACTGTGAAGGCCTGTGCCAGGGGTTGATTAAGATTCATTTAGAGGAAGAGCACTCAAACTGCATTACACATCGGATATTTACTCACCTGGGCACCATTTGGAGGCTTCTCTTACAAGACCCTGAGCTGTCTCAAACTACCATGAAACTACTGGGATCTATGCAAATTGGCACAGTCCTTGCCAAGACTGGCCATGTTTAAAAGTGCCCCTTCAACATCTATGTTTGCTGACCAGACAGGCTGTTGCACATAGCGCAACCTTTTCTCAAGCAGTATGAAAGTCTCCAGATAACATGGAGACTACAGAAAGTGCAGAAGCTTGTCTTTGCTCTGTACCAACACCTTACTCTAGTAAATGAACTTCTAGGAATGAAGACTAGAAAAATGTATATCTGTTTTCTTTTTTTTCCCTCCGTATTCAATTATTTTCTGCCTCAGCTGCAGAATCATGACTGCACAGTAAGGCATGTTAATATGTGCTTGCAGTGGATCTGATTTACTATATATACATACTAGGGACAGTGTACAAACCACCATGTTTTTCCTGACAAAGCTAAAACCTCAGAGTCTAAAGACAGATGAGAGGAACATCTACTGAACAAAGTAAATACCAATCTGTGGTCTTCTGTAATACCTAGAGAAGGGTAAGTACTACAGTATGCTTGCATGTTTTCGGTGCAGTTACATGGTATGCTGTTCTGAAGTAGCTAAGCAAATGCTTTTATGGCACAACCACAAAACACAGTTCTAGCCTTGCTCCACGGAGTAGTTCACATAGCAGTCTGTGGCATTTCCTGAATGAATGCAGACTGAGATTTGGGAACTGTTATCTGCTAATTTACATGCAGTGAGACATGAATTGACAGTGGGTTCTCAAAACCACAGAAACAAAAACCCTCTCTGCTTGGGAGTTACCACCACCTGCCTGGGAAAAGCTTGGGAGTAGACAAGCTCGGCAGCATGCAGCCAAGGTCAAACAACACAGTCAGTTGCTGGACTGATGGCAGAAGGGAACACTGGAAACCTCACCCCTATTTCAAACAGCCCACCTGACACTGCCAGCTCATTGCAGAGCTCAAGGGAATACCTGAGAGGGCAAGACTGTTTTTAAGAAAGCTGGAAGGCAAACAATGGAAAGATACCATTCCTAAAATGAGGTTGCCTCTTTGGAGGTTGGTCTCTCACTTCTAACTAATGAACTGTGTTATGCAGTAACACACTGAGTCAGCCACTCTTTTGGTTACCAGAGATAGAGAGGCTGACTCGTGTAAACCCAAATGAGAGAGACAAGATAATCCACAAACTAAATCTGTCCTTACAGAGGTTGGTTTTGAGGAAAATCTGAAAGACTCTTTTGAATTCAGGAAATTTTTGAATTATACCAAGAAATACATTTGGAGACTGGTCACTAACTAAACAATGGAATTAGATGAGATGTGCACGCTAAGCAAAGAATCTGTCATGTCTTGCAATTCTGCAAGTTCTTGAATGAGCTTCAAGGGTAGCACAGAATGGAGAATGCTGCTGTAGCACAACTAAGGCATGAATACCTGACACTTAGGTCTGCATTTGTGAAGAAGGGTCACAATCCCCGAGTCAAACACAAATAGAAAACCAAAGAGGGCTGAGAAGCCAACCTTGCTGCAGAGTATCTACTAGATGTATAACTTCCATGATAACATGACCTGGATTTTGGAAATAATCTGTGTAGCACATAAAGGATAGACACATGCCTTTCTCAAATTGCTTTTTGTAATATAATACAACAGAGTTCTTCTAGGAACTTTCAAGCAGCTATTTACAATTCAAAGCATTGATCTATTGCAGTCATATGGTGACTGCAACATTTAGCTCTGTGGGTTATTACAGAGGCATTGCTTTTTTTAAACTGAAGGGCATTAGTATCTAGGACACTGGCCAACCCCTGTGTGATTAGGTATGAAGTTTCTCAAATTAATCTGTTGTCATGACCAACAGAAAATAAAAACACCATCCCCATTTGACAAGGTTCAACAGTATCAGATCTGGACCTAAAACTGGAATTAAACTAGTTCCTTTGTAAAGTGATATATAATGCACCTTGCTGGCAAGATACTTCAGCAACGACACAGAAAAGGTGAAGTGTATTCACTGAAATGATCAAGACACTGTACTTACTTGCTTTTTCTTGTAGAACCCTTTCTTGTCACAATTTGGAATATGGAAACCCCTAGGACTCAAGACATTCAGGATCTTCAGGTGGTTTAAAGTGTCTTCCATTTCTCTACGACAGGGGCCCTGTTAATGAGCATGTTTTAAATAACACAGATGAAACTTCATTCCCAAATCCTGTCTTTCACACAAGAGTTAACAAATCTTCAAAGGGTAAGAATCACGAAACCAAACTAATCTATTAAAACAAAGGAAATGTCAAAAAGCAAACCAATCACAGATAAAATTCTGACATTATGCTTTATTCAGGACAAAACTGACTTCTAAACCCTGAAGGCCCTATGCCATACTCACACACAGACTAGCATTTCCAGCTGAAATCACAGCCACATATACATAAAGGAAGACTTAACCATTATGTGAATCAGTCATATGTAACATAACTTATGTTGGGAAAAGCTGATCTTCACCAAATGGGAAAAGAAGAAGGTAGGCAACTGGAAATATACCACTTGGTAAATCTTCCCTAATGTCATTTGATTTCTGTGATTCTGCTGGATTTAAAGGCTTGAATGAGATGGATTAAATTGAAAATAAGTAGTTTGGCATACTTTATATGTAATTATAAATATACTGCAACTTAGGACAACAATTCCAAATTTCAGCTAGACCAAATGGATGCCGTCATGCAAATGAATGATTGCACACAACATTTTCAGTAGATAAGTACATAAGGTTTTGCACCAGTTTCTCCATCTGCAAAAGGAAGACAACAATGCAGTGTGGATTAGCACTAAGACAATGAGATAAAAACTTCCAGAACCACTTCTAAAAGCATGTCTCAAACACCAACTAATTATTTCTCACTGCAGCCCTTTAGGGTAGGGTGTAAAGCATTACCAGCCCAATTTTACAGTCAGAAAACCAGCAGTGGAGGAGTTCAAGTTTTGCCAGAGGCCAAGGCAGTCAGCGTCAGCAGCAGAATCAGAATTCAAGAATCACAGCCTAAATACTCTATGTATAGCTCTGAGCACATTACTGACTCAGTCCACCAGTCTGATTCTTCAATGGAGACCCCCAGAAATTCCTTTTCATGGTTGCATGGGTTTAAGATGTTTAAGTTGCTCTATCAACACAAAGACCCATTGGTACAATTTTTAATTAGTGAAGTAATGACATTTATACTTTCAAATAATAATATTAAGTTTGCTCATATAAAGTGCCTTTCATGTGAATGTCTGAAAGCATACAGACTCCACAGTTCTGCTGAAGTTTAAAACTGATTTTTTGGTAAGCAAAAACCTTCCTTGCTGCTTTCATAAGTTTTCTTTCAGTATAAATCTCACAAGCTCTAAACAAGCTATTTAAATTGCTGCTCTTATTGGCAGCTCCTTAGAGAAACAAAACTGTTCAAACACTGACTACAAATTACACACTCAAAGATCTGGTCTTGAGTTAGGCCCACAAAAAAGAGCAAAAGCCTTTTTTTAACTATTATCTTGAAGCAGCCTTCAAAAGTCAGAGACATGAATATCAAAAGCTAAGACACAGATATAGGTAGAATGGCATTTGCTCGCAAAGACACCTGCCCCAGATGGAACTAGTTCTGGTTCCTACAGATATGAGCAGTTTTGATAAGTCAGTGTGCCTTCACACACAGGGCCCAACTACTATGTAAGTGAAATGTTTATCCTAGTTAAGGCCAGGACCGTATTTCCTCAGAGCTACCAGAGCTCATTCTTTTACTGGAAGAGGTTTATTTCAAGTTTTGTGGAAGAGGACATGCTAAAACTTGGATACTTAAGTGTTTTTACTAGGTAGCTGGACATCAGTGACAAACTGAACAACCAACTTAACTGTGTTAACTTGGAAGCCACATGCTGTTCAGACACAACTTTCCACCTCATACAGGTTTCAAAACCTTCTCTTGCAGGTGGGAAGCCATGTCTGGTTTCACCACAACTGTTTTGATGAGATGCCAAAGTGTATCCAGCCATATTTTTAAGTCAGCTGGCATAGGCACAAGGATAACCACCAGGCTAGCAGCCAAGAAGTGCACAAACAGGAATTATTGTCCCGTCAGATTCACCACACTCTGGCTATCCTGCAAATCCTCTCTGTCCACTGGGCACAGTAAGTAGGAAGCAATGGCAGTTCATGTGCCTGTGAGCCATTACATGTACGCAGTGGCACTAAGTGACAACTGCAAGTGGAGGTGGTGTTCAGGATGTCATACAAGTAATGACTGACCACTCAAGATCCTAATCCTTCAACCTAGGCTAAGTTTATCTCCTTTGATTTGCTTTGTGGAGTGCAAACACAATGCCATCATACTGAATGTGAAATGTCTTCCTTTTTTTCCATTATTGCAACCCAATAAGGCTCTTTGCAACCAAATTTACCAAATGATGACACTACTAAACACGTCACAGAAAACACTCATAGAAACATGTGGAAACAAGAATTTTTGCTAAGAATTGACTTAGTGAAAATCATATTCATATCAATGTAAACACTAGTGCATTAGATCTCTGTGTCTTCTGAACGTGATCTATTTAGTCAGCTGCTGGGGGGTGCATTATGGTCCTATGGGGGTAGTGCACCCACCCTATGGGGGGTGTATTATGGGAGGCCTAATGCTCCTGGAGTGCATTAGTAAGAGTGTTGCCAGCAGGTTGAGGGAGGTGATCCTCTGCCTCTACTCAGCCCTGGTGAGGACACATCTGGAGTATTGTGTCCAGTTCCGGGCTCCCCAGTACAAGAGGCACATGGAGCTAATGGGGTGAGTCCAGCGGAGGGGTACTAAGATGATTAAGGGATTGGAGCATCTCTCATACGAGGAGTGGCTGAGAGAGCTGGGCCTGTTTAGCTTGGAGAAGAGAAGACTGAGAGGGGATCTTATCCATGTGTACAAATATCTGAAGGGAGGGTGTCAAGAGGATGGGGCCAGACTCTTTTCAGGGGTGCCCAGCGACAGGACAAGAGGCAACGGGCACAATCTGGAACACAGGAAGTTTGGCTGAATATAAGAAAACATTTCTTTACTGTGAGGGTGACAGAGCACTGGAACAGATTGCCCAGAGAGGCTGTGGAGTCTCCTTCTCTGGAGATATTCAAAACCCGCCTGGATGCCATCCTGTGCAACGTGCTCTAGGTGACCCTGTTTGGCAGGGGGGTTGGACTAGATGATCTCCAGAGGTCCCTTCCAACCTCAACCATTCTGGGATTCTGCTTGTCTGCATTTGCAGATCCAACAGTTGTACTGGCCGAACAGTCAGAATGCCCTAAATGGGTACCTAAATGGATAAATTATAACTTTTTTGTTTGTTTGTTTATCTTGTCAAACGCTCAACATGCATATACACACACACAGGCACATGCTTACATGCAGGGAAATATCTTTGCATTTTAAAAAGCACTTACATATTCAGTTTCTTGTTTGGATTCAGAAGAGAAATTCAGTGTATCTGTACTCTGCGAATCATACTCCACTTTATAGCGCTGTGTATTTTTGGCTTGCTCTTTCCTGATGATATCTATTTTGATGTGCTGTGGATGCAGTTTCAAATCTGGCACCCTGTGGGAGTTTGGGATGGCCTGATTTTCTGTGCTACTTGAACTCCTGTCTTCTTCTGAATCACTGGAATTTCCTATGACAAGAAGAAATTCAGTAAAGAAACAAAGTTAATCAACTGTCAGCTGAGTCTGGAAGGGCAGCAGACCACTATATTAGTCTACATCTTTAGTTTTTCTTTACAAAAAATTATGTATAAAAACATGAGCAATTCATTATTCTGTATGCATCAGTATCTCCATTGCTAAGTGTAAAGAACTGTGATGAATTTTCTAACTGAAGAATCTCTTCACTCCTACAGAGCTTTTCAAGTATACCATTCCACCACCTGTGCTAGGTGCCTTTGAATGTACACCCTGCCTTGCTAATCACTTGAAAAGTATTTATGTTCACTTCATTTCAAACTATTTGCTGACCACTACAGCCCAGGTTTCTCATTCCTCATTTTTCTCTGGTTTCCCTTCCCAGCAGGAGGAGGCAGGTCTGCGAGGTGCAGAGCCCTGCCAGCACCTGGCCATGAGTCAGAGCTCTGTTAGCAGCCCAACCAACATGGGTCATGCAGAGCATTCAAATCATGTACTTCTGACCCAGAACAGATTTAAACAACTTTAATTAAATACAGCTAACTGGAGTAACTTATTGGATGGAGAGCAACTCTTGGTCTTCACCAGGAGAGTAACTTAAAAACAACAAAAAAAAAGGTGTTAATACAAAAAATTCTACCATGCTGTTTGATGGTTCTGATTAACTATTTTTAACACTGTTTTTCTCTCTTAGTTTTACTCCACATACAGAACAAGAAGGAAAAAAAATAGCACATTTTCATTCCTCTACTATTAAAATCAAAAATATTTCTAGATGTACAAAATACATTTTAAGGGTAATGGATATAAAAATTGCCATACATTCTGTAGTGGTGTCACAGGACAAACATCTACTTTCATTATGAGCTTCAAAATATTTTTTCTTTAAACTACCATCCACAAAACTACAGGAGAAGCCTACAGGAAACTACAGGAGTATTTTTACAAAATACTGCACAACCCCAGTGTTCCTGTACCTTCTGAGGTATTTGTCTACACTGCATTTCTCTCCCTTTGAAGACTCTTGCAATATAACCGTAACTGGCTGCATTTCCTCCATGGAATTTTTCAAGTTTGGATACTCCTGCTACTGTCAGGTAAGTCCCACTAGTTGCTGCATTTCAGTGCCTTGGCTGCTGGCCACTTTTTTTTCCCCCTTTTTTTTCTTTAAGGAAATCATATTGGGAGTGCACAATGATAACTGATCTGCAAGAAACATCCTGAAAATCTATATTAAAATTATACTTGATGGCTCACTGGAAAACCACAAAAGCCAAGAAATTCAGTGCTAAAACTGAAAGCCCATGTTCACATAGCTCATTTGAGTCTCGTTATTTCAACACACACAGTATCCTGGCACTGGCCATACACAGGAACCAGGGAGGAAAATGAGGAGGAGGCAGCGGGATCAGAGTTAACATCTTGGTACTGGTGGTTTTAGTGTAGCCACTGCTGGCAATGAACATAATTGACCAGGAAAATCCAACTCCCAGTGCAAATGGATTAAGGAAGTTCAAGTCTTAAGTCTAAATTTCCTGGCTTTTGTGGGTTTAACTCAGACTCTCAGCAGTATTTGAACATATTTTTGGTGGTTTAATGTCCTGTTTTTTAAACAGTGGTATTTTTTTTCCATATTCTCAGTGAATTTTGCAATAAATGACACAATAAAATGTTATAAACTTAAATCTTCTAGATATAAATACTATGCCTACTATGTTTTCTGCAGCCAGTCTATTTTGTTAGTTTACCTACTATACAAAAAATAAGTAGAAAATATTCTAATATTTAATTAGATTTTTATATGGTTTTATATATTATACATTATATATTATATATTATATATGTATGTGTATATTATGTATATTATATATATTATATATATTTTACAATATGTTTTATATTTTATTAGATTTACATATATATATATATATATATCTTAAAAAATATTTATTAGCGCATAAAATAATCACCAGGCTGATCATTTCACAGTTTGCACAGACCATGACATATAGATAGCATTTCTTACACTTGAATTCAGAATGATCATAAGGCCACATTTTAAACTGTAAAGCATATTTGATTAACTCAGTTCTACAAAAGCTGATGCCATGTCACCTCTACATCCTGTTGTAATGGAAACAAAACTGCTACAAAAGTTACTTGTTCTCTTTCAAAAACAGATAAAAAGGTTTGTATATGAACACTACTACTTACTGCTTTAGTGTCCAAAAACCTGAACTGTAAAGTCGGTGGCCTACTTTAGTTGGCATTAAGAAGTTCCTGGAAAACACACCATCCACACTGATTTCTAGCAATTTCTAGTAATGACCAAAAGTGTAGCACATAATGCAGGACCTAGCTATTGTATAAGGGAGAAGATGTGATCCTGCTCAGGGAGGGAGGGTACCATGCCATAATCTTAGCTCCTGAGCATTGGATTTAGAGCTGAAACTGGAGCAGCACCGATGAGGAGGCAAGTACTATGTGCATCACACAGGTTCAATATACTAATTCTTTCTTGCACCCTGAGTTTTCAATCTTCGTGTCTTGAATGTGAACTGTAAGGGACCTACTTTGCACTTTCTAAGCAATCAATGCTCCTACTGATTTCAAAACAGGAGTTCTTCCTGGGCCAAGAATGCAAAACCAGGAACTCAGCATTCTGACTATTTAGCCTGAAAATGGAAATATTTTCATCAGGGAACCAATATGCAGCTCTGTCTTCCCCCTCCTCTGTCGTTGTTAAAAGCACTGCCCCTCCATTAAACAATGCCAAATCTCAAGTACTGAGGAGACTCCCTCAGTTTTCAATTCCTTTGAAGGATGAACAGTCAAAGCCAAGTTCATGTGATGAAGGAAGCTGTTCCATGTTCCAATGAGATTTAAAACTTCAGTGAGTACCTCTGAACTCTCGCTCATTCAAAGTATTACAGCCTGGGAACAGCACATAAATAATTATAATAAGGCATCTCTTAGTCTCATAGCAGCCAGTTAACTGGAACACTGGTGCCACTTCCTCAGCTAAGGAGAGGCCAGCCAAAGAGTCCCTGGCTTTTTAAAAATGCAAACAGTGGAAAGCCTTTTGACACACTTTTCTATTAAATAAATGTTAACATACTTGCTGTTGGCTAGCTAACAGTTTAATGAAACACTTGCACAGGAGTGTGTTTTCTTGATCTGAATCCCAAGTTTTCCTGCCTCTAAAGTTTCCAAATGTGCATGCTAACAGAACTTTTTTCCAGCCGTCCCTTCCTCTTCAAACCAAACAGAACCTGCTCTGTGAATGTCTCATTTACAAGACTTGTAAGAGGTACGGGAAAGCTTCATTTGACCAAAGATTTATTTGCAATTCAGGGAAAAAAAACTCCTCTTAAACACTGCTGTGCAAATTCTTTCTTGTGAATAACCACCTTCACGGGCCAGGGAGACATTTAACTACATGTTTTTGTTTGTTTGTTTGTTTTATTCCCGGCCTTAGCACTCCCCTGACTTAACCATGCTGCAGCACAGGAGTTAGCCCACACTCTCTAGTTTTCTTGCACCCTCTTTCCAGGAACAATTAGGGACAAATCACGAGGATTTCATCTTCCGTCCATCAAGGCTGTTCAACCTGGTGTCGCCAGGCACCCGTGTGAGCAACATGCAACTCCTTCCCCCCAGATTTCTTCCAAAAAGAGCAAGTTTGCCTCTTTTGCGAGGAGCTACTTCACAGCACCGGTGGTGAAGCCAATAAATAAATAATGACAATAAAAGACAGAAGAGGTTAAGCTTCCTTTTCCTTCGGGGAAAAAAAAAAGCACCACTCCTTCAAAACGATCCCAGCCTTGGCTGCGCGGTTGCCGAGCGCTGTGAGAGAAGCACACGGCGGCTCAGCAGGCAGGAGCCAGCGATGGGCACTGTGGACCCTACCAGAGAAGCAGCTCAGCAGCAAGCAAACCCCTGCCAATCCCCACCCGCCCGACCCTCCTTGTGCGTGTCTCTTACTTTTTAACTTAAAAGAAAAAGAACAAGAAAGCAGGCGTGCATGCAGTCTTTCTGCATTTCTCTGCCTTCCGCCCCCGAGGCGCAGCCCCCTTACCTGCAGCGTGCGGTCCAGGCAGCACGAAGGCCCGCAGCTTGCCGTCCACCGTGGCGTTGGTGCAGAGCCCGCGGCCCTCCAGCAGTGCCTGCAGCGGGCGCGCCTCTTCCCGCCGCGGCTGGCAGCTGAGGCC
>VXAA01003688.1:327584-337732 GCA_013399115.1 Anseranas semipalmata | reverse complement strand
GCAACCTGGTCTAGTGGGAGGTGTCCCTGCCCATGGCAGGGGGTTGGAATTGGGTGGTCTTTAAGGACCCTTCCAACCCACACCATTCTGTGGTTCTGTGATTCTATGAATACAATGTAGAAGCAGATGGCCAGGAAAGAGCAAGAAGAATCTGTTTCCCCCAATTTAGAAGTGGACAGAACACGAAGGGCCTCAATTAAATGTTAGGAGCAGTGAGCTACAGTAGGGTGCAGTCCCTCCAGAGTCATTTGAAGGTAGT
Organism: Anseranas semipalmata; assembly: GCA_013399115.1. Classification (NCBI taxonomy): domain Eukaryota; kingdom Metazoa; phylum Chordata; class Aves; order Anseriformes; family Anseranatidae; genus Anseranas; species Anseranas semipalmata. The sequence continues at coordinate 337,473 of VXAA01003688.1, read as the reverse complement.
GTCTGGACTTTTCAGATTAACAGTTTCAACAACAACAGAAAATATTTCCATTATATACATAAGATAATGTCCATCTCAATCTAATTCAGTCCAGTCAAATGGTTGGTGTGCTTGTCTGCAAAATGAAGGCTAAATCAAATAGACTTAACCCATTATCTTGGATGCTTTTGAATTTAGTTAGAGGAAAGCATCTGGTAAGCATCAGTAAACTTGTTTTGTTATTGGGAAACAGTTTATTGCATATTGTTTTCTACCGCGTTACAGTTAGCTCATAAGGTAAATTAGAAACAGACCTGAAATATTTTGCTTTGTGTTTAAACAACAACCCCCAAAATGTTAAATAGCTTTAATGGATATATTTTTGCCAAAGTAATTGAGTACAGTCTTCCCATTCAAATGGCTGGCCCAGAACTCTCAAACCTCACCTTCTCCTGCTTCTACTTCGATTTTGGACCTAAAATATATATTTTTAAAAGTGCAATCAGATAATTTTCTCTTTTACACATCTGAGAAGCCAAGCCAAACTGCTAAGGGAGTTTGTTTCAGTTATGTGTGAAGTGACCAGAGCCTTTTTTTCTTAATTTCAGCATAGTACAATATGCAAATTGGCCAGAATACTCTGGAGAGTTTCCTCTGGGAGTTCTCCTAAAGCTTGTGGTGTCTCACACTCTCACACTTTTGATTCTTTCCTGTCTGCAACTGCATCTGCAACTGCAGCACAGTGCTACAGCCTCTCTCCCACTCCATGATGGCTATTTTTTAACCTAACACCAAAGACCTACCCTGCAGAGATCTTTTTTTTTTTTTTTTCTTTTTACTTCTGATCTGATCTCCCCAGGCTCCCTTTCTAGTCGATGTTAAAAAAAAAAAAAAAAAAAGGCATTTCTAGGGCGAGTCATCTTACTGTAATGCACACATCTAAAATCAGGTAGACCGCTTTTGATTTCACAGGAAATGTGAAATGTTCCAGGTTCAGGGCATTAGGAGAAGATAAGGGAGAAATACTCTTAGAATCAGGGAAATTAAGATTTCAGCATCTATTTTCATTTATTTCTGCAAAGGTCATGTATTTGACTGCTGCTTCCTCATAGCTGCTGTGAAAACATGGTTTATTAATAACTTTGAGATCTTTGGACAGTGGGATCACACTGGCTAGGTAAGTTCAGGGATATCTAGGCAACAAAAGAGTTTGGAATGAATCATGAGTCTGCACATCAAAAAAAAAGGCTCATTAAACTTGCGACTGAAATTAAACTAATGTGTTCAGTGAACAGACAGTCTGATTTTACCAGTGTTGTTGCCACTCTAAGTTTCTTCTTTAAGGACAAAAATCCAAGACAGTGCATCTTCGCATGCCATCAGTGAGAGAAAATGCCGCTCTGAGATCCCCAGATTCTCTGTTGCATACATGGTACTGCTAGTGTGTTAGCAAGCCAGCATTCCCATGCTGTATCAGCATAAAATTTGTTTCCTTCACATCATTGAGGCATGAGATGAAACATTGCCTTTCAGAGAAGACACATGACCAAGTGTCATGAGATCTGAGATCTCTTCCCACCTCTCCCTCAAGTCTCCACAGCTGACATTTTCAGATACGAGTGACTGGAGTTAAATACCTAAATCTGTAGGTAGAGAACATAGATAAATGGCTGTATATTTTTAGAACTGTTGAGTCACTAAAGTTGAGTATGAAAATTAATCCTGTAACTTGTTAATGTTTGGAACCTGTCATGAAAGCTGATGGAAGGTACTGAACAAGTACAGAGAATAATTATTCCATTAAGTGTAACTATTATGGTGTCAGGACAAGTAAAGAATATTCTCAAAAGGTCTAAAGTGAAAATACAATTTGTTTGAGAGTATAGAAGGGCATCGGTAATCACAAAATGCCTCTAAAATCTCCTTGAAGTGTTATAAAGCCAGGAAAAGACAGCTCAGCTAAACCTGGACTGCTTCAGCCAATATGATATGCAGAAACTGACTTCCAGCAGATTCAGGTTTATTACAGCCCCAGCTAACTCATCCGCTGAGAATCTCACTTTTCTGGCCCACCTGGTAAAGCTGCTGTATGTGGACCACAAAATGTCCCAGATCGCATCTCAGTTGTTCTTAATGTGCATTTTGGCCGGCACGGGGGACTGTGCTAATTGGTTAAGTATGTTCTAGTGTCTGGCCACCAGCTGCCAGACACAACACTGCACAGCGCTGCCTTAATGCTGTTTGTTACAATCAGTTAATTTGTCTGGATTATGAACTCTTCTGCCATCAAGAAGAAAAAAGCACTTTAAGGCTATTTCAATCCGTCTGCTCTGCCTTCCCCTGTCAAAAGTCTAATTTGCAATTAGGAATTTCAGCAGCACTTTCATGTGCTCAGAAAGCAGTGGAGCAAAGCTTCCAGAGAGATTTATTTCCCATAGAAGTAGAGGTATCGGCAATTCCCAAGAAGCCGGTCTTTACCAGAAGTTAGTAAATTGTTAGCATTGTTGTTGTTTATGGAGCTATAAATGTGCGCAGAGCCGAGTTGTCTCGCCTGGAGACCAGCGCGGTGCCTGGTGGCTCGCGTGGCTGGAGCCCGGTGGTGGGGCAGGATGCACCCGCACTGCCTGAGCATCAGGAAGGAGCTCTCTGCTGGGAAGCCCCAAACGTGGGGTGGTCCTGTCCTCTGTGATGCCCTTATGACATTCTGGTTGGTGTAAAATGGGGATGAAGCATGTCATTCCTATGGGGCTGACAGAGCTCTGCCTCTGCTCTTGTAGCTGTCCCTTAGCTTTTCATGTTATGATCCTTACAGATGAGCTTCCTAATTTATAAGGCACTAATTCAGGAAGGTGCTGAATTATCTCCTGTAAAAGTGCTGATTTTCTATAGTTTCCATCTATTTCTTCTGAAACTAGCAATACCTTTGGAATTACAGCCTTTCTTTATTTGCTCTATTACTATTTTTGGTACAATGCAAATTCTTTCCGAATGAGTGATCCCTATTTCTAACAGTGTAGTTTTACAAATAAATCCTGGGGCCATGCTTTCTAAGGGGCTTCAATCCAATCAGTAATTGCTTATTGAAATAACCTATAAATAAAGAAGACAGGGGTACCTCATGAACACAAAGTAGGAATCATCTGCTCACATGTAAAAGTCCTTGTAACTGTCCCTCTGAATTAGTTGCTCAAAGCCCTTTTATAGTTAATGGAGGGAAATGAACTCTTTTAGGGTGCAATTCCTGTCAGCCTAAAGCAGACATCTAACGGATTGGATAATTCATGCCCTAAAATGCCTCTTTCACTCCAGTGGCTACAAGTGGAGCTCAGGAAGACTAGATTAAACATAGATGTTTACATTGTAGATATCTAAAATTAAGTGAAACGAATCTCATGGTGAATACGTTTTGGCAGCTACAGAGAAGTCCAGTGTTAATCCCAAAATTTTATTAACTGCAAAATGAAAGTATCGCCCCCTTTTCTCTGGTGTTCCACCATCCCTTCCAGGATTCCTCCGGGTCCTGGTGTTGATAGCAAAGGAGCTGGAGGGGGTGTCAGCAGGTGCCAGTGTCCTGAGTTCTTCCCCAGGGGGACTCTGATGCTGGAGATCCCTTCTTCCTCTATTTTGGGGTCAATTTGGGTCTATGTTTGTCTATTTTCTTAATACAGCCTGAGTTACATGAGCTTTCTTTTCTTTAGTTATTTAGTTTTATGGTCTCTTTGTTATATCTAAACAGGTTTAGACAGTTGTGTGCTTGCAGTGACCACTGAATGAGCGCTGTGATTTGTGTTTACAGGCTGGGACCTCCAGTACCATCCTGTGTTTACATTCTTGCAAACCATATTTTATTCTAGGATCACAAGTAATTTAATCTACACAGGAAATCTACTTATCAGTATAAACTAGCGCTAACCCAAAGCAAACCTGACTGCTGGACATTTGCTACCCCAGTTAAATAAAACAAGCTAATTATCAGATTAGGCCAGGACAAACCCAAACAAATCCTGAGACCCTGTGCTGTAAGGTCAATAAAAACCATGTGGCCTTTTACTAGTAATGGCAAAAAAGTCATATCTATTGGGCTACACCAAACACTATCCAGAAACTGTTTGGCTGTGTTTGCACAGTGCTGCGCCTCATCTGTTCTGCTCCAGAAGTTGTGTAGCTGTGTTGACACTACTGTGCTAATACAGCTATACAATTGCTGAGCAGCATTTCGCTTGTGTATGTCCAGCTCAGCACACCGACAGAGAGAGCTTCCATCTGTCTCCATCCGTCTTTAGAGGCAGGTCTGCCTGTCTCGTGTAAAAAATGCAAGTGAGTAAGCAGACAAAGATTCTTAAAGTTTTCCTTATAGTGATGGCTTAGTGTTTTGAAAAGCCATCTGAGTCACTTTAAATGCCTGGATATTTGGAAACAGCTGAGCATCCAAAGTGCTGAGCACTGGGCACCTTGAAAGTGGTTTCAGGCAAGCACTGAGTAACTGATGCACCCCAGATTACTAGTCCATTAAAAGCATTCCAAATATTATCTGTGCTTCTAGTTATTCATTAACAGAAATCAAGGAGCCATTAAAAAATTAGGTGCATGACATGTTCTTTAGTAATTACAATTCCCAGTGTCCTGGCGTGATATTTTTTAAATGCAGTTTTAGGATTGCTGTCCTGACAAATTGGAATCTTCTTAATTGTTTAAACGACTCACCACCACTAATCAGAACAGGATGCATACTCTACTAGGTTGATAATTACCATATATTTGAGTATTCCACAGTCCACTTAGTCTCCTGTTAGAGTTGCCGGAATGATCTCCCCCTCACACTTCTTCCTGTCTATCAGATTGTTTTAAGAAATGTTTTAACACCAGAGCAGGAGATAAAATATCCTTTAAGGTAAATTATAAGCTTCTGGGAAGAAGGATTTGTTTAAGAAGATTTCATTTAAAGGACAAAATATGGCCAAATTCAACAACCATGGAAAAGTAGCAGCCACATGGCAGTATACAGACAGACACCAACATTAAAGAGACTGGTAGTTTCACTCTAATTTGCACTTGTAGAATTCAGTTGACTACATACATTTCATACAGATGACTACACTTGAGCTGCTCAGCTAGCTTCTCTTTCAAGTCAATGTGGAGAGTTAGTGTCATCACATTGTGAAAAGGGCTTCTAAAACAAACCAGGCAAATCATGTTCTACATGTTCCTTTTCTTCTCTTCACTATCATGGGAGGTTCAGATGGCCTGTTTAAATACAGATCTCTACCTTATTGACGTCTAAAGTGGAGATCATTGAAATGTGTGGACATGGTACTAAGGGACATGGTTTAGTGATGGGACTTGGTAGGTCAGGTTGACTGTTGGACTTGATGATCTTGAAGGTCTTTTCCAACTTAAGTGATTCTATGAAACCTATATGCATCCTACAGGTAGTGTCTCATAGCTAGAATTGCCAGTGATGAATATGGAAGTCTCATAAAATGCTGAACACATATGACACTGAAGCTGTGGTGTAAAGCTTCACTTTACAATATTAAATCAAGGTCAAGAACACCACAGACACATGGTATAAACACAGAACTGAAGCAAACCCATCCTGCCAACTCAAATGTAATGTTTTTTCCTTTAGAAGGGATGACTTTTTGCCAGTGGACTCTTCTAGAGCAGAAATGATCTCATTTCATTCTCCTTTTACAGTGGACTGGTTATTGACCTTCTTTTGCGAGTAGCAAGGAGCTGATGTAAGTAACATATCATTTTTTTTTTATTCTAAAATGACAGAAGTACAGTCATATGCTTTTGTCTGACCCAGATCAAATTTCTACTGTTTGGTAATGCACATATCTGGTATCAATAAAGGTGGAACCAAGGTTGCGCTCTAAGGGCTTTTATTCCTGAACGATGACATAACTGCTGCCTGTCTCGTCTCTTGACTGATCTGTGCTGGCAGACCCAATCTGGAAAAGTGAATAAGCCTTATCAGACACAGACATATTTCTGTTCATTGATTGTAGTTACCTGCTCTACTCTCATTTGTGCTGTCTGACATAAACTTTCACCCTAAGGAGCTGCCTTCAGACGATAGGTAAGGAATGGGGCCAACACGTGCTAGTGTCTTCCAGTGCTAATGTCAGTTCCATAACAGGATTCATACTCTTAGACAGCTACTAGTTTGGAAGCTTTATTGTCCTGATAAATGTTTCTAGCTCATGTTAAATGGGCTGTGAGCTTGATCCAGATGGCCTGCTGGATAGAGCTTTGAGGTCAAATGCTGCTGACACTTGAGCCAGTCACGTGCATGAGCTACAGCATCTGGAATCAAAACCATAATTTGCTTGTTAGTCAAAACAGGGCTGTGTTAGTTTGTTGTGGTTTTGCAGAATATCTGACTTGATTTACAATAACCAAAAGAGAGCTACTTGTGTGCATTAACTTGAGATAATTGATGCGGAGAAGACAAATTATAAGAAAATATTCTCCCTTCCTCCCTCGTTTTCCTTCGTGCATTCACAGAAGTACCTGTGTCAACAGTGAAGCTGAAGGAGTTCACTATAAATGGATGGTGCCATTTCTTATTAATGCTGGGGCAGATTTCCCAGAGTTACATACATTTTTAAATCAACTGGGAGATTTGTATTCAGACAGAATAATAAGACAGCACACTTAAAAATAAAATAAAGGAGAATATAAAATTGGGCCAGGAGACCCAATGTTTTTTGCTGTCAGATGTAATTTGTTTTGATAGAAGGGGAGATGTCAAACAGAGCTTTGGTGAGAACAGGAGAAATATTTTCGGTCAATAGTCAGAGTAGAATTACTTAGCAAATTTGCTTTGATTGTGTTCATGCCTTTCTTCCAGTACTCTAACAAAAGAAGATGCAGATAGTAAGTAGTGTGAGACAAAGGAATGTATAAATCAAATAGCAAAGGACTTTTGCAAAGTACATTTCATGTTCAGAATTTTGTGGTTGCACAACAGGAAGCAGTTTGGATAGTACATCCTTCCAGTTTGAGAGAAGCAGCTTTCCGTGTGAGTAGTGAGGCTACTCAGGACAGTTCACATTTCAAATATGAAACAATTACTCCAATGACTTAGTCAGGGAGGTCACATTTCCTTGGCAGAATAGGCAGTTGCCAAGATGGGACTTTTTTAGGAAGTGCTGCAAAATCTTGCTCTTTTTTAAAAAGACCTTCCACCACAGCTAAAATGTCCCTTTTAACTCTGCACTGTCCATCTATGTACCAGCTTTTCTGAGGGCCATCAGCCATCCAACACTAATCCTAAACCTTAAAAAAATCAGCAAAGTAACCAGCCAACCAAGACACATATGTCTCAAGCAAAAATAGACAGAAGTTCCATAAAGATCACGGCACTTCTGCTGTTACTAATCCTACATAGAAGATTTTTTAAATATTGCAGTATATAGTGATAAGATACACAAAATTAATTCACTGAATGTTTTTAGCTGTATCTTTCCACTCCATTTTAGAAATTCACAGTATACTTGGGGCCAAGAAGAACAGACAAAGCAGTCAAGGAAATTATTCATTGGCAATTTTTCTTAGTTAAGAAAACTTAACTAAGCTGATCCTCCATTATTTTTGGAACTAATGTCATTACAGATGAAGTCTTTGAAATGTGTTTGTGTTTGCTTACATGCTATTTGTTGATATTTTTTAGAAACACTGTCAGTAGCAAATATTGTTCTGCATTTCTTCCCTAAAATTAGTCAAGACACCTAAGATGGTTCTTGCAATACAGATAGTTGATATCAGTGAATGGTATGTATAAATAGGAGCTTTAATTACAAGCATTAGATATGGTGAAAAGTCAGTTTTAGTGCCTTATCATCCTATTTTTGTGAAAATTAATATAAGGTTGATTCTAGATTATGTTTTTGAGTGCTTTCTTTCACAGCGTCACAGAGTCACAGAATGTTTGAGGTTGGAAGGGACCTCTGGGTCCATCTGGTCCAACCCCTGCTCAATCAGGGACACCCAGAGCAGGGTGCCCAGCACCATGTCCAGGTGCCTTTGGAAGATCTCCAAGGAGGAGACTCCACAACCTCTCTGGGCAACCTGTGCCAGCTCTCTGTCACCTGCACAGCACAGAAGTGCTTCCTGATCGTCAGATGGAACCCCTTGTGTTCCAGTTTGTGCCCATCGCCTTTTGTCCTGGTACTGGACACCACTGAGAAGTGCCTGGCTCCACCCTCTTTACTTTGTTGAACTATCCTTGCCTTTTTCGAACTACTTAAGCAATAAGGCCCCATCCTTTCCCTTGTGGAAACTACTGCATAATTTAATAGATCTCACTGTTTAAAAGTCTTTTCTCACCATTTTGGCAAGACATTAATTCCACAACTAACACTATCGGCAGCAGCTTCAGGATGAAATGGAAAGATGAGATAAAATGGGAACAGTGAGAAGAGAAAATTGTTTCTTAATTTTGCTGTAGGCAATCTCGCTACTTGTTTCTCCTCTAAGTGGAAGGGGATTAGCCTATGCCCATTTCTTTTCCAGATACAGCAAAGGTAAATTGTTAAATGAACCTGTAATTATTCTCCATTTGCTTACCTACAGATATTACCGTTGCCAGCTAAATATCTAACTTGTGACACAGGGAACAAAATTAAGTTGTTTTGTACTTAAAATAATAGCCTTTATCTGGGTAACCAAAAAGAATCTTCCCTGCCAGCATTGGCAGTGTGGCAGAGTCCTGTATTATAACTGCAGCTGGTTGCAATCAGGCCTTGCAACCTTCAAACAGCAATGGTACACATTAAATAGCACACTTACACAATAGCTTATGCTTTGTACACCTTTTTTCCACAGGCACAGATATCTTGTTCTAACTCCTGTAAATGAATAATCCCACTGAAATCAATAGCATTGGTTGCATGCTTAAGATTTATTTTGTTTATAGGTGCTTCCTTGGATGAACTACCACCTTGTTTGATGAAGCTCTCAAGGCAAATCTTGCTCTTTTTGGAGGTATTTTGCCTCTGTTGACCTCAGTGGAAAGAGAGGTAAAAGAATGACATTGTACTTATACACAGTGATGAACTACCTGAGTCTTCAGTGAAGTAAGACCCTATAAAGACTTAAATTATGTTCCCCAAATTGTTGTGGGGTCTTGATGAGGAAAAACAAAACAAAACAAAAAAAAACATTGCTTATGTTTCAGGACCTCAGAGGAATATCAAGAAGAATGAGCTACAACAGGTGCTACCCATTACACATCTCCCCTTCAGTACAAACAGGAGATGTCCTCTCCAATGGGCATGATTTGTTCTTTAAACATCTTGGGTCAGTCATAAGCAACTTGGTTGTCCTGTTACAGCACTGCTTTCTTTCCATGCCTCTTCCACCCTCACACCAAATGCAACTGTCCGTTGGTTTCTTTGGGTCTTCCTCTTCATACTCTGCAAGAATTTTATCTGTCCTCTGAACTTTTTAAACCTCACATTTCAAACAGGTACGAGGCTCTCAGGACCAAAAGGTCTGGTTAACTTTGTTCTCCTCCATTTGGTCCATTAATTCTACACTGAGGTGGAGAACAGGTGTCAGGTTCTTCCCTCAGGAATCCAAAAACTACTGGGGTTTACACCTCCTCAATGTAAACTATTGCATTTTTTTTTTCTCCGCTAGCCAAATTGTAACTTTTCCATTTTTCTATGTTTTCTGCCAAGAAGAGGAGAATCACCTATGCAATGAAGCACTTGGTCTATGTCATTCCCCAAAAACATGAATTAGAAGTCTGATAAAAAATACCATTTCATCCTCTGAGCTTAAATAAACTGCAGTCATCAGCAGTATCACCATACATATTCTCAGAAGTCAGATACTAAGATTAAATCTTTTCTTAGTGTTTTGAGGGCACATATCAATCATGAACAACAATCTTCGT
>VXAA01003688.1:303226-325330 GCA_013399115.1 Anseranas semipalmata | reverse complement strand
TATATGTGTGCAGCGTGAACGCCTCAACTGATGTGAACAGGCTTAGCTCCGTTTAGTCATTAAGATAATGCCAGTCTGTGTCAGATGAGAATCTCTATCAAAAACTATAGCATAACTCGATTCTGTAGCTTGGGAAAGAGATTTAATGTTCCTCACACTCCCAGTGCACTGTCAGCAACAAAGGATATTACTTCTCATAGCACAGCTACATTAACTTCTGCTGTGTTTAAGTATATTGCATGTTCTAACTTTGCTAACTGTAGAAGCTCGTGCCTGGAGAAGAGAATTGCTAGTGGAAGGAACTATTCATCTGGTAAAAAGTAAGTGTTATCTTAAAACTGGAACCAGACTTATTATCTGATAGGAAATTCAATGGCTATGAAATGTACTCTCATTTCTAAGCTGGAAAGAAAATAGGTGAAAACTGAAATTCAATGTGAATGAAGATATCACATTGGTTTGTTTATTTCAGTTTTAATGTATAGACTATATTTTATATGATGTGAAAACCTTTTGAAGCAGCAATTTCAAATAATACTTTGAATTTTTTTATTTTTTTATTTTTATATTTTTTCAGAACAAGAATTAGACTTTGTCAGGGAGTTCTTCCAAGATGTTTTGGCTTAAAAAACTCCAAGATTCTTGAGTGGAGAAATGCTTCATTACTTTTTTGACTAAGTGTAATCACTTATATTTTTATTTCACATGATCTGCATTTCATTAACTTCAATTTTCAACTTCTGTGTTGTTTCTTCAGAAGAAATCTTCTGCAATATCTGTCTATTTTACTGGGGATTTTTATCTAGATGTCATAGATGGGAAGCAAATGTAAAAGGTACTTTAGATGTAAAATAAACATTCATTTGAGTCTTATTCACTCTTGATAGGGACATATTTATATTTCATGGTTTCTAAATTCAAAGTAATGTAATATCTAGATCTGGATGGCAGCTTTCAGGGGGAAATGACAAACAGCATTGTCCCATGCAGTTAGATAGCAATACTTGAGAACAGTCCATTCAGCAACATATCAAAAGATTTATATTAAAGGGGAAACCATATTAATCTTGTCTATGTTGCATCAATGTATGAAACTTATTTGAAATAGAAGGTAGAAAGAGTAACCTGTGAAAGAAGGTGATTACACTTCAGCCCAGAGAAGAAGTGATAACATGGTGATAGAAAAGGAAAGTAAACTGTCTGTAACTTGGAACTATTTCTTCTTCTGCATTGAAACAGAAAACTCAGTATCTGCAGTAACCGACTAAAAGGATAAGCTTATCTGATATCGAGCGTGTACACTGCTTCATGGAATGGACAGAATACATGGGAAAAGATGCATTGCAGTGTGTAAAAAGTCTTTGTCAGGGATATAGTGCTTTAGATCTTAGTATTTTATCTTCTCTGAATTTTTGTACAGTGTGACTTTTATATATTATATATGGCATAGAATAGTGTTTCTTACTGATAGTGAAGGAAAAATGAATATCTACTGCACTGTGATAAATGATGTGGAGATATTTTAATATATACAGCTATTTGTGGACTTTGTGCTTTTTTAAAGTATGCATGAGTGCAGGAGAGCAAATAAGAATTGTAGCTGATAGCTAGATTTTCTTTATTTTAGCTCACTGTTTCATAGCAGTAAATACGGATAGCAAGTTTATGATTATTTTCCTTAGAGGCTCCCAAGTTCAGTTAGCATAAAATATTTTCTTGGACTCTATCAACCAGGACTTGTGAGATTTGGGTTAAATTTCCACTTCTGCCACAGCCAGCCAGTAGGCTTCATGGGCACAACAAGATCTCTTAAATTTCCATGTATAAAACAGAGGAGACAACGAAAAAGCAGTAGCAGATCAGCAATTAGTGAGCCTGCCCCACATCCAAATATGGATTAGATGACCTCTTGAGGTCTTTTGCAGTCTTATTTTCTGACTCTTTTTTTCCCCTGCCTCTTCTATTTAAAACACAGTGCGTCTGGTCAGACAGTGTCTCTTACTCTGTATATACCCAATTCCAACAGAATGACATCCAGGGCCAGCAAGGGGCTCCCAGCACTATTGCAGTACAAATAATAATAAAAAGAATACAGCCTTGATGCAAGTTGGTTATTGCTACTCACAAGCAGTACAGCAGATTTGTACAAAATATTTTTTATCTCCCAGGAAGAAGTTTTCACTGAGACAGAGGCAGAGGATTATCACTTTGTGAATAAACATCTGCAGAGAGTTTGCAGATAAAAAAGTAGAGACTGCAAAAGGCTTTCCAGGAATCAGATCATTTTTTTGTTAAGTTGCTCTAAAGGACATTGTGTTCCTTGCCATTGCCCCTAGGAAAATATATTTCCCCAGCTGTGGAGAAATTTGTTTTTCAACATGGTAAAGTATAGCGGTGTTTTTAGAGCTGTTATGAATCTTGGGTAGGAAACATGGGAACTGTTCAGATATATGGCAGAGGTAGTGCAACTATCGTGATGAAAACCACCCAAGGAGCTCATATTTTTCCTTTTTCCACCACTGTGTTCAGAACACCCTTCAGAATGTATCATCAGCCCGGAGTTACAGAGCTTCAAAGCTGGATGTCAGAAGCTGCAGGAATCATCACTGGTTCCAGCTCATCCCTCATGTAACTCCATGGATTTGGGTGAGGTTACACTAGGAGCAAGCCAAGCATGGTGATCTTCACTGAGCCTGCTTGACTTCATGGGACCCAGCGTGAGGATCTGTAATGCTGAATGGACAGCAGAGGCCAAAAAGTGGCATAAGTGGAATTGAGAAGTTAGGAAATGGGGAGGGGGAAGGAGAAGAGAAAGTAGGAGGAGAAAAACCTGATTTCAGATATTTTCAGCTGTTTCTACCTCTTTTCCCTCTATCTTTACCCTGCTATTTTTCCCCCCCCTTTTTTTTTATTCATCTTCACTTTATTTTCATGGTTCGGTTATTTTAGTCAGTCTTCTCTCTGTGGTGCTTGTTCAGTTTTTTAGCACCATCATTTCAACAGCTTTTAAGAGCCACACATATTAACCAAATTACCAGGACCCCCTGGAGGGAGGCGATTCAGCCTTTTCACAGCACTTGAGTAATCTCCTTTACTCTGATACCATGGTGCTCCTCACATGCTTACTTAGTTGCACAAAAAGTAGCTGTGAAAAAGTGGAATTCTGTAGGTTTAATGCAGAGCAGGTGGAGATTTGGGGCTGTGGATCCACTTAAAAAGTGGACCCTCCTCCTTGAGGTGTGAGGAAATTTGGGCTGGATCCAGAGTTTTCTGATGGTTGTTAATGTTGTGCTATGGTGATTATTCTTTCCCTGTTAAGGACATTACTGTGGTGCCCAGAAATCACAGCTGTGGACTACAAGTACTGGTCATAACGCAGAGCTCCTGTCTCAGGGAAGGCTCTCCTGGATAAGGATTATCTTTCTCAGGTGAGCGTGTTGGGAAACAAAAATAATGGGTTCACAGTTCTTCTCTGACTTTATTTTATCAGCAGGTTTTGGTGACATTTTCAGGAGCAGATAGGAAAAGTCAAATTAGAAAGCAATTTGAGCTTACCAGTCTGCACAGATACTGGATTTAAGTCCTTGTCTGACTTAGAGTTATGATTTTGAAAGTAGTTTAGAGGAAATACTTTTTTTAAAGATCACTGTTTACCACTTGAAATCATATTTTGCAAGAGAAATCTGTTCCAAGATCAAATGAGAACTTTTTGCTTCTTCAGTGAGGACTTTCAAGAGCACAGTGCAGAAGGTGAGGGCTTTTTGTATTCTGTGTTGCTTTTTTTAACTGTACAAAGTTGGTGGTGGTAGCAAAAGCTCTGCTCCTAGGAATACGACAAGTAGAAGTGATCTATAAAAGACTCTTTCTGTTGTGAAGTCCAGAGGTTAAACACACTTGAGGAAATAATATTTAAAGTTATGCAAGGAGATTTGATACACAATTCCCATTGCAGATAAGTCTCTCTGCAGTGCTTGAGAGCTTATCTTGTTTCCTCTGGGAGGAGGCAGTTTTTGATTATGCTCCTAACAAAACAAACGAAATAGCTTGGTAATGTTTGAGACTGTAGATGGCAAATGAATATGTCATCTTTACCAGTTCAGACATCACCTGAATGTTTTCTGTATGAAGGGTGAAGGATACAAAAAATAATAATAAAAAAATCTTGCTAGCATACGTGTATTGATTGAAGACACAAAGTAATCCGTTTTAGCTGATGCTAGGATTCATCATATGTTCAGCCTTTATTCTCTCTGGCTATGTATATGCATAATGCATTTTTGTTAAAATTAAAACCAAGTTATTGATCTGTCAAACTGCTTCTATGAAACTGATTCTCCGTCAAGAGCTTTGCTGAGCAACATGTAGCCTGAAGTAGCCAGTTTACAAAAGACAGATAATTTAGAGGCAAAGTCGTCATGACAACTTTAACTCCATCCCTGCCTTTCCTCCCATGCACACGCTATGAATGGAGGGGTGGGAGGTTGTCAAGCGAGCATAAGCTGAGCACCCTGATTTCTGTCCATTGAGAGTTCATCTGTTGCACTAGTTTTTATTTATTTTTAATTACTGCTTTTTATTCAGAGTTGTGGTTAGTCCTGTATTTAGACTTTGAGGATATTTTGGGATCTTATGGATGAATGGCATGTGTAATATACAAGAAAGTGAAAGGGAAAAAATACTCTAGCACTTTTGTTGAAAATTGTATAGAACTCAGGTTAAAACACTGTGTTAAACCTCTCTTTCAGCAGTACTTCCTATGGGGAAAAGGGTCTTTGATACTGTTATTCTAGATACAATGTCATAGGTTTTGATTTCTTGGCTGTGGGATAACACCACAGAGCTAAATGGCAATATTTCTGACTCACAGCAGCATAAGTAAAAACAAATCCAGGTGAAGCTGTTCTTTAAGAAACATAACAAACCTTCCTTCCATTTTAACTTCTGTATACAAAGTGAAATAACCACAACAGCCTTTGTTTTCTTCTCATTCCTAATGGGATAACAACTGTGACCAGTCACTGAAGGACTAATGACTATCCCAAGTACAGCCAGAACCATTTTGACTTAGTGCTCAGTGTTTTGTACAGCTACTGCTGGTAGCAGCAGAGATGCTGGATGCTCTTCTTGATTTTGGAACAGTTTCTGATCTGGAAAAACATTTAAAATAACATCTTAAGTGAAAAAGTAATGGATGGATGGCTCTGCTGGTGCAAGCAACAGTTCAGTATGTTCACTAACACCGTTTTGGAGAAAGCTAGTGCTGCCTGCCATCCACAGGGGTCTGCAAGCCCACATGCTCTCCACACATCTAGCTGACTTCTCAGGGTCCTTTCCAGCCTATCTCTGACCATGCATTTCCCCAAAAGCCTACCTGGCAGGTCACAGCACTGCTATTAGGACGTGAGAAATTTGGCATAGCTTCCAAAGGCATGATGTTATGGGTTGGAATTAAATTGACAAACTGTTTCATTTCAGTGCAATGTTCAAAACTTTGCTGTGTAGGAGAGAAATTGCTGTAGTCTGTACTGATTCAGCTGGACCTGAGCTTTCAGCTTTGGGCCAGATGTTGGTACCAGCTAATGTAAGCGATGTGGAGCAAAAAGCTGCTGGAAAGCAAGAGTTTGAGCATGAACTGCAAACGTACCAATGACTGGCTTTAGCAATAACTCTTGGCTACAGATACCTAGGGTCCATCTGTGCTGGGAAAATGGTCAGCTGCTGACAACTGCCGTTAACAAGAGTGCAATAATGGCAGGAATGTCTCCAGGGCAGGATTAAAGTGGGGGAAGCTTTCCCTGCTGTTGTCCTGAACGTCCCTTTTCTGCAGATAAGGGTCTTCGCTGTGGTGCCTTGCCAAGGGTCCATTTGCCACATTGTGAAAGAGAACTATGCTAAAGGGTAACACAGATGGAAACTTGCACAAAATCATTTGACAACCTAGGAGAAGGTATCTGCAAGCAGAAACAGGTCTGCATTTTGAAATAACCCCTTGGGAAAAACTAGACAAAGCTAGACTCCTGGACAAACTTGAAAAGCTGCTGTCTGTGTCTGCAGGGACTAATGGTTGTGACAATCTGCAGAGTAAACAGCTGCTTCAGGAGGAGTGAAAGCAGCACAATCTGGAGAGTGTGAGCACAGATGACTGATGTGCAGCAACTGTCAGCTGGGTGGATGGGGCCTACGGGCTATAAACTGAAGCTTACAAACACTTTGGGCAAACTTCTGTATCTGCTTCTGGTCTGTGGATGTTCCCATCCCTATGGCAGATCTCTGCTGTATGTCCTGTGCAACTGTTACTGACATTAAGGAAGGTCAGTTAGGAATAATGGAAGTCAGATCTCAAAACACAACTGCTCCGTAGTGCAGGTAACACACCTTATCACCAGGATCAAGAAAGGTCCGTGCAGTATCGCTGGCTGTGCGAAGCTGTTGGCAGATGTGCAAATAAACTTTCAGTGGTCACAAATTTGCCCATTCTCTAATAACTGAAGGAAAGGAGAAAGACAAATATGATGAATTTTACTGTCTTAAGCACAGAAGGCCTCCCAGCACCGTAAGAAAAATATTTGAATCATATTTAAAATAATTAGACAACTTGCCTGAATACAGGAAGGAGTGGGAGCAAAGCCAAGAAAGCTTTACTGGCTTATTTCCAAGCATATGGAACAACTAAAAGTGGCTTGGAACTGCAAAATTAGAGCTGGATATTGGGAGATTTGGGTAGTATGCACTGGTTCAAGATGAACAGCACCTGAGCACCACAGTGATGGGTACATACAAGGATCTAATAACGCATATGTTCCAGAGGTATAAAAGTGTAGAAGTCAGCTCATGCATAACGGAAATAAGTGAATTTCAGCTATTACCTTTACTAGCTGTAAATGCTTCACTGGAGAGGCTTCTTTACCTAGCAAGAGGTGGCATGCGAGCCCCCTGTATCCTTACTGGCTGTGAACATTTTCCATGCAACTGGGACATGTAATGTCAAAGCAACAGAACTGTTTTGGACTCTTGACTCAAGAATTGTGACCTCCAGGTCATAAATTTTATAAATTCATAGCTCACCCGAAAAACCCCTTTGTCCTCTTCCCCAGCAAAGTTTGCTAGGAGTTCAAGTGGTCCATTTAATCTCTTAGACTAAACATTCAACATCCCCTTTTCCTTTCCTGGCATGCATAGTTTGTGTTGTTCATACTGCGACCTTGGACAGAGCTTCACGGTGCACAGGAAAGACTTTTGTTCCTTGCTCTTTTCAGTGGTGTCCAGTGTGTGCCCAGTGCCAGGACAAAAGGTGATGGGCAAAACAAGAACACAAGAGGTTCCCTCTGACCATCAGGCAGCACTTCTGTGCTGTGCAGGTGACGGAGAGCTGGCACAGGTTGCCCAGAAAGGTTGTGGAGTCTCCTCCTTGGAGATCTTCAAAAGGCACCTGGACATGGTGCTGGGCACCCTGCTCTGGGTGTCCCTGATTGAGCAGGGGTTGGACCAGATGGACCCAGAGGTCCCTTCCAACATCAACCATTCTGTGATTCTTTGACTTGTCTTTTCAAGGCCAGTGTGTCTGACATATGCACACTCATGTTTGATGTCAGATAGCCCACTAGCCTAGCTTCCTTTCTGTCTTCTTTCTGCATTTTTTTTCCTGTGACTGCCCTTGCTAACTTCAGGAGAAGCAGTTTCATCAGTAAGACTGTGTGCGCTTGAATAAAAATTTGGGGGAGGGGAGTCTTCCTTTGTTCTCCTTTAAAAATACCAACCATAAAGGTTAAAGCTCTTGCTCTAACCAAAGAATCAAATATAAGTTAATATATGACATTAAATCTAAAGATCACAGAATTGGGTGTGTGTGTGGTAACTGGAGAAAATGCCTTGTTAGTGTTTGATATGTTATATACAAATTGTCCTTCCCTTGTAATTCCTTGTATCTTTTATGGCCAAATAAAACACAACAATTACAGCTAATCTGGTCCCACTGTAAAGGGTTCATAAACCTGCACTGGGGATTTGTGGAGTCAAGTCGGAGGGACAGGACACGACTGTTGTGTATAATCTAGCTACTTAGCCCATTTGTCCTGTGGTTGCTTTGATGACATCTTCTGCAGCTAAGCCACTGCTCGCATCATGTGACATTTTTATTTTCTGTGTGGTCAGGCATGCATTTACCCAGTAGCAGCTTGGATGTGTTGCTCTTTAAAAGCAGTTTGATGTTTTTATTTGCCTGACCTGGCATTTTGCAGGTTTACCATACTGGCTCAGGTACAGGGTCTGGTGCCTGCTCCAGGATATATATATATATATATATATAAATGCATTTATCTGATCTATTTTTATAGAACAAACAGAAAATCTGGGATACATGTTTTTCTGATTTAGGCTAATTTAAGCTCTATAGCCACAAACAGACGGCAGATCCCTCCAAGAGGTTCATTCTTATTATGCTGGGGGAATGAACATTCCTTCAAAGTGCTTAGCTCTGTCTGATGTTAGACATGACTAGAGTGGAGAAGATGGCTCAGGGGGTGTGAGAAGAATCCCATCCTGCCATAGGAACAACAACAGTGTTTATACATCTCAGTACTTTTCCATTTTCACCCTGGCTGAGGGTATGGTGGCATGATGGTGTGGGCCCCAGGAACACGCTTCCATCTCATGTGCGGGCCTCCTCTTTGGGCTTTGTTTAGTGGAGCTGCTTCAGGGATAAGCAAGAGACTTATTCAAACACAGAGTTACCGAGTTAAAAGCTTTCCCCTCTGAGCAAAAAAAAAAATAAAATAAAATAAGAAAAGAAAAGAAAAAAAAAGGAACCTGTGAATTCCTCCCGAGGCTCCTTCCTAACATGGCATAGCTAAATGTTACCCTCTGTCGAGAGCTGTGTCTAAGTGTCACTGTCAAGCCCTAAGGAAACAAGAAAAACCAAGAAGTATTGGCCTTTGTGCGTCCAGATTATAATGATGTTAATTGCCTGATTTAATGCAATGCAAGTTAAGAATTTCAGCTGGAGACAGTTCTGCTGTCCTCCGTTCGTGTCTTAGATTTCTATTCTTTTTCTGAAGTAAAATATCATCTGTAGTTTTGATTTTTTTTTTGGATTTGTCAGATGTTGTAGATCAAACAAAATAATTTTAAATGCAGGATTTTTAATATATATATATCTTCTTATGCCTTATTAATGTAATCAGACTGCTTAGGAAAAACATGTCAGAGATAACAAACTTGCAGAGAGTATTCTTACTTCTCCTCCTTCAGAAAATATAGGTTATGCTTATGAAGATTAACTGCTTGCTGTGGAAGCTGTGGTGATCTATTTTTATGCAGGTAAGGTAAAATATGGACAGAGACTGTTTATGTCCTCCAGGGCCTAATCCTGTCAGGTACAGAGCAACATTGCCCTGCAAAGCCTGGTCCTGGTGCAGGCAGAGCCCAGGATATCAGGGGGTGAAGCCAGGTAAGGGAGCAGGTCCAGGAAGGATCTTTGGCTGGCTGCTGCCCATGCAGGTCTGTAGGCTCATGGAACATCGTGTGGTGGACACGTGGCCTTCCTGAGCCTGTCCTTGCCCTCCACACAGGAGGACGGTTGCAAGAACAGCTGACAAATCCCACGAGCAGCACAAAGTCATTCGCACTGTGGGGTGATACCCGGTAGGGAGGAGAAGGACCACATCTCCAACGCAGCATTGGCTCTTTCCTTTAGCTTCCTGCAGATTTTTTTTTTTTTTAATTATTCTATTGGATGCCTTTAATCTTTGCACAGAAGGTTTTGAGACTTGACTATGCATCTTCATACCTGGGCATGCAGAGGACTTTCAGGATTGGGCCCATACTAAAACATTTCCTCTCTGGTTGCATCGCTGCATGATGTGGTTCTGTACCAGCATGGAGTCTGAAGATGTGGTTGAGTGACTGACAGGTAAGAGGAAGAAACGTAAATGCTGCTTCAGTTCCTTTGGTTACTTCTACAATTAATCCTTGCTGGGATGTTATTTTCTGTGTGCTAACCCAGACCTACGTTAAAAGTGCAGAACAAACGGGGACCCGATTCACCGCTTTTGACGAGTAGCAACTTAAAATACACACACCCTAAAACTATTTCTTAATTGGATTTTGCATACTGAATATCTCAGCCCAGTATGCAGCAGGAGGTATAAGGATAACAATTTGCAAAACTTGTAGTTTATGGTGATTAGTTTGTTAAATCCTGTTCAAAACCAGCCTGCTTTATTTCTCAGCTGTGAGAGATCTTTAGGCAAATGTCCTAACACATTCACCATGTGAACAGTTTGCAGGTCAGTGACTGTACATTTGGAAGTGTTTTACTCAGCGATAAAATCTTCATCGTGGTTTCATTACCATAAACACGTGGTGACAAAAGTACTTCAGAGCTTTGCACCACACATCGGCTTTATATTAACTCTTAATTAGAATTCTCCTGGGGTTACCCACAATGACTGAAGGTCTTGCACTAATTGAACAGGAGGAAAAAATAAAATTAATGGACTGCAAAGGTCAGTCTGTGACTTTTGACTCGTATAATAACTTATTGTAAATACATGAGAATGGCTGCACTACATTCTTACCTGTGTGGTCAGATGGCAGCCTATAAAGATCTGGCACCTGGGGTCTACTGCCTGTTTTCATTTAAAAAAATCCCTCATTAGTGCTCTGGGCATTCACGATCTCCTTAATTTCTCCTGCTTTTCTCCTACAACATACTGCAGTTTTTGTGATTTTTGGCCTTTGTACTTCTGGTCTTGCTTAAGAAAAAATACATTGTGTTTGACCAAATGTCCTTCTAGCCCAGTGCTCTCTTCCCTGTAGTGAATGCATAAAATAGAAACAGCAGAGCAAGTATAGTGTATTTTTAATTCCATAGTCTGTGCTGACTTCCAATTCAAGTTTGCTAGAGGCTGTTGGAAGTGGTGTGTGTCCATCAGTGTTTGTGGCATGGATGTTGCTGGGCTATTCTGGATTGCAAGGGTCTGACCTCAGGCATACAAGATCCTGCCAGCCCATGGTTCCCATCCCCACCGGCTGGCTGCGGGATGGATGAGGCTCCTTGCAAATACAGTGTAGACGGTGGTTCTGTGCATTAACAGGGACCACTGTGATTTCAAGATATTGATCAAGCAAAGAAATCCACATAGGAGAGAGAGACCTTATTAAATATCCCAGCTGTAGCGAAAACATCTCTTGTTCTTTTCTTTTTTTTTTTTTTTTTCTTCAGACCACAGCAATTCAGTTACAGGGCAGAAATTGCTAGAAAACTAGATCCAGGCATTTTCGAACTGTTGTGTCATTTCCCAACAATGTTTCAAGAGCTGCTTTTGAAAAGAGTGAGCAACAAATATTAATTTCAAAGCTTAACAGGGAGACTGGCAGGGATGTCAGACTGGCAGAAACAAAATCTGGACCTCGTACATTTCCTAGGTCTCAACTGAAATAATTTACTAATGCCAGCTGTGGTGGTGACTGTTTGTCCACTGGAATGAAACCAGTCATTAGATACTAATGTCTTCTAGTCACTAATGACCTGTTCAGGATTTGAACCAATGATTTACAGGTTAATGATCTCGTATCCTATTACCAATGTGCATGAAACTAATTGAGAATTGTGGAGCAAGAGGGACTGAGTTACTTAGTAACACTCGTTAAAACAGTAGGAAGCATTTTTCTTAAATATGAACTGCATCTGAAATGTTCAAAAGTGATTGTACAATGCTAGGATTCCTAATTCTGCCTGCAGCTTCCTGAGTACTGGGAGAATGATTTTTTTCAAGCATCCAGAAGTATCATCTGGGGTCAGTAAATGAACAGAATCATGACAAACTAAGCCACACTTGTGCTAAGTCCCTAACCACAAGTTTTTGAAGTTGCTTTCAAATACCCATGGTGCCTATGCAACCAATAATTCCAGTGTGACTGGTGTTCCTACAAAATTCCATCTGTTGGTAGAAAATTTGGACTCATGTCTGATTTAACCCCTATTCAGCACAGTGAGCCTTGGCTTGAATGAAAATCTTGCCTTTGGGGTGATGGATGGAGCAATATATCACAAACTCATTCCATTGTGCCTATGGCTTTGCTTGTTCTTACAATGAATGGTTTCCATATCCTGGATCTCTGGTTCCTCTACCTGCAAGTTATGAAAGATGGGACTTGATTGAAAACGTCCTACACTTTAAGTTAGACCTTTATTGTCACTTATACACTTTTAGGTGTAAAAATTTGTGAGTAAAACCCATCAGTACACACAGAGTGTGAATGAGACTATGTATGTGTAAAGGCACCAGAATAAATGGCAAGGTAGGATTTCAAATGATGGTGTGGTACAAAGTGGTACAATGTGAGTCAAAAGACTGAGAAAAACAAGATGAAATATGAGAAGGTTTTAATTAAAGCAAGTGCAAGAGTTAGGTACATTGATGACTGCACCCAGATCACAGAGCTCATCACAGATATGGAGCCACACTGGTGCAAAACAACTCATGTTGGACCTGAACCTTCTTTGGCAAAAGAGACTGTGAAGGCTGCAAAGCTTATCTGTTGTCATCGTTGCTCAAGATGAACCAAGGATTAGCTGGTGTCCCTCACCAGTAATCCTGGACAGGGTACTTGGACACTCACATCTCAGTGCTCGTCAGCATAGAATAATAAGTGAGATAAATTTTAGAGAATAGGCATGAGGGAGGGAAATCTGTCTTTGAAAATAAAAATCTACTTTCCATCTCTATGGTTTTGCCTTAAGTTATGCTATTTTGTCTGACATATAGGAACCCTACCGAGGTACCCAAACCTGCTACAGACCTTGCTTTAGCTGCTTTTACAAAATTCATGTTGTTATCCCAGTCCTGGAGACACCTGTTGATCTGCTGAAGTTTATAAAGGGAGTCTGCAGCAGAGCAGAAGACTCTGGCACATCCCCTAGCCAGTGGGTTGTCCTCTAAAAAGGTGTGAAATAGTTTGGGGTTGGAAGTAAGTGGGGTGGTAAATGACAAAGAGATTATTGATCCACTCTTAGCAAAGTTATGTGGTAAAGTCAACAGATTTAAATCCAAGACTAATCCTATATTGTGGAATGGTCTTATTAAGGTGTAATGCCAGCTGAATTCTTGCCTTATAAAACGCTCCACTTTGCCCAAACTTTTGACAGCTTGTATAGACAAGAAATAAATTAAAGCTTTAGAGATAAAGCATATATAAAGCTTTTTGTATTTTGTACAAATGCAGACCTAACATTATGAAAGAGACTGCTAAATTATGGTACTGAGGTTTTATGAAATGTAATTATAGGTCCAAAGATATTTTGTGTGGAAGGAAAGAGCTTACTGAACACTATTAAAGTGTTTTATGTCCAGAGATGACTGACACAATGCATTATGGGGCTAGAATAAGCATAATTGTCCAGGAAGAAATAATTGAAAATAATCCTTTAGATGTCAAAATAAAGCTATACATCATGTGAGACTGTCAGCAGTTATTACATATCTTTGGTCATATAGACAAGCTTCCTTGGGGGCTCATAATTTATGCTTCTAGGTAAACAAAAATCCTGTGAGTGATTTAGCTAGGACTTGTGTTCAGCATGGCTGGATGGGCACCGCTGGACCGTTGGGGTTTCAAGTGGCTGCATGTTTTGCTGGTGCACTGATGGGGTAATGGGACTGTGGCTGGCAGCTGGGACACCCCCAAGACCCCTGTTTTATGGGGTTGTCATTGCCAGCCCGGGGGTTGCTCCTGGTGTTTTGGCAGCACTGCAGGCTGGGTAGGAGCATTGCTCTTTGCTCCTTGGGAAAGATGTGGCAGCACGTATGGCAGCACATGCAGCAGAGCTGGTGTGCCCAGCCTGCCCGAGCCGTGCATCATGGCAAGGGCTGCGTAGCAGCAGCCATGTAACAGCCCTGGCTTCCGGATGTAGGGGCTGGGCTGCATCTTTCTTAACCAGAAAGAAATCCATAAATGTGTGACTACCTTCATCTTTTTAAAAGCTTTGAATGAGAACAGTCATGTGTTTTGGGTTATGTTAATTACTTCAGTCAGCTCGGTGGTAAAATAGCAAAGTTTGTTTTGTTTGTGAATAACAATAGCAGTGTACCACACAGGAACACTGTGAGAGTTAATTAACATTGCGCAACCAATTTGATATTCCTTGGATAAAAGCTCTGTACAAACTGGTTATTTTTGCTGTTTGGGAGAGGCCGTGTACCCTTGCTCACACACAGGAGTGACCGATTTCACCAGAAAGCCCAGCAAAGCTGGTGGAACTTCCTTCAGCAGCACTGGCACAAACTAACCCCGAGCTAGCCCTTCCTCCTCCTGTGTTACCAGTGAATGATATATATGTAGAACAATGGTACTACAGAAAAAAAAAAAAAAGTATAAAAGTATAAAATAGTATAAAGTTAATTGAAACCCTAATCCATGTCTGTATATGAATGTTACTGTAAAATGTGTGCTCCACTTTAAACTGCAAACCACATATTAACTATACAAGAGGAAAGCAGCTGAGCTGTATGGTATATAGAGAGCTTTGCAGCCAGAATAATAATTATTCCCTCAATGAGGATCTTGGCTGGATAGGCTACAGGAGATGGAGAAGGAGAAGGAGACGGAGACTGAGAAGGAGATGGAGAAGAGAGTGGAAGGCCAGCAATGAAGAGCTTGCTAGAAATGCTATTTAAGAACTGTTTCTGCATCTGCTGGTGATTTTGATAGCTGGTTCTGCTAAGCGAAGGGGAGTCACACGCCTTTCTATATTGGAGTGTTTACCTGTATATATATATATATACATGCATGAGGTGCAGTATCTAAAAATGGTGCTTTAAATCATAACTATGCAAGCAAGAGAAAAAGGAGGTTTTGTACTACCAGGCATGCCTGTGTTTACTTGAATGCAGAAAGCAATGACAGGATTTTTGAGAATATCTGGATGAAGGGAATAATAAAAAAATATAAGGGTGACTCACAAAGAGCTTTACAAGAAATGGTTGAATGAGGTAGGGCAGTATGTGAGGTGTGTTTATCAGCGTGGAGAAGCACTGAAAGAACACGACTGGTGATGGTGAAAGCCAGTAAGTAATAATCTGCTGGAAAAAGCAGTCTGGCTGGGTACACACACAACTCAGTTATAGATGTGGAAAAATGTTGAGAATAATTTTTTATGCATTTATTTTGTTTAAGATGGACAACATCACTAATATAGCATGTAGATATTTTTAGATGTTTCTAGCTGAAGTGGAGGATACAAAGTCAGAAAGGATCCGGGGGAACACAAAAGTTACAACTGATAATCTTGAGGAAAGTAAGATGAGAAAGAAGCAGTCCAACAATCAACTTCGCAGATATGGAGGAAAGAGGAAGTGTAACAAGAAACTTGTGACTGCATTAGAACTTCCTTAAGATCAAAGAGACAATGATATAAAATTTCACAACAAATGTTTCTGGTGATAAATGTAGGGAACACTGCAAGGCTGTAAGTTCAAAATCAGAGAACAGCTTGAAATACAATACAGACAGAAAGGAGCAAAAAAAAAAATCTATATATCTATTAGAACAACAATCTGATGGGCTTTCAAACATTTTGAAGGACGGGCTTAATCTTGCTAAAATCAGATAGATAGTTTAAAATCACAAAGATGGAGTTTAATAAAGACCAACCCAAAGACAATGCTTTAGGAAAGAAAATACAGAGTGAACAAGTGGTTACTCAGCAGTGCTGTGCAAAAAGATCTGGAGGTTGCGTTGGATCATAGACTGAAGATAGGTCAACAATGTAATGTTGGCATAAAATGTTCTAAATGCATTGACAGCCATGTCCTAGGTGAGGCATGAAGTTAACTAATTTCTTTTACTTCACATTTACAAAATCCATGTTGGAGCATTGTTTTGGATTTCACATTTTAAGAAACATGCAGACTAACTTGAAAGGGGCTCAATGGAGAGAAATGTGATCTATGAGAAAAAGCTGGAGGAATTGTCTAGAAAAGAGAGGAAAAAGTGGGGAACATGACTGGAGTCTTTAAGCATGTTGAAGTTTAAGGAGGTTGGTGATCAATTGTTCTCCATGTCCATGGAGGGTAGGATGAGAAGTAATCAGCTTAATTTGTAGCAAGGGATATTTAGGTTAGATACTAGGAGAAACTTTCTAACTGTAAAGATAGTTAAGCACTGGAACAGATTGCCTCGGGACTCTATGCAGTCCCAGGCATTGTCAGTTTTTTAAGAAAGATCTAGACTGTCAGAGACAGTCTAGGGCTGGCTGAGCTTGTCTGAAACCTGGAGGAGCCGATGACCCCTTAAAATTTCTTCCTTTCCTGTACTGTCACGTATATTCTCTATATATGAGTAAACTCTTTCATAAAAGTTGTTGTTTTTGCATCTTACTAGCCATCATGTCGAGAAGAGCCTTTTAAAATCTTCAAGTCAGAGCCTTCACAGCATGGGGAAAGACACATGCAGCTGTCCTGGAGCTCGGGATGTACCTGGGAAGTCAGAATCAGAACAGCTCAATGCATAGGTCTGTTTCACTGAATTGAGTCTCTACACTTTACCTTTGCAGAAACAAAAACGTAGTGAAGTGCTGATGCTCTGTTCATGTGACGTTCTACCTCCTAATGGGTGCTTTACTGCAGTACTGTGCTTCCCAGTAGAAGAAGCAACTAGTAAGTGTCATGCACCATTGCTGGGTAATATCTTTTATTTTTCTTAAAGTAATTGCATACTGCCTGCGGGAAGCAGGGCAATAGAGCCAAAATGAATAAAAAACTCCTGCAGTCTTAACTGAGGGCATGATTCTTCAGGCTACTATTTGTAAGCCAGCTGTAAAGTGAAGATTTTTTGCGGACATACATCAAGGAAAAGAGTGTATAAATTTAGACCATTTCTTCCTAGATGAAATGGAGTAAGGAATCAGAAAGAATGAAAAAATGAGATATGTCTCTAGCTCAGTAAGTCTTAATCAAAGATGATTTAGCTATATTTAGACTAAAAGCAGCTATAATTAGATTAAAAGCAGTCTCCTTCATGGTAGTTTTAGGAATGTTTGCTCACAAAAATCATAGAGTAGTGGAATCACAGAGGCTGGGATTCATCTCCTCTAGTCCAAGCCCCGGCTCACAGCAGGGCCAAGACCTTGTCCAGACAAGCCTTGATGATCTCCAAATATAGAGATTTCTCAACATCTCTGGGCAGCCTGCTCTGATAATTTACCACCCTCATGATCAAAATATTTTCCTAATATCTAACTGGAATTTCCTCTCTTGCAGCTTATCACTATTATCTTTTGTCCTTTTGCTGTCAGCTTCTGAGAAGTGTCTGCCTCTCTCTTCTCCATGCCCTCCTATTGGGTGTTTCTTTGAGGCAAAAATAAGGTCCCCTTTGATCCTATCTTCTCCAGCCCAGACAAACCAGTTCCCTCACCGGACAAGCACTCCAGCCACTTGACCATACTAGTAGCCCTTCAATGGGTTTGCTACTGTTCATGTTTTCTTGTACAAATCTAGACATAATACTCCAGATACGATCTCCCTAGTGCTGAGTAGAGATGAAGGATCATTTCTCTTGATCTGCTGGAAACACTCTTCTTAATACAGTCAAGGAGGTCGTTGGCCTTTTTAGTTGCAAGGGCACGTTGCTGGTTCATGTTGTTGTCCACCAGGATTTCCAGGTACTTTTCTGCAAAGCATGCAGTCAGACTTCCAGCCAGTCTGCACCATGCCTGCACTGTTGTATAGGGTTGTTGTGTCTCAGGTGCAATTGTAAAGGCAGATGCTAGATTTGAAATGACGTGTCATGGAGCTCTGAGGCTGTGGTTATGCTAGTAAAATAAAATTAGCCTTGCCTGAACACTGAAACCTAGTTGAGCACACTGTTAAATTACTAGCCTAATCCCTGGCATGATTCTGGCCTTGTCTATTAGCATAATAAAGCCTGGGCATGGTCTGGTGTTATAGCTCAGGATCCATTCCCAGTGACCACCTTGTATCAGCTGTTAAATAACTGAGCTCTGTGCGCCTGATTTGTGCCTCGCCTGATGGCCTCTGTACAGACACTGCTTCTTGGTTCATATCTTTTGTGAGTTTAAATGCACCTTGAGAGTCCCTTGTAGCTTTGCAACAAGTCTCCTTCACTTGCTGGTAGATGAATTGTGTGCCTAATGAGCTTAGTGCACACTCCAGTAGGGTTTTGGGTTCCATGTTGAATAGTTACATGACTTTTACTCTGATGGCTCTAGCTGAATGTTAACGGTCACATCATAATTGAACACTCCTACATGTATGATATTGGGGACATACTTGAAGGTACGAATTAATATCATAGTGGCACTCTGAGGTTTAATCATGGGAAAAGGTGTGTGCATTGTGTCCAAGTGAGGGACTGTTGAGCATCAAGCTTATTAAATACTGAGTAAAAATGGAAACAAAACTCAACGAAAAGATTCAGAAGTGTTTAACTCTGTTTAGTAGCCTTTAGGATCATTCCAGCCAGTCTTTGCCTAGCGTATATAAAATAGCTGAAAATAGGCCAAGAGCAGAAGCCCTTCATCTTATGGGATTTGTTTAAGAGCTGAAGAAAGAAGAAGTAAGGATGTGCTTTGTCCTTGCTCCATGCAGCACAGAAAATTCCTCATCTTCCTGTATGGGCCTAGTGGGTTGTTGTACAGCTTGGGCAACAGCATTACAGACAGCAGTGATCCTGGCTGCACTCAGAGTGCGGTGGGTATAACAGGGAGAATATCTGGGGTTCTTGGTTGCTTCTATTTTATCTTTCTTCACCGCTGTACCTGGAAAGGAAACATAGGCATTCTTGTTTGAAGTCTATTCCCTTCCTGAGGTATTCACATGAAAGACCGAGGATGCTTGAAGTCAGGTTTTTAATTTTGCCTTATAAGCACAACTGCAAGTAAAGTTATTTATTTTTAGAAATATTAAGGACAGACGTTATGCAATATGGATGTTTAGTAATTACTGAGAGAGAAACAGAAATAATTAATCCTCTGGCTCCTTTTCTGGCTTTCATCCAGTCAAGAGAGTGGGCCTTGTAAGATACAAGCAATAGGAACCTGCTGTGGCCAGCCTCACAGTGCTTCAGGATTAGTCCCTCTACATTAAATAGCTGTTTCCATAAAATCTTCCACAGTGCCCCAGTGACATCCGCAAGGCTGGTTTTCCTGACCAGTTCTGAGCATTGGGAATGGCAGGAGGGACCTACAGCTGGAGCAGCATGGGGAAAGTCCCTGGTCACAGAATCACAGAACCACAGAGCAGTTGAGGTTGGAAGGTACCTCTGGAGGTCATCTGGTCCAACCCCCATGCTGGAGCAGGTTGCGCAGGACCATGTCCAGATGGCTTTTAAATATCTCCAAGGAGGGTCCATATAGTCATTGGTGTTCCCACCAGCGTGTATCCCCAAGCAGTCTGGTTAGCCTCAATCTTGGCTCATGCTTTCCATTTTGTTCTTATTCTTTCAGTGGATATATATATCAAACAGTGCTGCTTTTGTAACATTATCTGATATGGTAATGACAAGTGTAACGTCCTGAACCTGGGCCAGCATAACCTTATGAAACAATGTGGACTAGCTGTGCACTGGATAGGAGACAGCTGTGTTTCTACAAAGACTGGAGAGTCCTGGTGGACAACAGACAGGTTGAACAAGAATCAGCAATGTGCCTTGGCAGCAGAGAAGGTTGCAGAACCATATCCTGGCCTGCATTAGTAAGATCTTAGGCAGCAGGTTGAGGGACATCATTCTTTCCCTCTGTTTGGGATCTGCGAGTGGCACCTGGAATGGTGTCCAGTCTGGGGTTCCCCAGAAACCTGGTAACTATGAACCAGGAACCAGTTGTTCCTGGTTGGAGCAGGGGCTGCACCAGATGACCTCAGAATGTCCCTTCCAGCCTATATTATCCCGTGATTGTATGACTGTGGATGCAGGAAAACTATAGCAAGTGCCAGAAGAAGCAAGCCATAAGTCTTACCAGGTTTTGGGTTAGCTGCTCTGTATGGGGTAAGGTAGAGGTGCTTTACAAGCTACAGTATGGGACTCGAGTGTCCTTATGTTTTGCTATGGGACAACCAGATTGTTGTTGGGAGTTAGTTCTGTGTCCCTCATCCAGGGAAGGATTATTCCACATTCAGACTGTAGATCAGCCCTTTTCCAACAACTCAGAACTCTATCTAGCTATTCTCTTCAAGACCAGCAGCTTTACCCATTCACTCCCTGCAGCTCCATTCCTCAGGTGACTCCTTTGCTGCCTGTCACCCATGGTCTACCTCAGCTGAGAGAGCTCATCACAGCTGAGGCTGGGCCAGTGCTCACTGAACAGGACTTTCAAAAAGGCTTGTGTATGTTATAAGTACAAATTCCACTGATTTTTCATGGGTACATCATGCTGCAAGTTCCTTTAAGCCCATTTGACAATCACATCCACGCTAACAAATGTCCAAGTCAGTCCTTGGGCAAAAACAAAGGTCTGCATGTGTGCAGGCAGAGGAAACAAAGGCAGGGGGATTGTGCCTCATCTTCATAATTATTATCTCCATTAATAATTTTCTTCAGCTCTCGATACACCCTGGGATTATTGGAGCAGCTTCCCTGGTGTGCCTTGAGCTTTAAATTCACGAATACTTTCTGCACCACCAGGCCTCAAATGTAAGTTATGAGAGAATAAAGCATATAACAAACTCCTACATAAGCCATAGGTTTGGGGCTGTTTAAATTACAGCTGGGAGAGGGGAAATCGTGTTAAATCTTTGGGGGGTACTTGCTCAAAGAGCTGGAAAGATTCAGCACAGTTTCTCTCTCTCAGTTTTATAGCTTCCTCACTCAGATGTAACAATAAAAATGTTCCACTGGATTAGCTGCGTGGCTGAACTGTGATTTCTCTGTAGCACTTTTTCACACTCTGAAGGCCTAATGACAAGCAATCAAGAAAATGTTAATTGGGACGATTGGCCCCAGGGGACCCCAGGGTCCTGGGAAGTTGAAGGTTTTCATTAATTTTGTAGGGCTGGCTGCAAAAAATACTGTTCCTTATCCCCAGGAAATTTCTTGGAACTGTGGTAAAATATAAATTTAAAAGTAAAGTCTCCAGACCTTTTTACTTCACTCCTAGACGGTCTTCTTTAACATATTTTTGCCTCCAGGCCTTCAACGCCTGCTGATGGTTTCCCACAGACTTACACTGAGTGGTGAGCAGGGTTAAGAGGATAATTATGCTGCTTCTTGATGTCTACCCATCAGTTCAAGAATGCTGAAGAGGAGCTGGTAGCCAGGTCTGTTCCCTGTGTACCAGCAGCCACAGCAGAGTCTGCATCCTGCTCTGTGACACCAGGGGTGAGAGGTATCTCCTCCTTTCACCTCCTGGCTTGCCTAGCCATCCTGGCTACCCCAACCAGCTAGAAGGCATGCCGTGGCTCTCCACCATGTGACTTGATGCAAGAGCTTGTTTCCCCCTGTCTTCCAACACCAGCCACACGTAAGCTGGCATAACGATGTCTGGTGGGCAAAAAGAAACTGGACAAATGAGGCCAGCTTGTGGGCAGGACTTCTCGTAAGAAGTCCTCCCTGTCCTTTTGGCTCCAGGATGCATTACTGAGATGATCTCTGAGCAAAGAAAGCTTGCCCTTTAATGTTGTTAATTCAATTGGTTGGAAGAGAACTGAGAGGGGACAGATTGTGACACTGGCAGTTCTCTTCCTTCAGAAAAAGGTCCTCAGTATCTTCCTGAGAAGAGAGCACATTTCTTTTGCCTGCTCTTATCCCAAAATACACCAGCAACCATAGCCATGCAGCGTCAGTGATCCTGAGCGAGTGGCAGATGAGCCAGTGGCTTTGCTGTGGCACAGCGTGGCACTTACCCAGCCTCTGAGCCAGGAGGGTTATCCTGGGCATGGCAGCCACACTGCTTTCTGCTCTGGGCAATGAGGTGCTCAGAGGCAGCAAGGGGTTAGCACCGATGGGCTCCATCTCCCACAGCAGTGTGCTTCTGGCTTGGGGAGAGGTGGTTGCCTGGTCTCATGCAGAGAACGATAAATGCATTGGTTGGATCTTTCTTTCTTTTTTTCTCTTTCTTTCTTTCTTTCTTTCTTTCTTTCTTTCTTTCTTTCT
>VXAA01003688.1:247638-303181 GCA_013399115.1 Anseranas semipalmata | reverse complement strand
TTTCCTTTCCTTTCCTTTCCTTTCCTTTCCTTTCCTTTCCTTTCCTTTCCTTTCCTTTCCTTTCCTTTCCTTTCCTTTCCTTTCCTTTCCTTCCTTCCTTTCTTTTTCTTTCTTTCTTTCTTTCTTTCTTTCTTTCTTTCTTTCTTTCTTTCTTTCTTTCTTTCTTTCTTTATTTTTTGTTCTTCCTTCTTTTTTCTGCTTTCTTCTTGTTTTCTTTCTTCTTTCCTTCCTCTCTTCTTTCCTTCCTCTCTTCTTTCTTCTTTCTTCTTTCTTCTTTCTTTTATTCTTTCTTCTTCTTCTTTCTTCCTTCTTCCTTCTTCCTTCTTCCTTTTCTTCTTTCTTCTTATTTTCTCTCTTCTTGTTTTCTTCTTTCCTCGTTTTCTTGTTTTAACAGTCCTCATTGAAAATAATTGAGGATCCTGTCATTTAAACTGCTGCCAATAAGCTCCTTTCAACAGCCCGTTTAATTGACAGCCTAATTCATACCTCTTGGAGTTAGTGCCTGGGCTTGCTTTTCTACCAAACTCCAGGGCTCTATCTAGATGAGCATCTACACCCATGTGGAGTGAGTGGCTGTCTGCATGGGGGCCATTTTGTGGAAATGTATACAAGGGCTGCAAAGGTCTGGAGAAGCAGAGCCATGGCATGCATCTGAGTGAGTAACAGTTGCCTGTTTTCCTTCTGTCCTGCAGGTTTGTAAGACTAATACAGGTTTTCTTAGAGATGGGGCAGCTAGTTGCTATCAATAGAAGTTAATGTACCGGGGGAATTTGTAAGAAAAATGCATTTTGTTAAGAGTTCATGGCTGTTGAATCCACCCATCACTCAATGTAAGTGAATTCTGGCAACAGAGGTTTTATTATATGCATGGCTTTGACAGATGATGATGTTTGTCTAAGTAAATGCTTTCTTTCTGAGTGGTTCATTAGCATTAGGAGAGGATTCAGCCACAGAAAAAGAAGGGATTTCTTACCCTCCCAGTGGCAGCAGGTGTGGTGG
This sequence comes from Anseranas semipalmata, assembly GCA_013399115.1. Lineage (NCBI taxonomy): Eukaryota > Metazoa > Chordata > Aves > Anseriformes > Anseranatidae > Anseranas > Anseranas semipalmata. The sequence goes on along the minus strand of VXAA01003688.1, from coordinate 302,182 downwards.
AGCCAGTGAGCCTGAAGTGACCTCTGTGGTGGTGATTCACTGAAAATGGGAGCAGAGCATCCCTCCTGCATCATGCCTTGGAGGCCAGCTCTCAGAGGTGCCTCTCTGGCCCGCAACAAACTACCCTCCCTATAAACTGCACACTGAGGAACACTAATAATCTTTTGCTACATTAAACATTATTATTTTCTGTAACTGCCTGGTAGTTTTTATGAGTATTCCAGGAAGCTCAATACTGCAGTAGCTTCCCCGCAGTGGGGGAAGCTCACGAAGTGTGAGCCTGCTTTGTTATCATAGCAGCTCATGCTCTTCCAGCAGATGTGCTTTGTGAAAGTGGAGCTCATTTAGCTAAAGCTCTTGGCTAATAGGATGCACACCCTCAGGCTGTGCTACATGCTGCTGTGTGTTGCTCTATGTGGCTGGAAAGTTGCCCAGCAGAAGAGGACCTGGGGGTGCTGGTTGACAGCTGGCTGAACGTGAGCCAGCAGTGTGCCCAGGTGGCTGAGAAGACCAATGGCATCCTGGCCAGGATTAGAAATAACGTGGCCAGCTGGACTGGGGAAGTGATTGCCCCCCTGTACTTGGCACTGGTGAGACTGCATCTCGAGTCCTGTGTTCAGTTTTGGGCCCCTCACCATAACAAGGATGTTGAGTTGCTCATGTGTGTGCAGAGAAGAGCAACAAAGCTAGTTCTAGCTAGCTAGAAGAGCAAAGCTAGAAAACAAGGGTTATGAGGAGTGTCTGAGGGAACTGGGGTTGTTTAACTTGTAGAAAAGGAGGCTGAAGGGAGACCTCATCACTGTCTATAACTACCTAAAAGAAGGTTGTAGTGAGCAGGGTGTCAGTCTCTTTTCTCAGGTAACAAGCAACAGTACATGAGGAAACAGCCTCAAGTTGTGCCAGGGGAGGTTTAGATTGCATATCAGGAAGAACTTCTTCATGAAAAGGGTGTTTAAGTATTGGAACAGGCTGCCCAGGGAAGTGGTGGAGTTGCCATCCCTGTAGGTATTTACGAGATGTGTGAACGTGGCACTAAGGGACATGGTTTAGTGGTGGGCTTGGTAGTGTTAGGTGGATGGTTGGACTTGATGATCTTATGGCTCTTTTCCAACAAAAATGATTCTGTGATTCTATAATTCTCTGTTCCATTCCTATTCTGGTGTGGGATGGACACTTTTCTGAAAGTCTGTGCAATACTGAAGGATGAACTCCTGTGAACTCTGCAGGATTTGATTTCCCACTTATTACTATGTTGTGTTTTTCAGCTGTATCTTGCCTGCAGGTTTTTGACAGTAAATACTGGAGTAAACCCCCCTGGCTGAAGATTAGCAAACTGACACTTCACCGGGGTCACCCAAGAGTGGTGGAGCAAGGATGAGAGCTCCTGTCTAGACTTCAAAAGCTCTTCTCTCACCTCTGGGCCATTGTGCCTCTGAGATGAGCAGAAATCAAACCTTTTATCTTTTAACACAGTTCTTCCTGAGGACTGCATTTCTAACTCCTTATTGTCCCCCTGCAACAAACCTCTTCACCCTGATAAGACACTCTTGCTAGGTCCTCAGCATCTGCCACTGACCAATTCTGCACTGTCCTGTGTCCCCACTGTTGCCTTGCAGTGCTCTCCTGTCCTGAAAATGAAAAGCATAACAGGAACAAGTAAATATGAAGTTATGTGTGATTCATTCTTAAATAAATTACAATAAAATAATCATAAATCAGGCAATCCATTTATATTTCTGAGTTTTCACATATACCTTTATATAGCCTTCCTGGTAAAGGCAAACCACTCAAATGTAAGAAACACACAATCCTGAAAGAGAATATGGGTATTTTGGATCCCAAGTGAAACACCAAAAAGTTTCTATGCTGTTAGAGTGTCTGCATTGACCAAGAGCTGTGATTTATTTTTGCAGTAGTGTGTAATTAGCACAGGGCGAGAGCCAGCAAGATGATCGATTCCTCTATTTGTTATCTGTGCTGATGGTCAGGCAGGGTGGCTTTTGCTGTGACCAAAATGTAGATCTGCATCAAGATCCAGACCAGCAACTTTCCCATTCAATGTTGGTATCTTGTGTTGCCAGGAGTGCTTCTCAGAAAAGTCAGACAAGGGGTAAATGTGCCTCTGGGCTGTTTGCGTGGACACTGGTGCATTTTCTGAGTTATCCCGCACCTCAGTGCCTTCATAGATAACCATGCAGCATAGCACAGATTTAAGAGAGAAAATCTGGGTGAAGGCTTTGCACTGAAACCTGGTTCATTTCTGCACTGCCAGGGGAAAGGTTTTAACAAATGTTTTGTAATTGTGTTTTACCTTTGAGAATCTCAAAAACCATTTTCAAGGGTAAGTTTAGGAAAAGCAGGGTTAAAACCAACAGCAACCGTGCACCTTCTATTCTCCCTGAAAGTTTTGTCCCCCCAGCCTGCCTCCATCCCACCGAGTGTCCCTTTTCTCAGGCCTTTTTATGTGTATGTTGGCCTTTGGTGCCTCCAGTTTGCACTGTCTGAGGAGCTGACCTGGCAGCGTGTAGTTCAGCACAGCTCACCAGCTGGACTCATGTATGAGCCTGGTCAGGGATGTACGAGTTACTGTAAGACTCAGTAACCTAATATTGTGCTGGGACAGTTCTCAACCTGGGAGGCACATGAGCTCGCTCACCGATCTCAAGGGAACATCAGGATGCTCAGCTGAGCTGCAGGTCAGTTCAGTGCAGTATGTCTTTGTGTGTGCAGGTGCCTTATTGTCAATACTTGCATTTCAAAAAAAGTCATTAACATCCTCTGTGACTCAGAAACACTTTGTAGATGAGTCTGCAGCCAAGAAACTGCAAGCTCAGCACCTTACTGTGTGCACCTGAACTGAGCACACGTGTGAAAACATCACGTTGGGGCAGGGCTGTGGGTGCAATGGAGATGTGCAGTCAGGAAGAATCTTCAAAGTTTTGTCTCTTCCTAAACTACAGTTTTCATTGCTCTGTTTAAACTTCACTGCCATTTTTTTTTTACAAGACTCTGACACATATATTAGTGCGGATGTACTGTATCAGAGCTGCAAAACAGCCTGCAATTCCCCAGGTTCCTCTGTAGTTTTTTATGCCTGTGTATCCATAAAAGAACTCCAGCCCTTCCAAGTTTGCCCCATGAGAACAGAGTAACACCTTTCCTCTGGAAATACTGTAATAAAACAAAGGGAATACAAAGCTCCCATTATGAAGATCCCACAGATGGCCTTTATCATTTATCAAAAGGAAAAGGTGTTCCTGTAATACCTGTTAAAACTGTACACAGGGGAGACTGCTTGGTGGAGCACATTAATAAAAAATCAGAAACCTGGAAGATATGTCTTTTTGCAGATTCAGAATTGTGCATTAATTTATTTTTGTAGCTTTTTCTCAATAGTCCAGTGGCTTCTGTCATGAAGCAATTTCATTAAAGCTTTGATCATAGTGGTAATATAAAGCCAAGCTTTCTGCAAAGGCTTCATTGCCCTAAAGAGTATGTAATTGGCCAAATGTCTTCGAAAGTTTTGCTTGGTTTCTCCAGAGCACAAGTAAAAATTAATTACCCCAGCAGTAGCTGCAGTGCCATCATATAAGGGTGTCAAATGTAGGCTTTCCAAATGGCATATTCTAACAGAACACTAGATATGAAACTTGCCATAAATGTGATTTGTGAACATCATTAATGAAGTACTAGACCTAATTGACTTCTTCTGGCTTTACGACAGCATAAAAAGTTCTGCACTACCAATGATATTTCTCTTAAAGTTCTCCAGTTGAATCCTTGATCCTGCAGAGCTCTCTTTAAAGCAAGGTTTCACCAATATTTATTTGGGAAAAAGGAAACTGGCTGTTGGAAAACATTTCCAGTTCTTTAGAAATAATAAGGATTTTGGAGCAGTTCTTCTCTTACAGAATGAAATGAAGATGCTTCACAATTATCTCTGAAAACCCAAACACATTAGAGATCAGCTGAGGGTACTTGCTAACTTGATCATTTGAGAACTGTTATGGATGAACAGATTCAGACTTGTCCCTGTGGTGATTCGATTCAGGGATTTGTACTTTCATCTTTTGCATTTCAGGGAGAAACATTAACTATTCCGATGTGATTGTATGTTCTTGATATGAAACCATACCCATTATATTTGTGTCAAAAAATGATCATTCTAGCAAGATATTTTGTTTTCCAAGCATCTTTTTTTTTTTTTTCAGACATATTGAAGTTTGTCACAAGAAATGTCACCATTCATACTGTCACTTGCAGTAACATATTACAGTAGTTTATATTGCTGCCATAATATAAAACAGCCCAGATCCAGCTTTGGCTAGTATTTTTCCAGGACATTTTGCTATTCTATTTTATATGAGGATTGTGGTCATAGTCCTGTTGCTGGTATTATGAAAGAACAAAAAATGAAATGCAGTTTACTGATACTAATTATTTTTGCATTTACCTTTACTCCTTAAAAAAAAAAAAAAAAAAAGAGAGAGACAGAGAAAAGGAGGTTTAAATGTTAAATCATATGTTATAGCTATTACCTTGCTCCACACTAAGGAGGTTAACAATTCATGTGATATTAGTACAAATGAACAAAAAGCTGCATGGTAAAATCTGGTTCACATGAAATGGTTGACCTCCAAGTATTTGCTTGAAACATTTGAATATTAACATTTTGCAAATTAAACTTCCATTTAGAAGGAAGTGGCTGAAATGTCAGGTGTGCTAAACTTCCCCAATTACTGCTGTCTTGATAAACACTGATGGAGGACCTTTGAGTTAATCCTAAATGTTAAATTTGGTTGACTTAAAAAGTTCATCTAATCCTCTGCTGATTAGTCTTTCTACGTTTTGTTGGCAGTCTCAGGCAGAGCTGGAAGAGACTTTCTGCTGGTCTGCCACATTGCCGGGCCCATGCTCCCATTTGGTCCTCTTTGGCATACACCAGGGTGCCCCTCACCACCACATCCGAGTGCTCCCAGAAATTTATGAGTTGTTTTGGTTTCCATGTCCCAATTCCTCCCTCCCCACTTTCCTCCTTAGAACCCCAGTGGTGTCAGAATTTAGAAGATCTGTTGTACTTTATTTTGTGGAGTGTGATAAATACACAGTCAGCCGAAGAACTGATTTGAGATTCAAAGGTGAGGAATTTCCCAAACATTCAGCATCTGCAATTTACTGATTTGACTGAAACTCACAATGCTTGCATTAATATTAATCACAACTCTTACTTCATTCCCTCAAATGGTATATTTGGAGATATGTATGAAAAAGAAAACAAAAGACAATTATAGGGAGACTTCAGGGTTATTCTCTGAATCATGAGCACCTTCTTTGCAAACAGAAGGTGGCTGCAGGCAATTGGCAGAGATGGCTCTGCCTGAGGGTCACCAAACAGGGATTTGCAGCAGGGTGAGGAGCACACACATCGAGTAACTCCCAAACTACTCGTAAGCAGCAAGCATCCTGAAAGAATATCCTTAGAGTCCCCCAGATTTTTGAGGCTCAAATATTTACTCCAGAGGGACTAATCCCTGAGTCTACTTTTGGGGACCTCTTTCCTCACTGGCTTTGTTCAGCATCTCTGGCTATGTTTATATCAGCAGTAATGTAGAGCAGTAGCATGGAGGAGTAGGAGTGGATCTGTGGAGCTGTTGCAGTGGTCCTGATGTTCATACTGTATGCATTTTGGAGATGTTAGGCTAGACCACCCCAGGGGCACTATGCTCATCTGTGGTTGGACTGCAGCAGGTGCAGCTCCCCACTTGGCTTCATCAGTGAGGAATCCAGCTGCGATCTGAGGCTGCTCTGCTGTGCAAACTGAAGCCTGGAGGTGAAGGTGATCGCTTCTGAAGGACACTTCTGACCCAGAGTAAAACACTAGGTAGATGCAGAATTTTTTTTAAGATATTTTCTGTTCTTGTATTCTTGCACTCAGGAGGTGATTTTAGTGGCAACCATCAACTTACATTTAAAACTTTGAAATCCCTGCAGCTTTTTTTTTTTTTTTTTTTTTTTGGTGCAATGCAACTGTTTGTCTTTTGGTTATTCCCTGCCATAGAGTATGATGTGCAGTCTGAACTTTCTTCTGTCTTTCTAATAATTTGCAGCTGAAGTATTCTGAAAGCATTATTTATGCAGCAGTTGATGCTGAACTATGCTGTGCTGCTTCCATGGAAACCTCTGACAACACATTACTGCCAGGCATGACAGATATGCAATTCCTCATTTTCCCTTATGTCAGTCATCAGAAGGGCCCTACTATGTCAGACCAAAGGTCTATCTATCCAGTACCTTGTCTCTAACCATAACAAATGACAAATGCCTGGGGAAAACTGGGCAAGAATATAGCAATACTGTTACAAACCCAAGCTTCCAGCATTTTGGAACTTGGGGAGTAAAATCGTGAATTCAAAGACTTTGAATAGATTTTTTTTTCTTGGCTTTGCCATTTTTTGGACCTGTTTAATAACACAGGATGGGATCATAGCACAATTTAATTTGTAAGAGACCTCAGGAGGTCTCTAGTCTGACCTTCTGCTCAAAGCTGGGTCAGCTATGAGATCAGACCAGGTTGCTCAGGGCTTTATCCAGTTGTGTCTTCACAAACTCTAAGGAAAGAAACAATGCATCCTCTTTGAGCAACATTTTTTTTTGTACAATCTAGGTGATTATGTGTAAAAAGTCAAGTAAATGTGCCAGGTAAAATGTCTAGTAAGCTCCTTTTTTGCTAAAGGCCACTGAGTAAGAGTAGAGTCAGTACCTTGAAATTGTCAGTACCACTCTCAGAAAAGGCTGTTTTTTTATTGTTATTATTATTTTTTTTATTTATAAGTCCATTGAAGATACTTGATGCAGAAAAATACAGTATTAATAAACTATACAGTTCTATAACCAGTAACACATACTTGGTTGAAAAAGCAAGCAGGATGCCTGGAGAATATCTGGAAACCCAGTTAGCTGTTTCTCCTTGAAATGTGGAGAGAGGACGGCAGGATGCAGGAGGCTGTGAAGTTTGGAAGAGACGCCAGAATATCAGTTTATTTGCCCATGGTCTGCAAGCTGGCATGAACTGTGATCTCCCTGCAGAAAATCTCCTCAAATTAAACCAGTTTATGTTTTGGAAACCTGGAGAAGGAGCCGCCTGATTAAATATAAATGCCTGCATATGAACTTTTTTCCTCTTCCCTTATGGTCAGTAGAGAGAAAGTTCCTTTTAAGCTCATACCAGTCTGAAGCAGATCTCTAAAACAGATCAGATGAGTTATATGCTGAAAGCGCCTATTGCTTTTCATTGACTATAGCAGGATAGTAGGGTTGCTACCCTAGATGGCACTTTCACTCTGTAGATATCTAATGGAGTCATCTCCTACCACCTAGCATAAAAAAACAACGACCAAAAACCACTATCTGATGGGTGAGAGAAGCCCGCAGCTTTTGCAACCTCTTTTCTGTGTCTTTTCTCTCTTTTATCTCTAACCACAGATGAGACAATTTTTTTGCTCTCCTCTATGTGCTATAATTTATCATTTAAAAAAAAAAACTATCATCTGAAACCTATTTCTCTTTACAGAGTAGAACAAAATAATTTGTAGAAGTTGGTCTTTTAGGTGGCTATTCAAAAGAGTTGTAAACTGCCAAAGATGGGAAATCCCCAGATATGAGGTTTCAGAAGACAGGAGCTGGGAAGAAGATTTTGGTGTTTGGTGTAGAAATATACAGGAGGACACTGAACTGGCTGGTTGTAGGAAATGAAGAAGTCATGAATTCAGCAAGTTTTTTTTTTAACTGTGTGGGGGATTTGGTGGGAGCCTTTCTTCTGCCTTCAGTAAATCCAAAAAACAGAGATTAGGAGCTTGCTGCCTGGATGCAAGGCATGTGCAACGTAAGGTGGGCTTGCAGTTTCATGATGACTCAGTTTGAGGGTGACATGACACCCACCTTCTTCTGGGCCCAGCTTGAGTTGGTTTTGTGTATCTCCAAGAGCTTTGCAGCTCCGCCCAGATTCTGCAGTCAGGGAGAAGGAGGAAAGAAATAATGGTGTTAGAGTTGATTTCCTTTCCACCAAGGAGCGGCATGGTGGTGAAAGCTCTTATTTTCACACACCTGGCAGCTTCACCAGCTGCTGTTGTTCTTAAAGCTTTATCTTCAGCTTGAATGCCGTCTCCTTTTCTGGTCTCTTCAGGCCCTTTAGAACTTCCAAAGGTCACTTGCACCGGGTGGTGGAGGAGTCCATCCAGTATAATCTTGTTCTCTGCTTATTAAGCTGTTGTACCTTTCAATATTAGAAGAGTAATTTCTTTTCCCTTTCTGCAGCTGGACATGAATTATTGAATTTGTCTTGTACCTGCCTAGGCTAGAAGGATTTTCTGAGGAGAGTAATGCACGCGTTTGGTTTTACTTCCTTAACTTCAGCAAAGATCAAAGATAACATTTGCATACTTCATCCTTCCGATCTGTGTTATTCATAGGTGGCAAAAAGCTTCTTTATGGAATCTTTAATTAAGCTTATTTTGACACCACTTCTTGTGTTTCCTTTCATTAAGTAATTTCGCAGTGTTGAAGTTTGAGCTGATTTTCATTCTTCCTGCTTTCACATAAAAAGGGCTCTGAAACTCTTTGTTTAATGAATTAGGAGTCAGGAGATATTAACTATACCAGTATTTAATAACATTGTCAGAATAAGCAGTGCCACCGGAGTACAATCTTCACAATAAGAATCTTCACACTTTCATTTCAAACATGATTATATACAGCTGGATCACTCCCAGATCATAAAAGTATTTACTAGATGGCTTTTCTTTGTGTTAAACAGAATAGTTGATGAGTACAGTTGAACATGGCTTTGTTATGATTTTGAAGAATGTTGAATATTAGCAGTAGAAATATTTTATTATTCATTTGTCTGCAAGTTTTATGCTACTTGTTATGTCTGTTATATTGAAGAAATATCAGCAAAGGCTGTGTGTGGAGATTTTGCCAGTAAATTTAGCTGTCTTTTCAAGCAACTCTTTAACTGTATCCATCAAGATAACTGCTTTTTTCCGCCTGCTTAGCTGGCCCATGACAAGATGTGGTAGTTCTTGGCTTTGTCTTTTTCTTTCATACTTTTAACCAGTTTAACTCTATCAGAAAAACTTTGTACAATTAATTTAGTTTTACAGGTTGCTATCCTCTTTGTTCATGCTATGGATATCTTCTGGCATGTGTGAACTCTTGAAAAGTATTGCAACCACTGTAATACTCCTCCCTTTTCCAGGGCTGGACATTAGCTGTTTTACAGAGGAGCAGGCTCTGAGTTGAGCTCTCTGTGATTTTCTATTTTTTTTTTAATTGAATTTTGAATTATTTCTAATGTCTGTAGTCTCAGGAACTCTTGTCCTTTCATGTGTTACTGTGTATACTGGGACTTTCCAAATTCTACTGCGTCATATGTTAATTCTTCCAGGTGTCTTTAAATGTTTTGTCTGAATTTGTTCATAGTCTCTTCTTAGGGACTATTTTCTACTTGAGTTCTTTCTGTATTTACATCATTTTATATCTTCTATTCTAAAAATATACGACTTGTATATGTCATTTTATATGGAGCACACTTCTTTAATACAATTTCAGTTAGCCACATCTGCTGTTGCTGGAAAGCTCTTGAAAGCATCAAGAGTTTCACAGTCAGCTATTGACAGAAATAAAACATCTCTCCTCTCCTCTCCTCTCCTCTCCTCTCCTCTCCTTTCCTTTTCATTTTGTTAATGCTAGCAGGAAAAAATATACTCAAACACTAATCCACTTTATTTCCTCCTCCAAGACTCCCCACTTGCACAGAAGGACTCCTNCTCCTCTCCTCTCTTCTCCATAAAGTTTGTGTGCAGGTGTGGAAGTGGTCTTTAAACCTTCTCCAAGTCTTTTAACTCTGATGGAGATTTTAATAGCACTTTTCTTCCAATGATGTTTCTCATCCTTCTTCCAGAACAACATGTTTAATTTCTCAAGGTCAGAAGGACTGACAGAGTTTGCTTCATTTCGCATATATGGGGCTGTGATTTCTAGTAAAGGAAATACTTTACTGCTCTGCCAGGGACCTAGTGCAGGAAGGCAGAAGGAGAGGCAGAGCTGTAACTGCTGCTGTGAAACCCAGACAGTTGCTCTCTCTTGTTTCAGCCAAGAGTTTGTTGCTTTCATTGCCCTGTGACATGTGCCAAATACCTACTGGGTGTGTGCTCATCTTTTGTCCTGACCTTGGCTGTGATCTAGTGGATAATCTCTTCAGAGGGAGTTTTTGCTTTTGAAACTTTGGATTACCTTATCAAGGAAGCTGCTTTTCTCTGTCCAGAGGTCTGAGATAACTGCTCCACAGGGCAGACTCCCTGCTGGCACAGTCACAGAAGCATGAGAGCATCTTCACGGAGCCCCATCATGCCTTTTACCTCTCCTTGATAAGACCATCATACTGTCAGAGAGGCCTTCAGAGATCTCAGAGGAACTATGGAAGAAGGGAGACTTGTGAGGAGGGAAGGAAGGTAGAAAGGAGAGCCAGACAAGGCCTCTAGGAAAGCTATTGGAAAACATACTGATTTGCAATAGGAGCTGGAGAGCAGATATTAGGGTCAGCCGTGATTTATGATGCATGTCCATTCAGGGAAGACAATGTTCCCTAGGCCAAAAATAGGTAACACTTATTCCATAGAAGAGAACTCTCTAGCATGGATGTGACCAAATGTAAGGTCCTACGTCTGCACCGGGGCAATCCCAGGCATAAATACAGGCTGGGTGGAGAATGGATTGAGAGCAGCCCCGAGGAGAAGGACCTGGGGGTGTCAGTTGATGAGAAGCTCAACATGAGCTGGCAATGAGCACTTGCAGCCCAGAAAGCCAACCGTATCCTGGGCTGCATCAAAAGCAGCGTGGCCAGCAGGTCAATGGAGGTGATTCTCCCCCTCTACTCCGCTCTCGTGAGAGCCCACTTGGAGCACTGCATTCAGCTCCGGGGCCCGCAGCACAACAAAGACATGGAACTATTACAGAAGGTCCAGAGGAGGGCCATGAGGATGATCAGAGAGCTGGAGCATCTCTCCTTTGAAGACAGGCTGAGGGAGTTGGGGTTGTTCAGCCTGGAGAAGAGAAGGCTCTGGGGAGACCTTACAGCGGCCTTCCAGTACGGAGAGGGGGCCTACAGGAAAGCAGGAGAGAGATTCTTTGTCAGGGAGTTTAGTGATAGGACAAGAGGGAATGGCTTTAAACTAAAAGAGGGTAGGTTTAAATTAGATATTTGGAAGAAATTCTTTACTCAGAGGGTGGTGAGGCACTGGAACAGGTTGCCCAGAGAATATGTGGCTGCCCCATCCCTGCCAGTGTTCAAGGCCAGGCTGGATGGGGCTTTGGGCAACCTGGTCTAGTGGGAGGTGTCCTGCCCATGGCAGGGGGGTTGGAACTGGGTGGTCTTTAAGATCCCTTCAAACCCAAACCATCCTGTGATTCTATGATTCTATGACTTTGTGCAGCTCAGCTCATGCGGCCTAGCAAGTTTGCCACCAATCCATCACCCCCTAAATGCACAGGGTGCAGCTTAATAGGGGCAAATCTGCCTGGTGGGAGCTGGCGTTGCCTTAAAGAAGATGCTCTGAGCTGTGCAATATCACATTTCCAGGGGAGACAATCCTTCTTACTCTCTGAAAGTGAACACAACCCTTCTAACAGCTTGCTTGACCTGTAGGCTATTGTTTCCAAGCCATGATGTATGCAAATGCCCAAGCATGCAGCCAAATGTACTTGGAATTTGTTAAGCTAATAGATATTTTCTCTATAGGCTCCTAACAACTTCAAGTGATATTTAAAATATTTAAGCAAAATAGCTCATTCGTTCTAGGGTAAATACATTCATATGATAATTCTTAAAGTTGCTGCTCTTCTCTTATATTTCATTATTTGGAAAAGGAACGTCTGTCTAATGCCTCATTTAAGATTCAGTGGAATCTTCCTTGCTTCAGTAATTTTCCTATTAAATTACAACTATTAACACTCGTTCCTCACCCTAAAGGAAACCAATAAAATCACCCAAACTAATGAAGTTGTTTTCAGCAGCAAGCACCTCGTTACGGGGGTACTTCTAATTACTGTTAAAATGAACTGGAACACAATGCTTCCAGAATGGGATGTCCCAGAGCTATCAACCCAAACCATAAACATCTGTGCAACTCATAATCTCTTCATTTAACCTTTGCAATAGCAACACAACCTCAACTAATTTTTAAATGCTGGTGGGCATTAAAATAAATAGATATGAAAATGTCACTGACACATTATAAATAGAATTCTAATTTATGAGCACTTCATCCCGGTGAGGAATTTGTTTTTTGTCTTTAAAAAAATAACCCTGCCACCTGGAGTTTGTCTTTTTCTTATATTGTCTAGTTTGAACACATTTTTCCCTCCCTCTGCACTAATTATTATATTTAGATAACATCACACAGAAGACTATGTTGAGGAGTGATTAAGGTATAACTTACATATCAGAATGCATAAGCTAACTAGAAAAGCAAAGCTTCAGATCAGATTTAATTAAGATAGCTTACACCGTCAGTTCAGTTTTCTGCCTAAAGCAAGGGAAAAAAATGAAGATTAACAGCTTCTTCCAGAAATATGATACTCCTGCGACAGGAATTTAGGACTTCATAAGCAGACCAGCTTTTACTCCTGTGAGTAGTCCTGCTGAAATCAGCATGACTAGTTATGTGAGTAAATGGTACTCTACATAAATTAATAATGCACAATCTGGCCATATAGAAATCCTTGTTCTGGCACAGATTACTAGTTGTTTGTGAGTCATTTAAATAATGGTTAAGAAAAATAAGGGATATTCATATGAACAATAGATTGCAGAATTTTCATTTTTATTTTTCACAGATGTAAAACTAAAGATTTAATACCAAAGTAAATCAAACTGGGAATCTTTGGTTGCAGCTTGCTAAAGGGCAGTGTCCACCACTCATAATGCATTCACCTCCTTACAAGAAAGGTGATTTGTCAATACTAGCAGCTTAATCTGTAAACAGGATGTTGAAACTTCATGTGTAATTTTAATCTCTACCGATTTACTGCTCATATTACAGTGCAGCTAGAGGTTTGGGAGCAACTGAGATCTGCTTCCACAAACAGCAGACAAGTAAATGATGTAAGTAACTGCACTAGACTATCTATGTTAACTCTCACTCACAGATCATCCCTAGTCTTTAAAGTTATATATATATATATATATATATATATATGTACATGGAAACACGATCCAAAAAATATATATTCCATCCCTTTCTCCTGTTGCTGGGTGATATGTGCTGGGTTCTGCACATGGTAGAAAAAGCGCAAAGAAGAAGGCAGAGGAGTATTTTTAAAAGCATTGGAAATATTGAGGTCTGGTGTTGCTTGGATTTGCATCTTTTGACTGATAAAGAAAGAGAGATGTGTGAAATGAAAAAAGAAGAGCTTCATTTGAACATTTTTTCTCTTGTCTCAATTCAAGATCTATACCCTCATGCCTGTAAGCTCCTAGATTTCCCTTTCCCTGGGGCATGAGTAAGGTCTTTTCTCTTCCTCTGGCCATTCATTTATTTTCATGAAATTTGTAGAAACCTAATTATCTTTCAGACTGATGTCAAAATGTATTAAAATCAACCAGTAGTTTCTAAAGATGTTGAGAAAGACATGCAGACAAACACACAGACTAAACGCCTTGCTTCATTTCTACGGGAAAAATGGACTATAAGGGAGAGTTTTTTTTTTTTTTTCCACTAAATTAGGTGGATAACAGAGTGGGAGTATTTTGAATGTAAGACTGATACAGATGTTGACAAAATTATATCTTTTTATGTAATCAGGTCTTAGTGGGAAAATGTGCTATAAAGACACAAGCCACCTTGAGAGGTGATGGCTCACTATGCTAGGTGCAGGTCAGATAGACGGGAAGTTTAGTTTTCAATGAATTGCTTATGAGCTATAAAGACAGAAAAAGAAAAGTTAAAATGTAAAAAGCAAAAACATATTTTTTAATGACAAATTTTATATATCTATTCTTTCTCTTTTTTTTTCTCCCTACCCCTCTTAGAGCCTAACTACAAGGCTTGACAGAAGAATAACCATGTGCTCATAGACTGGTACATAGGGAGTGAAAAAGCATCTTGGTTCATAGTCTTGTCTCCAAACTGCAGAAAATCATGCAAAGATGTTCAGAAAGTTGTTTAGGAACCTTTTTGCATGGTCTGAAAGAAGACATAGAAACTTGCGAAAGTGGCAGATGTGAGCGGCATCATTTGTTGTATGGAGACAACAGGGAGACAAGATAAGTGACAAGGATAACAGTAGTAACTGGTACACTTTGTACCTTTGTCATGAGCAATTCAAAACCTACCCAGGGATATTATCCTGCTGCACATCAACACAGAGTCTGAGATGAACTAAAGATGCTGGGGGATTTCTTAGAGGCTTTATCTTTTTTGTCTCTTTTATTTGTCTTTTGTGTGTGTGTGTGTTGATGTTTTTGTTTTTTGTTTGTTTTGTTTAAAATTATTGCCATCATTAAAAACTAGGTTGTAGTTGACTTGCTTTGAAGTTCATGTAAGTTGTTGAAAGCACCTGAAGGGAAAGGTAGCAGCATGGTTACACAGACATATGGGGCTGGAGAGGACTGCTGAGGTAGATGGAGCTGTTAGTGTCACTCTTACCTGGAAAGGCTGCAAGGAAGACAGACTGCAGCTTTCCAACAAGTAGTCACACGCTGGATTTGTGTCGTTTTCTTTTGAAGTTTAAAACATACAGGTGGCTGTGCTGTGCCACATCAGAGTTGAATCTGGCTGCTCATCCTGTATTTGACAATGGCCAGTAACATTGATAGGAGCAGTTAAGAAGCCTGCAGCAATACAGCCACCAGTGGTTCAGAAACATAAGCAACATAATTATCTTTAATAGCCCTTGTTGAATTGTTCTTCCATTATCTTGTCTTCTGGCTTTCAGAGCCCTTGTATGTTGCTAGAATCCATGAAGTCTTGTGTTTTATTTCCTACAACTGAAAATACTCTGTTCCCAGCCGTTTTGCACCTTGTTTTGTGCTTTGTGCTCTGCATTGCCTGGAGCTGGATGTAAATCTGGTGATTCGCAGGTTTGCATTTGCCTGTATTGATCTGATATTGATACAAAATACAGTGAAATGATCTGAACCCAAAGTCATTGATGTCATTGTAATGACAACATGTATTGAGAAAGGTGGTAGGTGTCTCCTGCAGAGCTGGAAAAGAGAGACTTGTCATCAGTTTAAAATACAGTCATCCAATTTGGACATGAGGGACCATGGGGTCATTATGCTCAGAACCATGGTTTAGGGGAAAGGACAAAGTTCTTTACATCTTAGAGTTAAAGAAATCAACTTCTGGGGGGAGATCAACCATTAAAGTCTGAAAAATGACACAAGTCTTCTGTTCAAAATGTAAGGTGCAGCCTTCAAAGATGAATACAGATCCAGAAGCATGACAACAACTAACCTGAGATGAGCCTGTGTGACTGAAGGCTTGCTCTATTGTTTCCAGTCTTTTAACAGGTCTACTAAGGGAATCAGCTCCTTCCTACAAACTTTAACTCATTTTAATCCTTAGCTAATTCATTACAGATACAGCACTATCATTCATCTGAATAAGTAAGTTTTAGATATAGATGCAATCTAGCCACTGGACCTGAAGAATCAGAACACGAGCCTCTTGCTATGTGTCCCTGAACTGTGAAAGAACTCTTTCAAACAAAATTTTAGACATAAATCTCATTTTTCAGGCTTGCTGAAGCTAGCTACAGTCAACAGCAGTTTTTTTCAACACCTGATCTCGTTCCTGGTGACTTTCTGACATGTTATCTGTGGAACTGGCTGCCTCAGTTGAAAACGTGAAAAATTGTTGATTGCTGTTGATACATTTTGAATAGTTGAGTTCACTGAAAATCAGAATAATAGTATATATTTTTTTTGTTTTCATCATCTACAGTTACTGTTCTGAGTAGTGAAATTGAAGAGTTTGAAATATTCTTCCATGGAAATGGTCTCTTAATTAATTTTTGATTTTAAGGGTTTCTATCCTTTTGTGGCCCTGAATAATTCCAGTTCTTTTAGCACTGCTGTCAAAGCTTGTGCTTTGCTCTCTGTATCTTTTTGTAAGTGCAGGGAGTACCAAAGACCTTTTCATAAAGTCATTTCGATGTAGTACTATTGATATTTGTCAACAGAATTAACCTTCCCACTATTCTGTAGGGTAATTTTTTTGCATTTATGCACAATGGACTGTTACTATAGAAGGGTGACTTTCTATTTCTAAATATGCCCTTTTCTCTTAGACGAAAACAATGGGAAAAACTAAACATCTTTTCTGTGGAATCATGGTTTGCTGTTTTTCCCAAAATTCAGAGTAAACTCATACAAATGAAAATGTGACAGAAAGTTGTTAATTTTGTTGACAGCACTGCTTTACTGCAAAGATTAATCTTCATATACGGCTGATTTTTTCACCCTCTTATTCATCTCTGAATGATGTCCAGATGAGATACTCTGGAATAACAACATGCTGAAATTTCAGAACATCTCAACAATCTTTATGAGATGGCATAATATGCTAAAAGAACTTTGTTTCCCCTGAAATCCTTTTAAAACATAGTAAAGGTGTTATGGTGATAGAGAAATATCAAAGCATAACACTGATAACTATGAGGAAGTCACAGAAGGGCAAGAATATTGGGCAGTTTATTACCATGGCCCACACATGATTGTTATTAAGAATATTTATTTACCAAGTGTGTTGTTTTCTTACTAGCTCATTATATTAGTTCCTCGTTGTGGGGTGATTTATCTAAGATTAAAAGTTATAACCAGCAATGTTATGAACTAATAAGCACATCTAATTTGGATGCTGTTAGAGAATTAAAAGGAATTAGTGACAGCACCATTTCATTTCATTTTGGCAAGGTTATTATCACCTACATATTCCTTCCATGAAATGGGACCGTAACTACTGCAGTGGCTACAATAAGAGCACACATGATATTTCTTTGTTTCTGTTTTCAGGTTAGCTATGGCTATTAGATAATGTTCATCATTAGGAAGGCGAAGAGGGCTATCAGAGGGAGGCTTTTTCCTCTGGTGGTGCAGGAAACCCCAGCTGATCTTTAAGGCCTTTATGCGAAAGCACGAGGAGTGTGCACTGGGATCTATATGTTGTGGAAAATAACTTTCAGGAGTACCGTACTGTGCTGGAGGAGATGGGGGGACATGCCCGCCATTTCACAAAACTTACAGAATAGCGTGTGTCTCAGATCATGAAGGCCTGCCTTCCTCCCCTGCCTCCTGGTTTTCGAACTACTTCTAATCAGGGCCAGGCAGAGCCGCAGCGTTCATCAGATGGCTTCCCTTCTTAAGGTCTTCATTCACAAATTCACTTCCATGCAACGATGCCCAAGACAGCATTAATGAGTTCGCTGAAGTGCTGGAAGCAGGACAGCCACACTTTTGTGGCGCTCTGCCCAGGTTAATAAGCTCAGCTTCACAGCAGTGCTAATTAGTCGAAGCAGAGCTCTCCCTGGCTGTGAGTATATTCGTTCTGATGTACGGTTATTTCAGGCGGCTCCACGCGGTATTACACTGCTCTGGTAGACCTACCCTCCGCATCAAGGACATTAAGAGGGAACCCTCTCCAATAGCTCTGTAGGCTTCCAGCTCTCTCTTCCTCTTGTAAATACAGCACAGGTCTTTGCCATAAATTATCTGAGATTCCTTAGAGAGACACCTACGGCCTGACTGAAACACTGCCTTGTGATATGAGTAGAAATATTCTCACTGACTCAAATAGAAATCCTGACTCCAGATGAGCAGCATGAAGTAGACAAACTTGTCTGAAAAGCTGTAACTTAAACAAAAATCTAAAAAATGAGCATTGGACACAAACCTGTTGGGTGTTACGGTCTTTTGTCATTAGCCATGGGTGCAGGTAGCTTTGCTGGCAAGGGTAAGGAGCTGCTGAGTTGTGCCCACCCCTTTTCAGCACTGGGGTGGCCTGGCTGGACTGCGCTGGTGTGGGTAGGGGAAGCAGGGGAAGTAGATGGGAGTCCTTGGGAAAGCCAAAGAGCTGATCTGCATGCACAAAAATTAGGAGCAAAGAAATAAAATCTTCTCAGTGTGTATAGGAGGGTGACCGGAGGGTCAAATCCTACATCCTGCTCAATGGGGCTTCTTGGCTGGGTCCCAATTTCTTTTCTGTAGTAGCCTCTCCCATTCCTCTTCTGGATAGTCAACACCATAATTATTCTTTCGAGACAACAACGTTCATACGACATGTGCATGATATACACTCTATGGTGTCTATGTGACACATGCTAGGGAGCGTTGTACACCCCTGGTTTGGGAGCTGCTGTTGCAGGGGATCCCTCATTCCTTGTCTCTCCGTCAGGTGCAATAGTCAGCCTAGACCTGGCTCAGCATCTCCACTGCTTGCCCTGATAAACTTTTCTCCTGCCTCCCTTCCCAGGTGATCCAGAGGCTGTGGGAGATGTCTGGGGGACCCTGTGGGTCTGGATCCCATGAGGTGAGCAGAGGCAAAGGCTCTGCAGGGTGTCAGCCTCTCCCAAGGGATGCAGGAGGGCCTGCTCCTGTCCTGCATCCAAAACTGAACCTTTGGCTCCCAGGGACTGAGCCGAAGAAATGCAAGGCAGGGTGACTTTAACCCCCTTTCCATGTCCCTGGTTCTTGCTGACTTCAGTTCAGCCCAGGGAGGGGATGATGCTGTGCTTTACAGGTTGTTGGATTTTACCAAGCTCCATTTCCTTGCCCTGCAATTTAAATTTGACAGCTGCTGTCTAGACATAGTTCGCAGCTAGTGTTTTTCTACGAACTCTGTGGGAATGAAACAAGAACTGGAGTGAGAGCCCCTTTCTTTTTACAAAAGAAGCTGATTAACATGATCAAACCATTAATAGAAGTCAAAATTTGCAATGCCCTACTTGCGAAAGCTCACAATAATCCAAATGTCATCCTTTCAAAATCAGAGCCGAACAGCACTTCACTCAAAGTGTACCACTTCCAGGCAGAATTCTGTCTCTTCTTCCGCTTCTTCTTTTCTTTTTCTTTCTTTCTTTTTTTTTTTTTTTTTAAGAACATTATGAAGGCCTGCTTGAATTCGAATATACTAATTGGATTATTTATGCCGCATTGGATCAAATAATTGAAATAAATTGGAGGGCTAATGATGGCTCACTGTTTCGGTGAACCCCCACAGGATAAGCAGCCATAACAGGGAATTAGCCTGTTTCATTAAAACATTTTCTGAAATTAAGGTCTTTGATCAGATCTCCTATGGCAAATTGACACTGTACCAACGATCATAAAATCATTGTACAGGGACAGAAATTGGGTTGCTGTTTCAGTGGAACAAGTGAGTGCCTTGTGGTGCCATGCATAGTTTATCTCTCGCTCATGACCTTTTTTAAACCCATTGCCAGGGCTAGAAATACCATATTTGCCCCAGCT
The DNA here is from genome assembly GCA_013399115.1 of Anseranas semipalmata. Classification (NCBI taxonomy): domain Eukaryota; kingdom Metazoa; phylum Chordata; class Aves; order Anseriformes; family Anseranatidae; genus Anseranas; species Anseranas semipalmata. Next base: position 282,651 of record VXAA01003688.1, on the reverse strand, counting down.
GTTTTCCTCAGATTGGGACTGTAATGTAGTCCCTTGCTAATGTAGTCCCATAGCTGCGGCTCGTCTCTGAGGAAGGCCTTGGCCTCTAGCTTCCCACATGAACATGTTCTCTGTTTTGCTTGCTTGATGGCCCCAAGTCATCTGTTTCGTCTCTGGGGAGCACTGGGTTAGTCTCCACTCACAACCCTGAATGCCATGTACTCCTCAGTCACCTCTATTTTGGGAGCCGAAGGTTGCATCTTCCTTGCCTGCAGGGGTAGCCACAGAACAGCGAATAAATACTAATACTAATAATAATAAAACACAAGGGCCACCCCTCCCTTCTTCCAAAGGTGTCATGCATTAGCACTGACGCCTGCTCACCTGTGCTGCAGTGTGTGAGTAGTAGCAGTGGGGTGCTGCTCAGTGCTGCATATCGGAGCAGGGCCGAACTCCCCCCTGCCATGCCGGGGAGCAACACAGTGCTAAAGGTGGCTTAAACACGCCGTATGATATTATCAGTCTGTCCTGCAAACCACAGTGAATGTAACAATGCAGGGAAATACGCTCCGAGTGCTAATATATGCTGAAACTGCAGGCTGTAAGGATAACTGTGTTCACAGAGGTAGGGAGAAGGTATCAAAACAAACCCTTGTCTCTCAGATGATGTGATGCATACTGGTTGCAACTAGAAGCACTGATAATCAGGAAACTATTCTACTACATCAATATACTTGACAAGCTGAAAAATAGCTACAAAATTTCATGAATATTTCTGTGTAAATTACATTTAAATTAATCTCAGTGCTTCCCCCTTGTAGATTCTAAATTAGCAGCTATTCTTCTGCTAATGTAAATTTAACTTGTTGTTGTTGTTGTTCTTTACTTTTGTACCAGCTCTATTCCAGTAGAAGCCGAAGCACAAACTTCAGAAGGATGCTTCTCAAAGCATCCAGATGGCAACAATAATTATTTATTATCTTTAGCTACCATGATTATGTTTCCCAATCTGTGATATTGTAAATCACTTTTCAGATGGCCATAGGAATTGTAGCAAGTTTAGTGAAAAAATTGCTCATTATATGTTTGTTCAGAAGGATTTAGCAATCAGAGAAATGCAGCTCTTTCAACATAAGTAAATCTATAGGAAAGTTGAGATCTAAAAGGGACTCTGGGTGTGTAGGGACCAATGTAGTGGGACAGCATTTGGGTTTGCACAATGAGGAATACATCACCCATGTGGCATGGAGTCTGGGTTTCTTTGAAATCCACACTCCCAAAGGGGGTTCAGACAAGGGCTTTGTTATTTTCTGTGTGAGACAAAATATAGTGTAAAATGAGACAAATCTCTGCTTTGAAATAATTCAAAAGCATGACATTCAGTTGCAACAACACTGAGGTTCTGAAGTGAGGGTGCAGCCCCAGTGCAATTTTTAATTAATTAATTTATTTTTATTATTATAAGCTTTGCATAGTCTTTGCCATCCAGAGTTTATTTTTCCTTTAATCTAATTCTATCCAATCTGTCGTATTTTCTTAGTAAAATTCTGAGGCTACATTTTTTTTTTTTAATTTCTTGCTGAAAAAGTTAGTTCTAACTGTTCTATATTTGCAATGGTGACATTGGAATGAAGGGAATAACACTGATTTTCAGTAAGACTTTCATAAATTGTCTGCTTAGATTTATGGTATGTCACTTGATTTACAGCACATTAAACCACAAAAGGTTTTGTGGGATGCTGTTATCTGTTAATATTTCTGTGATAACCCTCTTCTTTTCCATCCCTTCCCCCCTCCCCTCACTTCTTGGAGGCTAAAGTAACAATTATACTGTTAGATTTGAATAACTTGAGAGTCACAATTGCTGACTCTTAATAAGAATAGAGGTTATTTTCCAAGACACTGTTTCTTCTTGAGCCCCTGATGCCTTTGTTTTTCATCTTACAACTACTGTTAAAAAAATGCAGTTTAAATTTTAAGGGCGATAAAACTTATTCTGACAAATAAATCTGTCTTCTGGTATGCTCAGAATTGCTCTTAAGATTGATGTATTTTAGACTCCTTAGGGTCTCCAGGTTTTTCCGGAAGATGGTCAGTGGTCAAAGGTGCTAAGTTTTTATTTTCTCAAGGCATGAAGACTGAATTTTGTTTTCCTATAATGAACCCACTATAGTGTCCTGATTGGAGGGAGTTCAAGGAATTTTCCCTCATGTATCTTCAGGCTGTGCACTTATGGCAACTAAGAGTCTATTTATGGTCCAGAGCATCATTTCTCACACCATAGTATATGAATGCTGTCCAGGCAAGTGAGTGCCTCTTCCTGCCTGTGTGCATTACCGGGGGTTGGTCTTGCCACCTTCAAGGGTAGTATATTAATAGATCACATACTCCCTCCAGCTGAAGGGAAGAAAAATGATGATTCAGACAAGTGCTACAAAGGAGCACTTACAGGAGGCCCTTTAGGCTCCACAAAGCTGCTGTTTTCCTTTTGCCCATCGCTGGCTAATACTTCTTAATGGCAAACATCTCTTTCTAAATGACATCTGGCATTACCCACCCAGGCTGATGCTGCTTGGTGGCGAAGAAGTCATCTTCCCTCCTGGGTACCCATGATTCTTACATGCAGAGTTTTAGAGAAAGACACAAGACTGTTTTCAAAGACTGGTAAGAGGAGAAATGTAGTGCTTTGTGGTTTACCAGATAATAGGCAATTGCTTTGAACAATAGGGAAATGTGGAAGTACAAGCATGGCAGGAATGTATTACAACAGTTTTAACAGTGGGGTTATTAGGTTTAGAAAGAGATATGCAAAATTAACTGAAAACAATGATGATAGCTATTTTTATATTGGATTAACACCAAGGTCAATTCACTTTGTTTCAGCCGACAAGCTGCCAGACTGCTCACGTGCACTCGGTGTGCAGTACCAATCCTTTGGCAAAATCCTCAGGCCATCTATTGCCTTTACTGTCAGGGACCAACCATCATGGTGGGCTTGCTTAGTTCTTTGTGGATGAACCATCTCCACAGCTGTCTTTAATCCCTGTGTTCACAGCCATCTTCCCAGGGTGCTTAGGTTGGTCCAATGCCAGGAGAGTGATGTGATAACCAACAGCTTTGGAATTATCGCTGAGCCCATCCAGGATTGCTTTGGGCTTTCTTAGCCAAGGTTCATGGTTGTCTGCTGGACTTCTTATTGCTTATCTCTTTCTTTGAGTGCACTCAAATGTAACGTGGGTAACTTGCAAAGTAGTGAGCTGCAAGGTGAACTTCTCACGTGACTTGCTCTGTGTTTTGCTTTTTTTTTTTTTCTTTTAGTTTGAGGTCCATTAGGCTATTTTCCCATGTAATCTAAGACTGAATATATTATTGTTGCTTTTTTTTTTTTCTTCCGTTATTATGAGTATGTTTCCTAGCTATTTAAGGATTTTTCCCCAAACTTGCAAATTGCCACAACAGGCTTTTACCTCCTAATTCATCAGGTAGCCATGGTTAGACTTCCTGTGGCATAGCCTATACTTGCATGTATCTACAAGGGGAGCCAGGGAATCATGGAGGTGTATGAAGCTGATTATAAGAAATGCCAACAATGTGGCTCATGTTCTCTCTGCTCTTGCAAGGACATAGATGATTTCTGCTGTGATTTGGGAATGTGTCTGTCTTGGGCAGATTTCATGTGGAGAGTAACAAGGACTGAACAAGACGCTTCAGACAACACTGCTGAGGAAAAAGAAGGACAAATGATGTCCAAGATAAGAAAAGAAAAAGGAGAAAAATATATTTCCTATCATTTTGTGACTGTTGACTAAAAGAGCTTATATCTAAGGCATGGCTTGTCAAGAAATATAGCAACATCTGTTTTGGCAAAGCGTGCTACAAGCCTTTGAATATAAACAAAGCAAAAAGCTCCTATCCATATGACAGCCGGACTCCATGTACAAAATAACAAAGATTTTTCCGACCATATGAGGCCTGTTACCAGTTGCTTTGCTGACAAGAATTGTGAAAAAAGATACAGCACAGAATTTGCCACCAAAGATGATCGTTTGTCTAACTTTATTCCTTTATTCATTGAATCTTTTGTTGGAGCCTCCTGAAGCTCTGATTCAGGAAGGCAGTGACTTCTCTTGAGACTGTGACTGCCACTGTTTTCCTCCCCAGCTGTCCGCTTTTCTTCTTTTGCAAGGCTGGATGAAATAAGTGAATGTGATTTTAGAAAGCCACGTTGTTGGCTGTGGCCTTTGCATCCCTCTTTCATGAGCAACTGAGCTGTCCATGCATTGAATGACGAGGGGAGGTGGACATCTCTAAGCTTTTTCAGCTATCCTAAGAGATAAGATGATTGAAACAATACAGGGTAAATGCTGTCTATGTAGTGTTTTAAAGATGCTCTACTTATTCAGTTTGCTCCAGAACTTTTCTCATTATCTTCACATTTGAAATTGGTTTTTCTAGGTGTTTCCTGAGGCAGGGGAACACAAGAATTCTGTGGTGGAAATAAAACCTAGCAGCAGGACACACCAAATCAGTTCTGTTCTGGCTGACTGGGTACAAAAGATACACTAATTCCAAAGGTTTCCCGGCTAGGGCTCAAACGAACTTTCTTAAGGGAAAAGAAAAAGTCTCCTGAAAAAGAAATCTTTAGACAATTCTCCTTTCCCCTCTTCATCTAGAGAAAAGTAGCGGAGGTGCAGTAATAGCACAATCTGACACAGCTGAGAGCGAGCCTGTGCACAGTAATCAGAGGGGAAACACAGGGGCCAGGATTGTCTTTTAATTTGTCCATTGCCTAAGGATGAAAGGAAGCTGCTGTCAGTCACAAAAAGCAAAGGAAGATATTCTAGCATTCTCAGGACTGTAAAAGGTGGTCTGTTATCCCCCCAGTGATCTATGAGTAATTTCTGACATAAAACCTCCAAGTCACTAGCAAAGCCAATTTGAGAGAGAAAGGTAACAAACATTTCTTCTAGGAGTTCTGGGGAAAAAAAACTAAAATAAAAATCCCCTCCTGCCCTTTATTTTGCCTGGTATTATCTGCTGTACAAATGTCATTAAGTGACATTTCTCTCCTAGAGGCCATCCAGTATATATGAGGATTATTATTCCCTCCTTCTCCTCTCTGCCACTGAAAAAGAGATAGTGGCTGACAGTTAATGAGGAAGACTCTAATCTGACAGCGCTATGAAAGCTGCTGCCGGAAAAGATCTCGATAATGGCATAAGAAATCCCTTCTATCTCAAACTACCATTAAGGTGCCTGTCTGCAGCAGAGAAGTCAGGACGTTCTCCGCTAATCAAAGCTTGTTAGATCTGTATCCTCTTGTACTTCTGCAACCTGTTTGAGAGGAAAACCAAAACAGTCACAGTGAAAATAGAAGAAAATAACGGCATTCAAAATACAACGACCTACTGCGATTAAATGGGAGTTGGCTGCCATTGTTCTGTGCTCAACAGTTAAGGCAGGTTTTGCTTTCAGTTACCACGTTATCCTGGAATTACTTTGTGTGCATATGTATGTGTTCAGAAATGGAGATTTCACTGTGGGAGGTACTGCAGAAAGGCACGTTATGTGGTGCTTTCTGAACTGGAGCACATGCTGTCTAAATTTATATGGCAGACAACCTCCTCACGATTTTACATAGTACAAACTGTTCCTGATTACATGCTCCGTCTCATGTGGCACAGACAGAAGTGAAATCCTCAGCCCTAGTGCTGTACCTTCATCCCAGATGACCACTCTGTGGTCAGGGAGTGAAGTTTCTCTGAGGTGACCCCAAAGTATTTCAGAGTAGAAGTTTCTTCTAAATAGTTACTTGATCTGGATTTTTACTTTAATATCGTCAGTCCTACATTTTATAGTTGTAGTCTTCTGCATATTACTGGTTTTGAGGAAGGATGTTTCTGTCTGCTGAAGAGCAGAAAATAAGCAACAACCGGACGGACACAACCTCTCAGTGAGTTCATGCAGTGGTATAAAACTTGAGATCTTTTACTGTGCTTGAAGAAGGGGTTAATGCAGACCTAGGCTGGGGGCTAGGAGGAAGGCAGTGGTGGGAAGTGCAGTAAACAAGACCAGAGAACTTAAAAAGGAGGCTTAATTTTCAGAGAACCCCAGCACAGAGGGATTTGAGCATCAGCTTTGCTACTTGTCAATCTTTATTGAACCCTCCAAAAGGGTTGGTCCTTATATGTGTATTTGGGTAAAAAGAAAAACACATCTCTTTGATGTAGGTTTTCTTCCTCTGAGCAAAGAACAAGCTATCCAGGTACTCAACCCTTCCTAAGAGGGAAACAAATAAGTCAGTCAGCGTACCCAACCTGTCCCTTACATTTTGTAAGATTAAATCTCATGATGACATTCTTGCAGACAGCTTTGATCATTTGTGAACACACATGCTTGTACATGCCTTCTGTATCTTTTCCCCCTGGCATATCATCTGCACACAGATGGCTGTATTTCTGTGGCCATTTCCCAGATATGCCAGCCTTTTTTTTTTTTTTTTTTTCACCTACACATTCAATTTGACTTATTGTGCCATCTGGTTTCAACCTGCTTACTGTTATTCTTTGGTCTTTAATGACAAGGGACATCAAGTGCCAGGGTCCTTATTTTGTTGCAAAAGATGGCATGCAGACCTTCTTTAAATGGTACCAAATTGTCTAAAGCCCTGTTTGGATGGTTTCAAAGGCAACCTGAGGTTATCAGAGGTTACTGCAGAGCTTGATAGTGTTATCAGCCTCTTCTAACAGGTCAATGTCTGTAAAAGGCACCTCTCTGTGGTTCTTTAACTTTATAAATATGTCTTTTGGCCTACTTCAAAGTAGGAAATACATTTTTAAAGTGCAATCTGCATATAACAATGCCTTACTTTGTCTTGACAGGTACAAACTGCTGCATGACCAAAAATCCAGGAAAAAAAAGACACAACTCTGTAAATGCATAAAATAATTTGTGTTATTTTTGTGCTCCAGACTGCAACATCTTTAAAAACCTGATGCTTTGACCATCTTGAGTCTGGCTTGTTTCTGGAGGAGAGACTGAGTCAAAATACTGTAGACCTTCAACTCAGGAGAATGATTTTAGTTTTGAAGCCTGTAAGTGTTTGCAACTGCTGGAACAGGTATAATAAACATCCCAGTGAGTCTGGGCTACCTTTCACTCCCCCAGCTTCTGATATGGCCAGGGCGCAACCCTTTAAGTAGGCCAGCATTCTGAGGTGCAGTAAATAACCATGCAGGTTTCCTTAAAACTGAGCTGACAACTGGGGTTTAGCCACAGGGCTGCCCTATGATGTCCTCATCCTGCTCACCAGGCCCCGCAGGGCATTTTCCACCCAAGGGAGCCCCGGTTGGTGAGTTTGGATGTCCTGGTGCTGGTTTCCACAGAGCAGGCTTCTCCTCTGATTTCCTGACACGCACAAGGGATTGTGCTGGCCTGGAGACAAACTGCTGGCCGGGACATATTTCTTCTCCTCGGCTTAGAGACACGTTTCACGCGTGCGGAATAGCCATGCTTTGGCAGTTCCTTTTGTGTCCCCAGTGCCTGTCACGGTGAGACACCCACGCAACTGGGCCACTGGCAGTAAAAAAGTGTGTCTGCATGGTATTCCACTGCTTGTGCTGCCTTTGTACAGGCAAAAGGCAGGTCTTGTGGGGTGGATTTCTGAATGGGTGTTTTATTTCTTTAGATTTTTAATTGTGATTTCTGCTTATGGTCTGGTCTCTTATGGAGATATGAAATCCCACTGAGCACCAATGTGCATCTTTAGGCCTTTTAAATCTTTTTGTGGTATTGTCTTTCACGTAGCTACAGGGAGACAGCACCTCAGGAGAAGGGAAAATTCTCTGTGGAAATACCTCAGCCATACAGAAAAGGTATTTTTCCCCATGAAACTGTAGAGCGGTTTCATTAATTCTGCAAAATAATTTCATAGCAAGGGTCAAATTCTGCGTGATGCTCAGTATGTTTACCCAGAAATCTAAAAGAAAGTTTTGCCTTTTTTTTAGATGAAAAGTCTAATTGGAAAGGAAGAAATGGCATTATTAAATACCAGAATGAAGATCACCAGGGAAATAATTTAACTGCTGAAACTCTAATGTTAACTCAGTGCTTCTAAATAATCACTAATCAGAAGCTTGAATTAAACTGAGATAGACTGAGCTAAGTGCTTGACTATTCAAAGTGAGTGCAAGAGATTTGGTGGAAAGTTCAGTGCAGTCAGGGAAAAAATTCTACTGCATTAAATATGCAGGACTAAAGAAATCATGCTTCTATTTTATTTTAAGTAAACACATTATCTTTTGATATATCTCGGTCTTTCTTCACGTATCATGAATCATGCAGCACTTCAAGCCCTGATTAATATTCTTAATTGCTCTCCCTTTTTCGTTCTTGCAGCTGGCAGATGGGAATGCTGCAGATCAGACGGTGCCATATCAGTTGTGTTTATACTGCTTGTGCACAAATGGTGTTACAGCCCGCATGTTTATCCCTTTTGATCCATACACAATTGGAACAAGGTGCAATAATCAAGACTTGCTCTTTTTTTCCCCTTTCTTTCTCATCTCTGTGGTATTAACCCCAATGGGAACAGATGATAGGAGATGGACAGCATGAGCCAATTTCCTCAATGCCAAGCACTTTGCAGCAACAAAGAGGTCTGGAAATCTTACAGCAGTTGACAGGGAGATGCCTGCCTTCCACCAAGCTGGGCTGAAAATTTCTTAGTGGGAGTGTTGATTGTTTCTATGTTTTCCCATGCCAGTGCTATTTAGGGCGGACATACAATGAATCCAGAAGAAAGAGCATCATATTAGTCAGAAGATGAACAATGATATCTAATTAGCTGAAAAGTGAATGAAGGATCAATAAGTCCTTTTGTCTGCTAGGGGCGAACAATGACTCTTCTCTAAATGAAAGAATCCTAATTATTCTACAAGTATCAAGTTCTTCAGATCTTTCTGTTTCTTGCATTTTAGTGGTTATCTGGTCACACAGCCTTGCAGGAAAAAGAATGACTTTTCTCGCTAGCAGCAATACAACTCCTATTTTGAAATGAAAAGCAAGAACCTTCTTTCTCTGCCATGACAGTTAGCGAAACCAGTTAATGAATGAAGTGGAAGAGTAGCCAGTTAATTTTGTAATGTCTACATTAGTTCTTTGATGCTAAAATTAGATGACATATTTTATGTGGTCAGCATTGCTGTTATAATCTATGATAGCAATGAAAACAGTTTAGCCTAAGAAAAGACACTATGCTGTGTATAATTTACTTGTCTTTATGACACAGGAAGGTTTATGTATTTTTCAGTTAGATTTGTAGGAAGATATGTATTTTCTCAAGCACTGTGTAGGACTTTTAAGTGCACCATTCCATAAAGGCACCAGTGCCTGACTGACAAAACAGAAACTGATTGACTAAAATTTGGGGCTCCATTTTGAATATTCCTCTTGTTGGAAGAATGTAGCTAATGCATTAAATGACCTCATGTGATTGCTTAGATGTGACTATCAAAAAAAAAAAAAAAAAAGATGTACAGTATCACAGTATGACACCAGTACGTAGCACTGCAGCAGAGACCCTGAGCTCAGACATTGTCATTGTTCATCAACTTATTTCTCTGAAATGTTTCAGGACTTTGGCAACGAAGCATTCTGTTATTATAAGAAATTGATGTCAACTTGCAGGCATTCAAAGAAATGTGTATCGGATAACACCCAGTGAAGCTACTGGCCATAATGCTACAAGAGGTCCATTTAATTGCCAGGAATATTTTGAGTGTGTTTCCATTTAGGACACATTGGTTCTATCCTGGTTGCTGCTTCTGGTGTGAATGCAAAACAATGCAAAGTCAGGTTAGTAATGCCTATACCTTCCAGCAATATGGTGGAAGTCTAAGCAAGTTCCCACACTGGCATACGGTCTTTTTTATCTTGTTTTTCCCAAACTGGCATACTTTTCTTATCTATTTTCTCAGGTTGAAAATATTCATTTCAGGTTATCATTGTCACTATGAAGAGTTGAAGGGACAACCATAAGCTGCAGGTATCTGGTTACGATTCCCTGGAAGGGATGTTCAGGTTCATGAGCAGTCCCTGTTCTGGCAGTACATAAAACAAGCTCCACAGAAACAAGCTCCACAGAAATCAAGCTTTAGACCAGGAGGAGGTAAAATACCAGGTACGTCAAGATCCCGTAGAATGGGATCATAGGATCATAGGATTGTAGAATCCTAGAATCATAGAATCATTTGGGTTGGAAAAGACCCTTAAGTTCATAAAGTCCAACCATCCACCTTACACTACCAAGTCCACCACTAAACCATGTCCCTAAGCACCATATCCCCCCGTCTTTTAAATACCTCCAGGGATGGAGACTCCACCACTTCCCTGGGCAGCCTGTTCCAATGCCTAATGACCATTTCCATGAAGAAATTCTTCCTAATATCCAATATAAACTTTTCCTGGTGCAACTTGATGCCCATTTCCTTGCGTCCTATCACTTGTCACCTGAGAAAAGAGACCAACACCCACTTTCCTACAACCTCCTTTCAAGTCAACCTCCTTTCAGGTTTAATTTCCAGAAAGCTCTTTTATAAAACATTTAAGAATATAAAGAATTTCTTTGAAAGGAAGGCCCTTGATGAGAATTGGCTAGCAGCTGTCCACTGGCCTAGGACTGGCTGTGCTTGGAGCAGTGCTGTCTCCTCTCCTGGTCAGGTAAATGCTTTGAATTAAGCATGTGACCTCTATAGGTTACTGGTATGTTTGCTACACATTGTGTAAGTCCAGCTCCTTCTTCTTTGACTCCAGGCATTTCTTCTTTAATATATTATATTTATTTCCTTGTATGAGACCAATTGTTCTTTTCCCATTACTTTGGAAATTGTCACTGTTAATACCACAAGTGTCTCATTTCTGCATGCTATTGCAGCTATTCATGTTTGTTCTATGGCCTATTTTATTTTATTTTATTTTTTAATTATTTTATTTTTTAATTATTACTTCAATTTCATAATCAGCCTTTGACTGCTTGATTAGACAGTTTCTGTATTTGATATTTGTGCCAATGTTTCCTTGCATTGCTGTAGTTATCACTGAACTTACATTTTTGTTGCAGTATTTGTCACAATACTGAATTCTCAAGGTTGCTGCATAGTTGTTGTTAAGTGTTTTCTGCATTCTCTGCTGGAAATGAAAGCATCTTGGGGTTGCATCCTGTACCTGCACCCTTTTATTTGGAACAGAACCATCCCATTCTCTTTTCTTCTATTGACTATAACAATTATAATATAATTAAATTCCTTAAGTTGGAATAAAATTCTGTGAAATGTTTCCTGTAGCAGTGAGGTAGCGATGTCTGTCTTTGATTTGATTTACCACCCTGATGTACACAGGGCCCATTTCTCCCTCTGGCAATATGTGACATTTATAATACAGTTTGCATTCCAGGCAGGTTCCAGGCTGAAAACAGAGGAGTATTAGAGAAATTGTTTGATACAAATTGGTCCAGTTCTTGCAGGATACCAAATCAACAAGCTTAACATCCACAAACCAAGACTTTTTCCTGCTTTCAGACACCCCAGCATTACTGTCCTTTAGCAACTGAACTTGCAGTGAACTGTCTGTTCTAATAGGCTTCATCTTCATTACAGCATAATATAGTGTATAAGCGTAAATCAGTAATTAGATGCTAGTACTCTTGAAGTGTGATTTATTAGGAGGAAACTAAATTCTAGTAAAACAAGTACGCTTCTATTTGAATGTTGACAGAAGACAAGTAGAACCTCTGATCATTCCTCGTACCTCTAAGAAGTGTCTTCCTAATGAAATCAGATACTTTAAATATCCAGATCTCTAGCTCAAGACTTATTTGACATTTCATTATCATATGAATTACATTTTTAACTTGGCAAGTTTAGACATAAAACTTGGGTACTAAGTACTATGTGAAAAATTGACTAGGAGAATTGTAAAGATTCTAATACCTCAGCAATTTTTTTTTGCTTTTATTGATCACTGCAATCTATCTGATGTGTCAGCAGTCAAAAAGCATTCTAAGTAAGCTGATATATTAAAAATGATACAACCTTTTATCTAGATTTATATTAGATGCAACCAGGTAACACACCACTGTGATCTACTTTGTGACTTCCAAAATTGGTTATGTCAAAATCAAAGGAAATTGGACTGAATAATATTCATATTTTAGTGCTAGTTGTGCTTATTTATTCAGGTATTTACTGTGATATGGTCCCTAACACTCATTCTGAATGAAAGCCTAGAGATTTATAACTGCCCTAAAAATGAAGTTTTCCCCATAAAATTATTTGCATTTAAGTATAGTTTAAGCTTAGGTAATACAAAACTGTTGCATCACCCTAGCTATCATCTTTTGATTTTATGCAGTATTTATTAAACTGTATCCTGAATAATATAAGAGAAAAATGATCATTAACAAATCTGACACCTTGTTATAGGATTTATTTTTAAGCCTGACTAGCTTAAATGAGATTTATCTGAAACCTGGTATATCATGTAATAATCTGGGTGTGGTCTTTGGTTAAACCAAAGTGATTTTTTGTTGCCTAAGTTACATATGTTAAAAATGTTATTGTTGGAAATGTTACTTATAGCAAAACAAGCAAACAAAACAAAGATTTAGGATTTCTCTAGGTGACCCTGTTTGAGCAAGGGGATTGGACTAGATGGTCTCCAGAGGTCCCTTCCAACCTCAACCATTTGCTGATTCTGTGATTTCAAAGTGATGTTTAACAAGTTGTGTTTTAGCATAAATCCCAGCCATATTTAGATTAGTACCCCATCTGCTGCTAATTGTTGCATTTTTATCCAGCAGAGCACAGATCTGGGGGGAATGCTTGGGGGGAATGAATGGCCATGTAGATGCAAACCTCTTCCTTGCTTTGAACAGGATAAGTCACTGAAGGGGGTAGTCCTTGATGGGCTTGTCCTCGGGGACAGATGGGCTCAAATTTGTATTCTGACACAAACTTCCTCTGAGGTAAGCAGTGAAAGACTAGCAGATCCTTATCCAAAAAATGGGTTTGTTTGCATTTTCAGTGGGTCATAAAATCCTGAGGGTTGTTGTGGACCTAACAAGAGGCTTGTGCTCTCCAATTCCCACTTTCCTAAATGGAGTTTATCAAACTTTTTGTTTTACAGTGTATTCTGAAGTCACAGAAAACACAGTAAAGATGAGGTTTGTTTCCCTTCAGCAATCTGGAAATGAAGATCATTGCACAGCCCAACAGCACCTCTCAGGACTGTCCGAGAAAACTCTGAAGAGATGAATAAGGTACATTGGAGTGACATGATTATACTGACACGTAAGGAAACAGGGGAAAAAAAATCCAGAAAAACAGCAAGTTTCTATGTTGTGTCTCTTGCAAAATTACCTTGTATGTGAGAGAGAATGGAGGGAAAAGTGATGATGAAGTAGTAAAATGACATCCAAAGGGAAGAAGATGCAGTCTTATCTAGGACTCTTTGAAGGGACCTGCATGTATGGAAAACCAGGACCCATTGGGTCCTTCTGCTTCTACCTTCTTCCTTCATCTACTGCTTTGGTGACGCTGCATTTTTTTGGAAAAACAAAACATAATCCTTAAGAAAGACTGATGTGATGGGACTGTGTGCCTGCAAAGGCCCAGAAACAGATTGTTTCTTCACGCTGTTGGGGTGGATGCTGCATAAGTATATCTGCTTTGTTACTTCCAAGGTTGCTATTCTTGCTTTGACATCCAGAGGGTTCACCTACACCTTTGTATCTGTCTGGTCTTTTCTATCTGAAAACTTGAAGCAGCAAAGCTCGGCTCAATGTCGTCCACTAGGTTACTTCCCGACGTTCTCCACTAGGTTACTTTCTGCCTTTCACCTTTACCTCCCCAAAAACCCATGTCTTTTCTATGCTAGTCTCTATTCTTCTTCATTTTGACCCCAGAAAGTCCACAGAACATGTGACTTTTTTTTTTTTAAATTATTTCATCTGAGCTCTCTTTTGTTTGTTATCTTGTAACTTTGGTATTTGTCAAATACATAACCAGAAGCATACCTTTTCCCTCTTTCTATTGTTAACTGTTTATTTCTTTGCAGGTAAGGGCTCTCTTCGAGGAAAAATATCACTAGTGTAGCTGATAAGAAAATAATTTTTTATGCATACATATTATAGATCACCATTTCCAGCAGTATTTCACTGTTGCTGCCCAACAGAATTCTCTTCCTGACATCTAGCCTGTCTGCTGGGCTAGCGCTTGTTACAGCAGGAACATACATCAGGTTAACCAGCTCTATTTCTCTGGTCCAGCAAGGTGGGCTTTAATCTAGAGTTTATATAAGTTTCCCTGCTCTGTCAAAAGACTTTTTTCTATTATCTCCAATAGCCCATAGCATCTTGCTGTGCTCCCTTGCTTTTCTTCCCCATTACCATTTTCAGATTGAATGTCTGATCTCCAGTTGCATGATCCTGACCACAATATTGTACTGTCTTTTTTTAGCTCCCGTTTCTCCTGCTCTCTTTTTCTCATGCTGCTGACATATTGCACCTCCAGAACTAAAGGAGATTTATCAGGACTGTGCTACACTTCTTCCAAATTAGCCTTTTTTTGATAGCAGAATAAATGCTGTCTTGTGTTTAACATTGCTGGCCCTTGCTCAATTTTCAATATCTAATGGGAGGATTTTTATATTTGAAAGTGATGCTTGTGTATTCTAGCAGAATTCAAGCCCTTTTTCTATTTAAGATAGAGCTCAGGCAGTCTCCACTCAGGTATTCCTGCCATGCCTTACCAATGTTTCTTGAGAAGCTACAACAAGTTGTGCAAGCCCATTTGTTCCCTGACCTTTACCAAGACAGGAAGTCATTCTAGAAACAATAGAAAGTGACCATTGTCTTATTTATAACAGGCTATAAAAGCATTAAAAATATACTGTGTTGAAGGTATATAAAACCCTCAGTGGCCAATAAAACCAGTTAATGGAGCTGAAGCCTCTGATAGTCTCTGCAAAGAGGACCTTTGGGTCAGTCTCTGCTGTGGAGGAGCTGAGTGGTTTCTATATAGAAAAGGTACTGTTCAGGAGGAGAAGGGTAGGGCTTTTATTTTTTAAGTAGCCTGTTTTGAAAAGAAAAGGGCAGATTCGGGTTTCTGGGAAAGGTATGCATAAGGAATGGTGCCCCTCCAGGACCGGCTTTAAGAACATGGCCAAACCTCTAGAGTTAGCGGGGAGGGCTGATGCTTTCCAGATGAATGAGAAATAAAGGGTGTAGAGGTAGATGTGGAAGACCAGTATGATCTTAAAAACTATCCTGGGAAATATCTTACTTGTCATTTTCTCTTCTAGGGTGCAGGCCAATAAGAAGCCTTAGTTGCTAGTCTGAAAAAAACAAACAAACAAAAAAAAAACACCTGTAAGTGGAGCTGTGGAGGGAAGCAGAGATTCACAAAAGGGACTAATAGTTGGAGACCAGAAACCAATATACACAACACAAACAGAGAAAGAGAGGACTGTGAATACTGCCAGGAGGGAAAGGTCTAACTCCAGGTGAACTTACTTTCCTTAATATTTCCTCCATGTTCATAGGACTGCTTTATTCAATGCTCTAGATTTGTACAGCAGAATGGGGATGGTGGGAGAAGCTCCTTTGTGCTACAAAATGCAACTAAAACCAGCTCCTACTGATATACACTGCTGGGGTCACCCTTCACATCTGAAGTTTTGTGTTCTTTAAAAATTCTCTGTGATCAGAGGTGAAGAAATGTGATTCTGGGAGTTATTGAGAGCAGGAGATCTGTCTATCAAGGCTCCTAGAATCACATTTCCAGCCCACTTCTGATGGGCCCACCCTGTGTAGTGTTCATATTTATGGGCCTGTTCAGAAAACACTGATTTGGGATATATATATGTTTTCTTTCAAGAGAAAAAGCTTTCCCATTCAGGCTGGAAATGAGACTGTTTAAGCTGTTGCTCATTTTGCGGCGGAGCTGCCACATCTGCAGCTGGGACTGTGCCGAGTCTCTGATGGAAGAGTAAGCAGATGGACTTCTAACCTTTACAAAGGGTATATTACAGCAAAGCAAATGGGAATTAAATTAGTGAAGCCGTTCACTCAGTCATTTTATCTGAAAATGAGAAAGCTCAGACATATCTTTGCACTGGTAACAGTTCTGTGCTCATCTTTTTCTGCTTTTATTTTATTTTGCTTTATTTTGGTGAAAGATAAAGGAGGAGTTCCTCTGCCCCAGTGGTATCAGTGGAAAAGAAAAAAATTGACATTTTTTTCCAGCTACAAACATCCTTAGTGGGATTTTGAGAAAACACTAGACTGGAATGTAGGATTGAAGTCACTGAAAAGAAGTCTCATAAAGCCAAAGGTAAAAACATTCATGGGAAATGGAACAGATGATATATTTTTTTCTTGTACATTATAAATGTGATTCAGATGAGCAAGTACAGGTTCTGCTCTTTAAATTACACTTTTCCTTAAGGCATGATCCTTGACTTTCTCATTAGATTTGATGTCAGAGATTATTAAGTGACACTTCTTGACCTAAGATTTAAGTCTAGAGGGTGATGAATTCTGTTTTATCAGCTCCTGTGTTTCACTGGGAATTTTGTTTGTGATGAAAAAAGGTGACAACTATCACTATTCAGTGTCAATAATATTAAAAAAAATATCATAGAGTTAACTTGGAAATGGGGCAAAGAACCCAAGAGAGGAATCTTCATTAGCATCCTGCCCCTAAACATTTCTTTAAGGCAGAATGTCTCTCAGCTGCTTTTGCAGTCAAGCAAAGTGTCTCTTATCTGGTCTCACACTGGAAATTGCAAACCAGATGAAACTGTAGGAGTAAGAGAGAAGCAGGATCACACAGATCATAACTTTTAGGGGGAGCACAAGGTAAAAAAGATGTGAATAGTTGCTACTGCCAGCAGAGAGACTGTTAACACAAAGAATTAACTACACGTTTAGTAGAAAGTCTCCAGTCTGTGTTGTCTTCAGGT
Source organism: Anseranas semipalmata (assembly GCA_013399115.1). Taxonomy (NCBI): domain Eukaryota; kingdom Metazoa; phylum Chordata; class Aves; order Anseriformes; family Anseranatidae; genus Anseranas; species Anseranas semipalmata. The sequence continues at coordinate 265,653 of VXAA01003688.1, read as the reverse complement.
TCAGTGGTGCTACTGATGTGCCTCTGGATAAACTAAAGCAAAACCTCATTAAAATGTAGCTCCTGGTGATTCTCGTAACAGCTGCATTATCCAGAGCAGATGATAGCAATAACAAAAAAGTGAACACGTCCATTTCTTTGTCTGATTGGCAGCTCCATAATGAATACTACATAACATGCCAGCACCAATATGAGAGTAGGTCATGGAAACACAGCAGTCTTGATATTTCAATGAGCTGGGTTCCAGCCAGCAATGCACATTTTAAACATGGCCAAAGATAAAGTTAAGTTATTAAGGTTATATTGAGGATCAAATAATGACATGGTTGCTGGCTGAGGGGGAAATCTAGTCTCAGAGCCAGAACTCTGAATAGAATATGGGATGCTAAATATGCTGTGGCTGAAGGGAATATTTTCATTCTTAGAAGGATAAAAGCCCAGAACTGCTGATGAGGGAGAGAGATGATGATATCTACCTTGAGTTTAGCAAGGCTTTTGACATTGTCTGTGACAGATTCCTTGTATTCAAATTGGGATGTTATGGGCTGGCTGGGCAGACTATGAAATTGGTGAATATAACTGTCTGGGTCACAAGTTTCAGCAGTTAATGGATTATACTCAACGTGGAGGCAGTAATGTGGACTTCCTTGGGGGCCTACACTGTGACCCATCCAGTTTATTATGTTTGTCAGTGAGCTAGAAGAGGAGGCAAATGACACCTGCATCAGCTTTATGGATGACAGCAAACTGGGGAAAGCAGTCAATGTTTGCAGGCAGTATCACTGCTCAGAGGGACTTAAGCTAGAAATATGGGCTGACAAGAGTCTCCTGAAACTCTGCAAGAAGAAATGCCAAGTCCTGTCCCTGGGAAGGACGAGCTCCTGCAACAGCATAGGCTCAGCACTGCCTGCCTGGGGAGCAGCTCTGCAGGAAAGGACCTGGGGGTCCTGCTGGGAGGCGAAGCCGAGCAGGGCCCACAGGGTGTCCTGGCAGCAAGAGGCCACCACCGTGGGCTATGGGAACAGGGGCAGAGCCAGGAGATCCAGGAAAAGGCTTATTTCCCTTTGCATGGCATTTGTTAGATCACATCTGGAATATTGTGTCCCTTTGGGAGATCCCCAGTATAGAAGGATATCAATAAACAGGAGAGACCACTAAGGTGGTGGGTCTGGAGCGCTTAACCTGTGAGGAGAGGCTGGGGGAGCTGGACTTAGCCAGGAGCTGTTAAGAGATGGCTTAAGGGGGACCTAATTGCAGCCCTCAGTGCCTACAGGGAAGTCATCGAGGATGTGGAGTTTGTTTTTTCACAGTGGTGCAGGGTGGGAGGATGACAAACAATGTGCAAAATTTGGAATGGGGAGATACTGACTTGCCAAAAGGATTTTTTATTTTTATTTTTATTATTATTTTTATTTTTATTTTTTATTTTTTATTTTTTTACCATGGAGACAGTCCAGAGAGGTTGTCCTGGGAATATCCTGTAGGATGTCTTTGGAGTTTTTTCTTCTGAGCAAACCAGTCTGAATTCAGTGTAAACCCTTCTTTTAGTGGAGATTATTCTAGAGCCCTCCTGAATTATTCTCTGGCATTTTGATGTGAGCTGCTTCTAGAATTATAGTTGTGGTGTTACTTTTCAAATAAAAATGTATAACAGCAAGAGGATTCAAAGAGAATTGAAAAGAGGGGATTAAAGAAACCCCCAGGAAAAACATGCCTCACTATGAAACAGGACTGATGGTCATTAACAAGTACACATATAGACATGAGCAAACTTGGTAATAGTAGGCTCTTCACACTGTAACATGATTATCTGGGCATACTTAACTCTATCTTAATGAGTACATAAATTGATATGTATCCTTAACATAGACAAGGACAATTTTGCATCTAATTACATGTATCTTTTGTGTGAAGTTAAGTACTGAAGATGCTGACAAAGATAATCCTGGTTAGAGAGAAAGACCAACAGAAATCAGCAAATAAACCTGTAGTCTAATTGATCAGGTTAGATTTTCAGTTTCCCAAGCACCGCTAAGAAGGATTGCATGCCTGTGTACAACACATCAAACTAGTGGGTAGCTCCAGAAAGTATCTGAGCAATTTGTGATTAGGTAATAGGGGCAGCGTATCAAGGCTGGCACCTGAGTTCATAGCTGTTCTCCATCACTGGAAATCTGCAGTGAAGGCTGCTGGTTTTGCAGGGATTTGCTCGAGTTCAGCTCTGACTGCAGGAATTGAAGCAGGGAAGCCCTATGACTCCTGGCATGCACAAATTCAGGTTAGGCCATCACCGTAATACCTCTGGCCATGCTGTCAGGGCCAGTGGAGGGTAGGGAGGGCACAGCTGATGTGGCTGTGAGGGGGTTACAGGCACGGTGTTTTGGGAAAAGTTGTTCTGGTTGAGTGGAAATGTGGCAATTACATTATTTTGACAAATATGTTGACCTCCTATCTATCAGTCCTTGTCACGGGGTGGGGGTGGGGGGGCGTGAAAGCAAGGCTACTGTGGTTAACTATTACTGGGGATATGCTTTAATTTCTTAAAGGCACCATTAAGCTATTTTGTCCCCTTACCCAGTATATAAAAGGACACATAATTTCTAAAAACAGTCTTAGATGCTGTCTTGATGATAGGATAGCACTGAAATAACTCATTTTCACAGTTAAGCAACACTTTACAGCTACAGTCCATCAAATTTTACAAAACTCGATACATGCACTTCACATTGCAAAGCAGTGCTGGATTTATTCTTCATCCACAAGCCTCTTCTGCACAAACATTCCGAGTAGTTTCCATGGATATGCCTACAGCTGTGAACTAAGCAGTATCAGGCCACGGGCACATGCAGGGGCGTGTGCTCAGCTTCGCTGTTGCTAGCCCAGTCCTAGCAGAGCTTTGGCTTGCTGCAATGAGTGCTTTCCAAGAAAATGCTCAGAGAAGGCTTAGGAAACGGCGCAAGCCAGGGAGAGTTCCCAGTAAAAAGCCTGAGTGCAGCCACTCTGTTTGCAAAGATAAGAGAGTTTAGCCAAAAGGATGAAAGTTGTGCTACTCCAGTTGGCCTCCAGGCTGGAGAATGGTCCCTGGCCTATTTCATTTGCAAGAATAGACATAGCCTTGGCTGCTGCATCGACAAATCTGTCCTCAGCAAACTGGGACCCCAGTGACAGCCCTGCCTGCGGCTCAGCTGCCTCTGGCTGGTGGGACACAAAGCTGCAGTGCTGTGACGGGCAGGTGCTGTGCCGCACATTCTCTTCTTGGTGTAAGTCGGTGCTGTTACAGGGCGAGAGGATATCCTGAGCTGCCGCTTGTACAAATGAAAACTTGTTCCAATTAACACTTATGGAATGAACACGGCACCAGATAATTACAGGAAGATATTTTTGGAAGGATAAAAAAAGTATTTTTTCTTTGCAAAAATTGATGTCCTCTCACCCTGCCTCTTTAACGGGTGTTCATACCTGTCATTGCAGCCTTCCCGTTGAGACCACACATCCCCCTCCCCAGGCCATTAACTGTCTCTTTTCATTTGTGTTGCCATGTCATAAAAAATGAAAACAAACACTGTGGGATCACAAATGTGTCCATAATTCTTTATCATGCAATTTAAACCAGAAGCTAATAACAAGGAAAATGACTAATACTTGAATAGGTTGCTGCATATACAAACAGTGCAATAATTGTCTCTCAGTCTGAACAAAAAGATAATAAAAATGTTTTACAGTGCTCCTTAATTGTACCAAAAATTGAAAATCAAGACTTTATTGCAGAAAAAGGAAGCATTAATCTATCTGAGGGCCATTTTGTGGAGAATGCTTCCTGGGGAGGTATGGTGATAATTACTTATCTTTAATAGGTTTCTGGGTTGTGGCACCAAAATGTGGCAGTGACAGTGGTATAGGAGTTATTTATGAGCCCCTAAGACACCATCCTCCATTACTTCCCACATCTAATGTGACTTGCAGATCTGCATTTTCAGCATGTTTGCTGGGGGCCCTTTTAGCATCCAGCTGTTGCAGGTAGCGGAGGGAAATGTGCTAGCTGAGTCATTCCAAGATGCCGCGTGAATTTGCCGCTTTCCTCTGCGAAACATCGTGCTGGTGGCTCACAGTGCAGAAGGGGTTTATAAAACATGGTGACGGGCATCGCCAACGGGAATCAGGCCGGCAGGAGGGAAAGGCAGGTGAAAGGAATGTACTGCAGAGCACCACATCGGGGGGCTTGTGACCAGAGTGGTAGCACAAGCGGACAGGCAAGAGCTTGTCTTAAACATGGTCTAGTGAGGGGAGTCAGGGGAAAGTTGGGGTAAGCAGCGTAGTGGAGGAGATGGAGCTCCTGTTTGAAGTTAAAGGCGACATTCTCACTGACCTTTAATATCAGGAATGGATTCTTTATTTATTAGGATTTTTTTCTTGCTAGGGTCAATTTAATGCTTACTGTAAGCTAATTACTGAGCAAGTTATTATTATTTTTTTAAACTTTGATAGAAGCCACCTGTTTAGCATTGTGTTTTAACAGTACAATAAAACACATGTTCCCTGCTAACTAGTGCCTAACCTAGATCCAGCAAATAATTTTTTCTCCCTAGGGTTCCCATATGATCTCACAAGAACTTTTTATGGCTTAGTGGATATCAGAATTCTGTTTAAATATAAATGTTCAACCTTTTTTCTGTGGTTTGTGTTCTACTTGTAATTATTCTGCGTTCTTCAGGGACACATTTATTGTAGATGTACTAACATAAACTCTAAGTTCAGCTGACAGCCCGTAGAAGGGAATGAATAGTGCTAAGCAGCTCTTTTCAGTTATTGACACTTAACTCTCTGTCTCTGTGGAATTAAGTTCAGTCTGTCAACGTCAAGTAAAACTGTATAGATTATTTCTCTAAACTGAAAAAGCCTGATCTACTGAAAATGAAAAAGTCTCTAGCAGAAAAAGTCTCCAGCAGTCCAGAGAGACACGGAATATTACTCTCACTTTTATTTATTTATCTATTTATTTATTTTAGCTTCAGTATCATTGCATTGACATTCTGGGACATGAGCAGAGTTGTGGGTAAGTTGCCATAAAATGAAGGAGCTTGGAAAATTAGATGGGCTGAGCAACCTCTTGGGTTGGTTCTGGGGGGCTGACCTCCTTGCCTTCTCCCTACACTTTCTCACTGCATCTTTTCATACTGTTCATTTTATGCTATATATGTATTATGTATTATATACAATAATGATAATATAGTAATTATTAGTGATTTTAAATAGTAATCTCTGCCTTCATGTTGCATACTTTAAGTTGTTCCCTGACATCTGCCAGGAAGAAATCAATTACTTTACTACGGATGACATGAACAAGTGTTGTCAATTCAGCACTGGGGGGAGAAATGCACATATGACATAGTACAGGTGAACAGATGAGAAATGAATGGATGCACAGATGAAACAAAATAATAAAAGTGAGAGTTCTGTAGCACCTTCAGTGCGTGAAACACTCCTCATATCAAGGAACACTAGTGAAAAGGCTTGTGTCACCATAAGCAGGTAATGTTATGATATTTATGGTAACTGGAAAGTGGATGGAAAAATCATTAGGATTTATTTAGGATACATTCAACTTTGAGGCAAAGCTGGCTGCAGAAGCACTGCAGTCCCTATATCCACAGCTCAGCTCTGAGTCCTCCCAGAAATGTGTTGTGATGAAAATGCAAGCTCCTATATTTGAATGGCTTGGTAACAAAGCAGTTCAAAGCAGTTTTTTTTTTTTTTTTTTTTTCCTCTAGCTCTTAAATATCGCTATCTATCATTGTTAGAAGAACTACTTAATGACACATTAAACATAATTTATCACTCAGTCTGTAGCAGTAAAAATCCCTAATCAGAAAGCCCAGATAGGAGGCTTGCACCTTTCAGGCTGGTCTGTATAAGAGTTTAATGTGAGAACATACATTAATTTCACACATTGTGATTACTAGAGGTTTTGGGCTTGCTAAGATAGTGGTGTTGATTGGAGTAGTCACAGGATAAGACTAAAACATAGCAGCTATTTTGTTCTATATAATGACAACTATTCTTTGCAAAAGTCATGCATATATGAGCTAGCTTTTATGCTGCGTGTACTGACTGAATGTTCAGAAACCCACATTTCCCTGTGATCAGCCAGCTAGCACAACTGGCTTCAGGTCTTCTACACTTCACTATTTAGAAATAAGCATGTCCAAGTAATAGGAATTCTTTACCTTAGGGTCCAGATAAATATGGAATGTCAAGAGCTAGGGTGACAAATGATGGTGTGCTGTGCTAGCCTTTTAATACTTTCCCTTGCTTCCTACATGACTCTGGGGAGCTTCTGTGGCATACAGAAGGAGATCTTAGGCTGAGTATGGGTGGTGCTGATGTGGGCAGAAAGAGCTAGCAGTGATGGGGAGCATTCTACACAGGTGACATGGTTCCCAGAATGGGGAGGAGGAGCATAAGGGACCAGGACTCACTGGAGCCAACATAGAACAGTTTGGATTGAGCAACCTCTAGCAGGCATCTGAAAATCATTATGTGAAGGAGTAGCAATGGTTGAACTCATCTGACCTTGATGATCTGGTATGATACCAAGCATATGCTTAGTGGATGTGTTCTAATATAACCCAGGAGATGCTTCTCAGGGTAAACTCTGAGCAGGATCATTCAGAACTGGCCAGTTGTTGTCCACATTTTGCAGCTAGGTGGCCTTGGCATGAAAGATGGAAGAGGTGTGAGACCTCCTGCAGAGAATAAAAATGAATCCCTGGGCCCCATGCTGTCAAGCTAAATGAGAAATGACATTTCATTTCACATACCTACCTGAATACCTGAGTCAGGTGCCTCCAATACACATTGTGATTTTCTTTCTCTCGACATTTTTAGCTATTTCTATCCCAGATGCATGGTGAATGTTACCAGATAGGTCTTTGCTAACTTACACCTGACCAAGCATCTCCATGTTTTTCCACAGAATTTAATAAGACCAAGCCTGGGGTGTGGAGAATATAACAGGCTATGAGCTTACTGTATGATCAAGTATATTCAGAAACTCCTTATACACATGAGATGACACTTTGCCTCCTAGCTGCTATAACATGATTACTGCATTACGACTCTTTAATAACACAGTGACAGTGAGATCAATGGTACCTGCAAGATTCAAACTTTATCACTGAAACTCCAAGGAGTTCAGATGTCTATATGCTCTCTAAATAGATAGTCTCCACATGGATTTTCATTTTTTTTCTGCTTGCTGTATCATTTCATTTTTAATCTAAAAATCGTAAGTGCTATAAAAGTTACAATCTTTTCCTTTTCTGTGCAAACCGGTTCAATAATACTTTTTCCGTGTGGCTGACATTGCTGATTGCGGGAGCTTGAGGTGCTCTGTTTTGCTTAGATAAGGGTTTATATGAGACCTTGAAGAGCTCATGCCACTTCCCTAATTCTTGCTGAAAGCTAGTAATGTGTAGTAGTGTGTAGTAATGTGTAACAGCCCGTACCTACTGCAGAGGGACTGAGCTGGACTAGCACGTGGACAGTGGCAGATGGCCAGTAACATTCAGCAGCTGTGGAGGACACATCATGCCAGCAAGTCTGAGCTGGTCCTTGTTACCTCCTGCATCTGTCCTGCTGCAAAGAGAACTTGCACTGACTCAGTTAACTAGCTTGCATTAGTGTTGCATTCCTCTTTCTTTCTTTCTTTTTCTTTCTTTCTCTTTCTTTCTTTCTTTCTTTCTTTCTTTCTTTCTTTCTTTCTTTCTTTCTTTCTTTCTTTCTTTCTTTCTTTCTTTCTCTCCTTCTATAATTGAGCTAAAAACTCTTTCAGACAAGGATTTGACTTCCCTATGTTGTTTTATAACTGGAATAGTCTGACCCTGATCAAAACTGAGACTTTCTGTCCCTTTACAACTACTACTACTTGTGCTACTACAAAAAATCAATGGCATCATTAAAGCATAAGCCTCTTGTGTGTTTTAGTGCAGCTGACACCCCGCTGATACATAGCTGCATTAAGCCATAGTAATATCATACTTACATGTCCTTGTTAGTGCTGGCTGAATGATAATGTGAACCTTGATTCTCAACTGCTTGCATGAATTTCCCTGGTGAAGTGAGTTTGCACCTGTTCAGAAGTCAGGATAGGTTATCGGAGTTATCTATGAATGTGTGAACTTGAACTACCTTCTTCACCTTACTGGATTTTAAATACTGAAGTATAGTAACTACTTCAAATAACAGCATTGTTGACTAAATAGACATTGTTTGCAATAGACAGGTAACACTCAGAGCAGAAGCTCTGTGCTTAGTGAATGTGCTTATTCAAACGATCTTTTTATTGTATAAACACTACTAATTTTTTGAAAAAAAAATTGCATACTCTTTCAGGTTGACTTTAAGCTTTTGATGCCCACCTTTTCTTCACTTACCTGGTGGCTGGAATTGCATCTTATTATATCCAAATCTCTGCTTCTGTCTCAAAGGGGGTAATAATTATCTCAGGTATTCTCCTTTCTGTGTTACCCAGCCATGGATGTTTTCTGTCCTACTGATTGGCCCATAAACAAAGCTCATTGCTATGTGTAACCTGTTCCCACCCTTTAGTAATATAAATTAGTGATAAGCAGGAAACTAAGTTGAAAGGTACATCCTTAAGTAAGTGACCTGAGTCCCAAGGCCATGGAGTGCACTGNATACACATGCATAATATATATGTATATATATATATATATATATATTTTTTTTTTTTCTGTCAGATTGGTAGCTACAGCCCTGTCTCAGATGTGACCCAGACACGTGAAGTTGTTTTTCCATCTATGGAAATGTTAGATATTCACTGATTTCTGGGTGGATGTTCAAGCTATCACATTTTTGCTAACCTTCAAAGGAATTTCTCATATTTTGACAGGCTTTTTATTTATTTATTTATTTATTCATGTCAGCACAACTTGCCTAAGAGGTTGTATGTGTATCTGTAAATAAACCCATCCACATAATAAAAAACATGGATGCATCTTATACCAGCACAGTGAGGCTGATATGGATGACAACAAGATGTTGTTCCTGCCCAGCATATTTACTATTTAATTTCAGAAAAGGCAATATGAAGAGGAGATGAAGGGCTGTCACAATGTCAAAGAATGACAATAGGTAGGTAGGCATTCTGTGAAAAGGTATTTAGGATTTGGAGTTCAATGAGACACAAATAAAAAGTAAAATATTTGGGAACTGGGCTAACCAGGCTGACAAGAAGCCTTGGTGCAGGGGAGGAGGAACAGTTTGATGGAGCATGTGGTGCTGTATGCATTACCACAGTTTCAAAATTGCCACTCTGTGGTACTTTATCTTAGAGATTAGAAAATCAATATTTACTTAAATATATGGTGCATTGCTAGCAAATAAAAGTAGAACAGCGTTTTTTTCCCTTCTCAATAGGAAGTGACCGGTAATTAGTCATTTGGATGGAGTCAGAGGTGGCAGATCTACAACCACAGCTTCTTCAGGTTGAAACTTGTGGGTTTCCATAACTAAGTGACAGATAATAACCCAGGTTTGTTTCTTTGTAGCTCGTGAGTCCAATTAGTAAGGAGACTGTGATATCATCAGCATTCTTCAGGGTCCAGTGCAAGGAAAACTCTGCCCTATGGGGAAGTACCTTTTTTTTTTTTTTTTTTAAATGAAACACTAATAAAATATTCCATAGTAAACACATCTTCTTGCTCAGAGAATCTCAGGATAGATTAATTGGTGCTTGTATGGACTTTTAAGGCTATAGACTTTTAATATTGAGTTCACAATGGTTATCATAATCTAATCATAAAATTTTAAATTAGACTTCCAACGGTGAACATTTCAATCCAAGATAGCTGGAAAATAACTCTTCTGCAGTTTTCTTAATATGCTTAAATAAATTTGTCAGAATTATATATGTGCTATCCAATTACTTTATGTAATATATTGTTATGACTTCCTTAATATATTATAGTGACATTAAGTATATTTTTGCATATTCATAGCCGTGCATAACAATCATAACAGTCATGAAGAAATGATGTGATAGGGCATTGCTAGTCAATGTATATTTTCCATTTGGAGCCAAGAGACATGGTAGCATAATGGATTTTTTTGAGTTTAATGAGGTCCTGTGAAGTTCAAGGTAAAACACAGAATGGCTGGCTCTTAGGAAGAAGGATGTTGCATGTTTGGCCAATGGAGAATTTGCTGTATATCTACAGAGGCAGGTTTTCTCTAATTCCTACAAGCTCATCTGGAGAAAGCAACGTCCCAGAGGACCTTGCACAGAACTAAGTTGAGTCTGACAAGGGGAAGAGCGACAACCTATATATGGCTAAATGCTGCGGGCTACATGACTCAGTCATATTTATGAATGGACTGCTCTGCGGAAGCCTTTTATAAGCCAAAGCAAATTAAAGAACACATCTGTAGAAGACATGTTAGTGTAAATGCAGTCAGAACTAAAGTTTTGTCTGAGCATCGGACAGACCTTAGCAGAGATGCTTTGTATGGATAAGCCTTGCAGTAGTTTTTGATGCAAAATCAAAAGGAAAGCAGGGCTATGGAATGAGGAGCATATAGAATATAAAGCACTGCAGGTGGAAGAGATGAAGATGGAAATTCTTTGGGCACCAGCAAAGAAGACATGAGAAGTGCCCTTGTGTGTCTGCCTCCAACAGTGATGTCAGAGATGCTATCATGCCCATAGGTTTCTGTGGCAGGCTTTCCCTCTTTTCCCCCAAATACTGCTTGTCCATGTGCTCAGTGACCTTGTTTCTTATTATAGGCTCCACCACCTTGCGTGGTGTGGAGGTGAGTCACTGGTCGGTAGTTCCTGTTCCCTCCAGAGTCACTCTCCAGCCAGAAGGCTCAATGGCAGCTGGTGCGCTGCCAATCCTCTGGCACGTGGCTGTTTGTGATGGCACATTACACTCCTTGGCCAGCACTTCTGCAATTTCGCGTTTGAGCTCCTTCAAGACTCGTAGGTGAACACCATCTGGTCCCAATGACTTGCTGAAATTTAATCTGTCTGCTTGGTCTGAGACTTCCTGTGTATTCATTTCAAATTCATCTCACTCTTCTGTCCAATCTGCTGCAAAGAAGGTCTCAGGTCTCAAAAGCTCCCCATCATCTGCAGCAGTAAAAAACAATGCAAAGAAATTGCAGCACTTCTCTATTTTGTTCTTATTGTCCTCACATGCCCCTTTTAGACCTTTACCATCAGTCAGCTGTAGCAGTTCCCTGGCCTGATTCTGAATTCTAATGTACTTGAAGGAGTACAGCAGTTTAAGAAGAGCAAAGTACTGTTCGAGTTCTTTTTTAGTTCTCAGTATTTCCTCTTTACATTTGACCTGCCATCTTTTATGGGCTTTTCTGTTCTGCTTATTTAAACAAACTTCCTGTTTCTTAAATACCAACCAATTTGTTTGTCTCCTTAGCTGTCCTGTTAAGCTATGCAAGCTAATTCTCAGACTGCTTTTCCTTTTGAAAGAAACACACGTTCTACCTCCAATTCCAATGTAGTACTGTTTGGTATGTTCCAGGATGCTCATAGTCTTTCTGCTTTTTTGGACTGCTCTTTGCCCCTGTCATGCCCTCCAATCCCTGTCTGGTTTGACTTATTTTATATAGTTCTGTCTCTTCAAGCTGAAGATTCATGTGCAGCACATTATTCTTCTGCTCTCTCTTGCTACCACGTTAAACCTGCTACACAGTGACTTCTCCCCTTTGGCTAGGTCCTGGGCACAACTCAAGATCAAGTCCAGGGGCGATGCATCTTTTTTTTTGTTTGTTTGTTTGTTTTGTGTCATTTGTTGCATCCAAAAGAGTTATCTCTACATCACAGTGAGGTATGGCTGCAGTTCATAGTTATCTCCTATAACTACCTCTCCTAAATTTACACTTTCTCTGATCTCACTTAACATTTCCTGATCATTGCTGTCATCCTATTCAGGGTGCTGGTAGTACAATTCAGGCAGTACATGCTACTATCAGTGATGTGCACCTGAGAAGAGTCCACAGGACTTTTTTTTCTGTCACAATACTTTTATACTGTTACACTTAATATTATCCATCACACACTGTGACACTCCCCTAGTTCCTACCATATTCTTCCCATATGGTTGGTTACCTGGTAAGTTTTCCTCTTCCAGTGTGTCTGAGAGGCCTCAGACTTGTCATTTGATCCAAGCATTTTAGTTCTTCCATATTTTTGCTTTTAGGCTTTTAGCACTGGGGTAGAAATATTTGCAAGTACTGTGTCAGCACAAGAGGTGACACAGCCAAGGTGGGAATGGTCTGATGACCTCATAGACTTCATAGAGGGACCTTTGTTCTCTATATTGCTCCAGTTCAACCCTCTTCACCTCAAGAGAACAGACCTGTCAGAACAAGTTGCTGCTCAAACTGTATGAATAAAATCTAGGCAGATAATCCTTGTTCATCTATGTTTTGAACAGGATATGTTTATTTTTGAAGCTTATATTAGTCTATCTTCTCCATTGAGGGAGCGATTAATATTGTTCTTCCTCTTATTTTAACGGAACTAGTCAGCAATAGGTTAGAAATACCCAGGAACATGAAAGTAAACAAGTAAAACTTTTCCTTGGGAAACTGTCCTTAGAGACAGAGGAACAGATCAGAGCCGGCAACTCCTCAAGGACACTTTTCTTAGAGTGCAAGAGCTCTCCATCCCCATGTGTAATAAATCAAGCAGTGAAGGCAGGAAATGGGGTATAAGAAGCAAATGCACAGGCAGTGGAAGCAGGGACGTGTGGCCTGGGAAGAGTACAGGGATTCCATCCAGATGTGTAGGGATGGAATCAGGAAAGCCAAGGCACAGATGGACCTGAGCTTGGCAAGGGATGCAAAGAATAACAAGAAGGGATTCTGTAGGTACAGTGGTCAGAAAAGAAAGGCCAAGGACAGTGTTCCCCCACACACCCCACAGCCACCCAATAAATGAGAAGGGAGAACTGTGATCAGTGACGAGTGGTGTTCCTTGGGGATCTGTGTTGGGACCGGTACTGTTTAATATATTTATCAGTGACATAGGCAGTGGGATCGAGTGCACCCTCAGCAGCTTTGCAGACAACACCATGCTGAGTGGTGCAGTTGATACAACAGAAGGAAAGGATGCCACCCAGAGGAATCTGGATAAGCTTGGGAAGTGGGCCCACATGAACCTCATGTAGTTCAACAAGGCCAAGTGCAAGGTGCTGCACCTGGGTCAGGACAATCCCAAACATCAGTACAGAGTGGGAGATTGAATTCATTGAGAGCAGGCCCTGTGGAGAACAACTTGGGGGTTCTGGTGGATGAAAAGCTCAACAGGAGCCAGCAGCGCACACTTGCAGCCCAGAAGGCCAACTGTGTCCTGGGCTGCATCAACAGAGGCGTGGCCAGCAGGTCAAGGGAGGTGATTGTCCCCCTCTGCTCTGCCCTTGTGAGGCCCCACCTGGAGTGCTGCGTCCAGGTCCAGGGCCCCCAGCACAAGAAAGATTTGGACATGTTCAAGCGGATCCAGAGGAGGGCTACAAAGATGGTCCTGGAGCACCTCTCCTATGAAGAAAGGCTGAGAGATCTGGGGATGTTGAGACTGGAGAAGAGAAGGCTGTGAGATCTGGGGATGTTGAGCCTGGAGAAGAGAAGGCTGTGGGAAGATGTCATTGCAGCCTTTCAATACTTAAAGGGGACTTAAGAAAAAGATGGAGAGTGACTTTTTACATGGGCAGATAATGATAGGAAAATGGGTAATGGTTTTAAGCTAAAAGAGGGGAAATTTAGATCAGATGTTAGGAGGAAATTCTTCACTGTGAGGGTGTAAGGCATTGGAACAGGCTGCCCAGAGAAGCTGTGGATGCCCCATCCCTGGAGGTGTTCAAGACCAGGTTGGATGGGGCCCTGGGTAACCTGATGTACTGGGAGGTGTCCCCCCCCATGGCAGGGCAGTTGGAACCAGATGATCTTTAAGGTCCCTTCCAACCCAAGCTATTCTGTGATTCTATGAAAAATCCACAAAATGAGCTGCAAGGTGGCCTGCTGCTCCTTGTGCTCTCTGCAGTACTGGTCCTCAGGGCAAACTCTGCTGTTCTTTGCATTCCCCCTGTCACTCAGCGACTGTCTTTTAAACTTGCCTGTGTTTGGGCCAGGGTTGCCTCCTCATAAGGATCAAAACCATGTCATCCCAGTCCCATTTACACTCCCTTAAGCTTCCTTTGAATGGCAGATACACAACAAATCCTCAAAGCAACCTCACCTGTTCCAGCCTGTTCTTGCAAATATGCCCAAAGCCCTGGGCATTGGGCACTTCAATAGCAGCGCTAATTATACAACCAAAAGCTCCCTCAACACTTCTTGCTTCCCAGGAGTCAGTCCCCAACCGTTCCTTCTCCTGCCTCTCCCAGGAAAAAACTGCTGTCCAGCGTTTTCTACTTAGTCTCCTCTCTTTTCTGTGCTTACCCATATGTTCTACTACTACAAGTGTGACAGGGTCAGGGCTATGGTACTTATTGCAGGGTTGTCAACACTTACATTAAAATTTCTTATTTTTGTCCCAGAGAACAAAAGCTTTCTGGTCATAAAAGATATTAAATCTTCATAATTCTTCATAATTTACATTATGTTCACAGATACTCAACATTTTAAAGCTCAGGCTGTTATAAACACTTTTCTTTGATTCAGAATTTTTGCTTAATGTATTGACACAATGTTCTCATCTTTGAAACACATGCATCTCCTGATAGTGCCATTCAATTTGACTATTAGGACAGCGTAGGGCTCTGAATGCCACTTGAAGCCTGTATAGGTAGACTTGGACTCATGAAACAAGAAAAGAAATGAAGAATCAGTTTGCATTAAATATTACTCTTACATGTGAATCTAGGCACTTCAGTAGATATTCTGTGCTAATGTATATATGAAATAAGTCATCAAGGAGATAAATATGAAGAGTTGAGGGCTGCAGTGACCCTTTGCAATTCCTTCTTCTCCCTGCCCTTTAAACATCCATCATTGTTTCTTTTCACTGCCTTCATTAAATTAGTTCTTCATTAATTGTGGAGTTTCCTTCCTTATTGTCTGTTTTGGCCTTGCGGCTGCATTACCCATGGTGCTTCTAGTTCTGACACAATTATCTAATAATAGAAATGCTGATCACTGTAATCACAGCTATGCTGGAAAAGTCCCACAGGTCAAATTCACCTTTGGTGTAACACTGGAGTGAGTTTCCCAGGGACAAGTTTGACACCTTGCACAGCAGATCATCTAGTTATCAGCCCTGTATGCTGCCACTGAAAGGCAAATCTGATTGTTTAGATCATAGGTTACACAGAAGAGTTACATTAAGTTGCCTCTTCTTTCTTGAACTCCATATTCACTATCTCCCACCCAGTATAGCTTTTCTTCCCTTAAAATAGTAGCTGTAGCAGTTTTTACCATGCATGCTAATACTGTTTTTAAAAGCTGCATTTATCTGTCTTGGTGTCTCTCTGGGGCTGAGGTAGGGGACATGCATGGTAGTTTGAGGACAAACCTTTAAGTGTCGAAGAGCTCATATCTGAGAAGGTTTACACAACCAAAATGAAACAGGAATTTTTTCTTCTCTTTTCAAATTCTGATATAAAAAACTACCAAGTTTCAAGTATATGCTGAATTATAACACTTTTTTTTTTCTCACACTGGTTTTAGTAACTATATTTGATCTGAATTATAGCCTGTCATTGTTGCCTACATTCACATAGAACCAAATTTTACTGTACTTTCATATGTTTTAGTAAAAGGAAAATGTATGGATTAATAATCCAAATTTGGAGGCTAGGCACACCTAAGTTGGTTTTGATAGAGAAATAACATTGTCTTAAAGGATTTAAGAGAAGTTGTTGTTGCTGTCATATATGGGTGATACTAAGAAAATTTCAATTAGCATAGGTCTGGTTAACCCCTTCTACTAAATATCATAGAATCACAGAATGGTTTGGTTTGGAAGGGACCTTAAAGATCATCTAGTTCCAACCTCCCTGCCATGGGCAGGGATATCTCTCAATATATGAGGCTTCCCAAAGCCCCATCCAACCTGGTCTTGAACACCTCCAGGGATGGGGCATCCACAACTTCTCTGGGCAACCTGTTCCAGTGCCTCACCACCCTCATAGTGAAGAATTTCTTCCTCATATCTAATCGAAATCTACCCTCTTTTAATTAAAACCATTACCCCTCATCCTATCACTATGGGCCCTTGTAAAAAGTCTCTCTCCATCTTCCTTACAAGCCCCCTTTAAGTATTGAAAGGCTGCAATAAGGTCTTCCCACATCCTTCTCTTTTCTAAAGAGCCTCATCACTTTCAGCCTTTCTTCATAGGAGAGGTGCTCCAGGACCATCTTTGTAGCCCTCCTCTGGATCCGCTTGAACATGTCCAAATCTTTCTTGTGCTGGGGGCCCTGGACCTGGACGCAGCACTCCAGGTGGGGCCTCACAAGGGCAGAGCAGAGGGGGACAATCACCTCCCTTGACCTGCTGGCCACACCTCTGTTGATGCAGCCCAGGACACAGTTGGCCTTCTGGGCTGCAAGTGTGCGCTGCTGGCTCCTGTTGAGCTTTTCATCCACCAGAACCCCCAAGTTGTTCTCCACAGGGCCTGCTCTCAATGAATTCAATCTCCCACTCTGTACTGATGTTTGGGATTGTCCTGACCCAGGTGCAGCACCTTGCACTTGGCCTTGTTGAACTACATGAGGTTCATGTGGGCCCACTTCCCAAGCTTATCCAGATCCCTCTGGGTGGCATCCTTTCCTTCTGTTGTATCAACTGCACCACTCAGCATGGTGTTGTCTGCAAAGCTGCTGAGGGTGCACTCGATCCCACTGCCTATGTCACTAATAAAGATATTAAACAGTATCAGTCCCAAGGTGGACCCCTGAGGGACACCATTCATCACTGATCTCCACCTGGGCAGACAGAGCCATTGACTGCAACACTCTGGCTGTGGCCATCCAGCCAATGCCTTATCTACCAAAATAGTTCACCCTTCAGATCCATATATCTCCAATTTAGAGGCAAGGATGTTGTGTGGGACCGTGTCAAAAGCCTTACAGAAGTCCAGGTAGATGACATCAGTTGCTTTTCCTTTGTCCATTGATGTAGTTACTCCATCAACAGAAGGCCACCACATTGGCCAGGCATGATTTGCCCTTGGTAAAGCTGCGCTGGCTGTCTCGGATCACCTTCTTGTCTTGCCTGTGCTTTAGCATTGTTTCCAGGAGAATCTGCTCCATGATCTTCCCAAGCAAATATATTCTCTGTGGAAGGGATTAATATCTCATGAGTTAGGTATCTAAAAGTTATACTGATACTAAATTCTTCATTTGTCTGGGTAGAGAAATCAAATGACCTCTCTTATCTGAAGACAGGCATCTAAAGCAGACCAAGACTGTCCCATCTTTGCTTTTTCTTCCCATTGACCATGCAAAATCTGGGCCAACTATCTCATTTTAAATATCTACCAGGTAGACTTCTGAAGATGAATGACTTGTGGCTTGTGAGATGAATTTGCTCTCACATGTCACAGGGCACTGATGAGTCCCACAACCTCTCTCTCCTCCCCAGAGTTTGGTGGCTGTGCTCAAGGCCAGCCTTGGGATGGTGCAGCATAAACTGGGGTCCAGTCATTGTCCTTGCCCCCACCATGTCACAGCCATGCCTGAGCCTGGCCATGTCCTCTCTCTACCTCATCCCTCCCCAGTGTTGGACCTATCCAGCTCTGTGGGCTTGTCTGGCAATCCCTGGCATTACAATTGTAATGTCAAAATGTTTAAAAAACTCTTAATCTTTACTCCAAAATCCAAGGTTTTAGGAAAAGATTAAAGATTTTACAAGCCCAGTCTGGTACAACTTAGATATGCCTGTTTAATAATGGCTGAGTTTTGTTCTTTGGAAATCTGGCCCTTGAACATGTTGCAGAAGTTGAACATCAAAAATCAAATCAGAGTAACTATTTATTCA